>CM031964.1:9515200-9720587 GCA_018749465.1 Paracanthobrama guichenoti
AAGGAAATGTCCAAGTTTCTAAAATCATCAGCTAATCCAGCATGCTCATCCGCTAAGCCAAGCACTTGATGGCAGTAGGTGTTGGTGAGTTTCTCCTGGGTGCGATAGGGACGGAACCGTTGTGGGGTCCTTAGAGCCTACCACTGAGCAAGGGGATCAGGAGATAAATTGCTGAAGTCACTGGCCTGCAGGGGCCTCTCCTTTCAGCCTTAAGACTCCAGTTCCTGATGCAACATGGCATTCCTGTTGTCGCACCTCTGCAATGCTGAAACAATCTCTGAAGTTGGCTGGTCTGTAGCCGCAAGTCAGCATCTCTCTTTGTTCTATTACCTGTAGCGTGGCTTTAAGCTTCCAATGTCTCTCTTCTCCAGATCCTTCATAATGCCACCATCTCAGTGTCCGAATTACTATAGTCCAAATCTTGACTGACAGGAGAAGCATGATCTGTGTCCTACTACACGGTAAAGGGACTCTGCTTTGGCTGAAGTCTGTGAGGCTGTCGAGGCAATGGCTCACCAAGCTCAGAATCCACTAAATGAGTTGGTGGGTTGATCCGCCTCTCGTGACTGACAACAGGCACTTCTTTCTCAGGTTGAGACATCTCTGTAGCAATTCTCATCCGCTCAAGGACTTGAAAAGTCTTATGATTCTGAACTCTAATTTCTGGTTGCTGATGAAGGCTACAGTTTGTCCAAGTCAGAACAAAGATGTCTCACCAGGAATAATCCAAATTGGTATTTATTAAAGTGCACAGATGTGTGGTTCTGTAAATACAAATATACAACTAACAAATCTATAAAGCACAAACAATCTACAATCGTTATAAGTATACAAAATGATTGAGTAATCAGTGTGTGTGTGTGTATGTTCACTACAGGATGCACCATGTGTGCGCTGGATGTGCACGAGTCTCATGCATGCGCATGCTCATTGTGAGTACGCATTGAAAACTAAAATGTAACAACTTCAGGCATGCACATCTGTGGTGCGGCCGTGCATCCGCATTACACTGAGAGAATATACAGAATACTGACAGTGAATAATATATAGAAAACATAATAGCAGTAATGTCTACAGCAACATATGATCTGTAAACAAACTTTAAATGTAAACATGGTCACAGGCGGAATAGCGCGCGTATCGTGTATATTCAATAGTGATGATCAATTTACAGTGTAAGGTACGCACACGCACAATCGATAAAACCTCCACGATTGGCAAATAATACCCTGTATTTAACTCGCTAAACTATACACAATCTTCAGCCGATCTCTTTTCCCGTTAGCATCTTCGTCAGCTCTTCTCAGTCACTGGCGAACGCCGATGGAAAGTTTTTGGAATAGTCCATTTCGCACTGAATGACTTACGCTGGAATAGTCCATGTGAAGAAGGAACACTTTGCACAAGCCTATACAAGATTTATCCACACTATGATCCTGTTAAAGTGAAAATGCGTGATTAAGGGATGTATTTAATCAAACTCGCTTCTTACTTTCAATGAAGTCAGCAGGAAAAGAAACAAACAAAAGTTACAAAACTGTCTGCACAGCATATCAACGTTGGACAATATAGCCGATATGGCTAGAGTTTAAGCTTTAACGTAACATCTGTCCGAGAGCAATTCTATTTTGAAATAAGCCGGAGGCAATGCTGTTGCAGTTCCCAAGTCACTCACGTCTGCCCGTTTGTTTGCTTCACATGAGACAATTTACACTCCTCTCCTCTCTCTCCCTCTCTGACACACTCTGACACGCACGCACACCCGGGGCTTTCCCCACCGATGACAGTCCATCCTAACTAAGTCTGTACCAGGGACAGATCGAGTATCAGTAATGCCAAATGCGATGTGCAGTGAAGTCAAAATGTCCATGATAGGGAGAGCGCTTTTTCAGTTTGTGTAAATCCAGAGTATTTATTTTTTCCACATTAATTTCCATATCTAGTACAATTATGTGGTTTTGTTTCATTAATACAGTGTATACTTTTTTTTTGATTTACCCTGAACGAATGGAAGTGAAATGTGACAAACATGCCCCATAGGTGGGTACAGTGTAACATGATCACATGACGGCTTAAAAATGGTACAAACTAAAAATATTTTGTCAATAAAATACAATTATTAACTTTTTCAAATAATATAATGACATTTTTAATCATTAAAAATATGCAAATTTTTGAGTTTGACAACAAACACATCACTAAATACAGCTTTCTACAGCATAGCTCAAAACAATAATAATGAATCATTTCTGAACATTGACTCTCAGTCATTATTCACCCTTTTTCTCATGGTTTCTCGATAGAATTCATAAAAGTATAGAATATAATATCATATTTCTAATAGGGGCTCATTGTAACGCAGTGTTTCAACACACCCCACCTGCTCCACTGGGATTTAAACCCGGCTCGTGTCTTCTGCTGTTAGATCAGCATTAAAGAACATCTCAACTGTTACATAACAGATATAAGATTAAGATAATATCAGATTTGTCTGATTTGAAATAAACACAAAAAAGATGAAGATGAAAAATAAACTTAAGAAATGTACTTTTGCTATGGTTAAATAAATGTTCAGTGATATCTTCCAAAGATTTTTTTAATTTTGCGCATTTTGTCTCTTAATAATGTTGCTATGGCAACTATAAATACACTGAGTTTGGTCATCCTGGCACGTGTGGAAAGTGTTAAACCCTGTGTGTTACAACTAACCAGCACAAGTAGGTTGTGCCCCGCGCTCCTCTAATTCTGTTTGAAGTGTGTATGCAGTTGTGGAAGGTTTCATAAACTATACTCAAGCTAAAACAAGAGATTTTACAGAACTGGTTTCAGTTTTCTAAGACTTAAAGGGTTAGTTCACCCAATCTGTCAAAATGTACTCATCCTCATGTCATTCCAAACACGTATACGCTTTCTTTTTAATAACACACAAGTAGATATTTTGAAGAATGTTATGAAGAAACAGTTGATGGGCTCCCTGTTGAACATATTAAGGAAGTCAATGGCAAGGTGTCAACTGTTTGGTTACTGACATTCTTCCAAATATCTTGCAAATATATTTACAAGATAATATCTACAAGATAATATCCTTTGTGTTCAGCAGAAGAGAAAAAACTCTCCTCGGTTTGGAACAACCTGAGGGTGAGTGAATGGCAGAATTTTCATTTGAAATGTTCACTATCCCTTGAAGTGAGCAACCGTTACATTCATGAGTCATGAGAAAATGCTTATGTTATGTGCCGCCTCCAGAATTCACAAACCCTGAAGAACACACCTTAGACTCAAGACTTGCAAACAAAGGAGGTAAAATGTGATATGGAATGTGGAACCTGACTGAAAAAGGCGGCAGTATTTATTATACTTCAACAACACAGCAAGCCTATTGTGTTAGGGAGACTCTTTCTGATTTTAACATGATTTTATCATACATAAAACTGTTTTTATTTATTTAGCTGTGTTGTTACATCTGTGATGTTTATGTGAGAAGCCTGTAAAGCATTCAATAACAATAATAGACCCCAGATTAAAAGAGCTCAACCTGCTGGAAATATGTGTAAGAACAGATGAATGCGTTTTATTAAGAAGTTGTTCTTACCTTCACAATGAGTAAGAGAAACAAATAAAACATCCTGCTCAGTATTCAAAGGCAAACACTTGATAGGCTAAGAGTGCAAATCCGTATTAAAACATCTGTCAGAGAGTAACTCTATCCTGGGATGAGCAGGTGGCACACTGTCAGACTTCAGTGACTACTTCAACACAAAACTCCTCCCTCTTCTTTTCACTCCACATTCCTCTTCTCCTGAAACTAGTTTGGCCAGATACAGTCTAAAAAAAAATGCTGGGATTTTTTTAACCCAGGATCAGCTTGCTGGGTCATTTAGTAACATTTTTACCCATGTGCTGGGTCACTGAAAAATTATGGGTTATTGTTTTTAACCCAAATGATGGGTTCAGCCTGCTGGGTCATTTTATTGTTATTGTTTAATATTTTTTACCCAGTGCTGGGTAGTTTCAGCCATACACATACCTTCCCAGTGCTGGGACAAACGTAACCCAATGTTGGGTAGTCTGTGCCAAACCGGTTAAAACTGAATACATTAGTCATCATTTGTCATTTTGCGTTCTGTTCTGAGAGAAAACTTCCTGAGGGGAAATTCCCAAATGATGCATAAATGCATTAGGATACACTAACAAAAATTAAACATGCTCCTGCACAAAAATACAGGTTTTAAAAAGAATGTATTGGTGTATATGGATCAGTATGTATTGTTGATGGATTAGCATATACAGACTGTATTGGTGTAGATGGATCAGTATGCATTGTTGATGGATTAGTATATACAGACTGTATTGGTGTAGATGGATCAGTATATACAGACTGTATTGGGTGTAGATGGATCAGTATATACAGACTGTATTGGTGTAGATGGATCAGTATATACAGACTGTATTGGTGTAGATGGATCAGTATATACAGACTGTATTGGTGTAGATGGATCAGTATATACAGACTGTATTGGTGTAGATGGATCAGTATGCATTGTTGATGGATTAGTATATACAGACTGTATTGGTGTAGATGGATCAGTATGTATTGTTGATGGATTAGCATATACAGACTGTATTGGTGTTGATGGATCAGTATATACAGACTGTATTGGTGTAGATGGATTAGTATATACAGACTGTATTGGTGTAGATGGATCAGTATGTATTGTTGATGGATTAGTATATACAGACTGTATTGGTGTAGATGGATCAGTATATACAGACTGTATTGGTGTTGATGGATCAGTATATACAGACTGTATTGGTGTAGATGGATTAGTATATACAGACTGTATTGGTGTTGATGGATTAGTATGTATTGTTGATGGATTAGTATATACAGACTGTATTGGTGTAGATGGATCAGTATATACAGACTGTATTGGTGTAGATGGATTAGTATATACAGACTGTATTGGTGTAGATGGATTAGTATATACAGACTGTATTGGTGTTGATGGATTAGTATGTATTGTTGATGGATTAGTATATACAGACTGTATTGGTGTAGATGGATTAGTATGTATTGTTGATGGATTAGCATATACAGACTGTATTGAGTGTAGATGGATTAGTATATACAGACTGTATTGGTGTTGATGGATTAGTATGTATTGTTGATGGATTAGCATATACAGACTGTATTGGTGTAGATGGATTAGCATATACAGACTGTATTGGTGTAGATGATCAGTATATACAGACTGTAGTTGATGGATCAGTATATATACAGACTGTATTGGTGTTGATGGATCAGTATATACAGACTGTATTGGTGTAGATGGATCAGCATATACAGACTGTATGTAGATGGATCAGTATACAGACTGGATGTAGATGGATATACAGACTGTATTGGTGTAGATGGATTAGCATATACAGACTGTATTGGTGTAGATGGATTAGCATATACAGACTGTATTGGTGTAGATGGATTAGCATATACAGACTGTATTGGTGTAGATGGATTGGATTAGCATATACAGACTGTATTGGTGTAGATGGATCAGTATGTATTGTTGATGGATTAGCATATACAGACTGTATTGGTGTTGATGGATCAGTATATACAGACTGTATTGGTGTAGATGGATTAGCATATACAGACTGTATTGGTGTTGATGGAGCATATAAACACTGTGTATTGGTGTAGATGGATTAGTATGTATGTTGATGGACTAGTATTGGTGTATTGGTGTAGATGGATCAGTATGATGGATCAGCATATACAGACTGTATTGGTGTAGATGGATCAGCATATACAGACTGTATTGGTGTAGATGGATTAGTATATACAGACTGTATTTGTAGATGGTAGTATGTATTGTTGATGGCATATACAGACTGTATTGGTGTAGATGGATTAGTATATACAGACTGTATTGGTGTAGATGGATCAGCATATACAGACTGTATTGGTGTAGATGGATCAGCATATACAGACTGTATTGGTGTAGATGATCAGCATATACAGACTGTATTGGTGTAGATGGATCAGCATATACAGACTGTATTGGTGTAGATGGATCAGCATATACAGACTGTATTGGTGTAGATGGATCAGCATATACAGACTGTATTGGTGTAGATGGATCAGCATATACAGACTGTATTGGTGTAGATGGATTAGCATATACAGACTGTATTGGTGTAGATGGATCAGCATATACAGACTGTATTGGTGTAGATGGATTAGTATATACAGACTGTATTGGTGTAGTAGATGTATATCAGTATGTATTGTAGATGGATTAGCATATACAGACTGTATTGGTGTAGATGGATTAGTATATACAGACTGTATTGGTGTTGATGGATTAGTATATACAGACTGTATTGGTTGTGTGTAGATGGACTGTATGTATTGTTGATGGATCAGCATATACAGACTGTATTGGTGTAGATGGATCAGATGGATCAGTATATACAGACTGTATTGGTGTAGATGGATCAGCATATACAGACTGTATTGGTGTAGATGGATCAGCATATACAGACTGTATTGGTGTAGATGGATCAGCATATACAGACTGTATTGGTGTAGATGGATCAGCATATACAGACTGTATTGGTGTAGATGGATCAGCATATACAGACTGTATTGGTGTAGATGGATCAGCATATACAGACTGTATTGGTGTAGATGGATCAGCATATACAGACTGTATTGGTGTAGATGGATCAGCATATACAGACTGTATTGGTGTAGATGGATCAGCATATACAGACTGTATTGGTGTAGATGGATCAGCATATACAGACTGTATTGGTGTAGATGGATTAGCATATACAGACTGTATTGGTGTAGATGGATTAGTATATACAGACTGTATTGGTGTAGATGGATTAGCATATACAGACTGTATTGGTGTAGATGGATTAGTATATACAGACTGTATTGGTGTTGATGGATTAGTATATACAGACTGTATTGGTGTAGATGGATCAGTATGTATTGTTGATGGATTAGTATATACAGACTGTATTGGTGTTGATGGACCAGTATATACAGACTGTATTGGTGTAGATGGATTAGCATATACAGACTGTATTGGTGTAGATGGATTAGCATATACAGACTGTATTGGTGTAGATGGATCAGTATATACAGACTGTATTGGTGTAGATGGATTAGTATATACAGACTGTATTGGTGTAGATGGATCAGTATGTATTGTTGATGGATCAGTATATACAGACTGTATTGGTGTAGATGGATTAGTATATACAGACTGTATTGGTGTAGATGGATAGTAAGGGAACATGGTTCATTGACACCAGGCACTTAAGATAAAGAGAAGATCTGGACAAAAGGACAAAGAAACAATTTGACAAGCGATGACTTTGTCAAATAAAGAGGTTAAACTGGTTAAACCAAATGTATCTGCCTTTAAAACACAAGAATAAGCATGCCCTAAAGCAGTGGTTTGGAATCTTATCACCAACTTGTCCTTCCACATGATAATGAATCAAAACCATGTGAACCACTCCTAAATTTAAGCCCACCGGCAACAATGGTTGCTGGGTTTTTTTTGTTCATTTTTTCTTTCCACTTTGTAAGTATTTTTCTACCTGTTATCCATTTTTTCACTGACATGCAAGCAAACAACCAAGTAAAGGATTTCAAGAAGAAAAAAAGTATTCACTTCCTTGCTGTCACATACAACTTCCCACAGACTGTATTGGTGTAGATGGATCAGTATGCATTGTTGATGGATTAGCATATACAGACTGTATTGGTGTTGATGGATTAGTATGTATTGTTGATGGATTAGTATATACAGACTGTATTGGTGTAGATGGATCAGTATGTATTGTTGATGGATTAGCATATACAGACTGTATTGGTGTAGATGGATCAGCATATACAGACTGTATTGGTGTAGATGGATCAGCATATACAGACTGTATTGGTGTAGATGGATCAGCATATACAGACTGTATTGGTGTAGATGGATCAGCATATACAGACTGTATTGGTGTAGATGGATCAGCATATACAGACTGTATTGGTGTAGATGGATCAGCATATACAGACTGTATTGGTGTAGATGGATCAGCATATACAGACTGTATTGGTGTAGATGGATCAGCATATACAGACTGTATTGGTGTAGATGGATCAGCATATACAGACTGTATTGGTGTAGATGGATCAGCATATACAGACTGTATTGGTGTAGATGGATTAGCATATACAGACTGTATTGGTGTAGATGGATTAGTATATACAGACTGTATTGGTGTAGATGGATTAGCATATACAGACTGTATTGGTGTAGATGGATTAGTATATACAGACTGTATTGGTGTTGATGGATTAGTATATACAGACTGTATTGGTGTAGATGGATCAGTATGTATTGTTGATGGATTAGCATATACAGACTGTATTGGTGTTGATGGACCAGTATATACAGACTGTATTGGTGTAGATGGATTAGCATATACAGACTGTATTGGTGTAGATGGATTAGCATATACAGACTGTATTGGTGTAGATGGATCAGTATGTATTGTTGATGGATTAGTATATACAGACTGTATTGGTGTTGATGGATCAGTATATACAGACTGTATTGGTGTAGATGGATTAGTATATACAGACTGTATTGGTGTAGATGGATCAGTATGTATTGTTGATGGATCAGTATATACAGACTGTATTGGTGTAGATGGATTAGTATATACAGACTGTATTGGTGTAGATGGATAGTAAGGAACATGGTTCATTGACACCAGGGCACTTAAGATAAAGAGAAGATCTGGACAAAAGGACAAAGAAACAATTTGACAAGCGATGACTTGTCAAATAAAGAGGTTAAACTGGTTAAACCAAATGTATCTGCCTTTAAAACACAAGAATAAGCATGCCCTAAAGCAGTGGTTTGGAATCTTATCACCAACTTGTCCTTCCACATGATAATGAATCAAAACCATGTGAACCACTCCTAAATTTAAGCCCACCAGCAACAATGGTTGCTGGGTTTTTTTTGTTCATTTTTTTCTTTCCCTTTGTAAGTATTTTTCTACCTGTTATCCATTTTTTCACTGACATGCAAGCAAACAACCAAGTAAAGGATTTCAAGAAGAAAAAAGTATTCACTTCCTTGCTGTCACATGAGGCTGCCAACTTCCCACAGACTGTATTGGTGTAGATGGATCAGTATGCATTGTTGATGGATTAGCATATACAGACTGTATTGGTGTTGATGGATTAGTATGTATTGTTGATGGATTAGTATATACAGACTGTATTGGTGTAGATGGATCAGTATGTATTGTTGATGGATTAGCATATACAGACTGTATTGGTGTAGATGGATCAGCATATACAGACTGTATTGGTGTAGATGGATCAGCATATACAGACTGTATTGGTGTAGATGGATCAGCATATACAGACTGTATTGGTGACAAAAGGACAAAGAAACAATTTGACAAGCGATGACTTGTCAAATAAAGAGGTTAAACTGGTTAAACCAAATGTATCTGCCTTTAAAACACAAGAATAAGCATGCCCTAAAGCAGTGGTTGGGACTCTCATCACCAAATTGTCCTTCCACATGATAATGAATCAAAAACCATGTGAACCACTCCTAAATTTAAGACCACCGGCAACAATGGTTGCTGGGTTTTTTGTTCATTTTTTTCTTTCCTTTGTAAGTATTTTTCTACCTGTTATCCATTTTTTCCACTGACATGCAAGCAAACCACCAAGTAAAGGATTTCAAGAAGAAAAAAAAAGTATTCACTTCCTTCCTGTCACATGAGGCTGCCAACTTCCCACAGACTGTATTGGTGTAGATGGATCAGTATGCATTGTTGATGGATTAGTATATACAGACTGTATTGGTGTAGATGGATCAGTATGTATTGTTGATGGATTAGCATATACAGACTGTATTGGTGTTGATGGATCAGTATATACAGACTGTATTGGTGTAGATGGATTAGTATATACAGACTGTATTGGTGTAGATGGATCAGTATGTATTGTTGATGGATTAGTATATACAGACTGTATTGGTGTAGATGGATCAGTATATACAGACTGTATTGGTGTTGATGGATCAGTATATACAGACTGTATTGGTGTAGATGGATTATATATACAGACTGTATTGGTGTTGATGGATTAGTATGTATTGTTGATGGATTAGTATATACAGACTGTATTGGTGTAGATGGATCAGTATATACAGACTGTATTGGTGTAGATGGATTAGTATATACAGACTGTATTGGTGTAGATGGATTAGTATATACAGACTGTATTGGTGTTGATGGATTAGTATATACAGACTGTATTGGTGTTGATGGATTAGTATGTATTGTTGATGGATTAGTATATACAGACTGTATTGGTGTAGATGGATTAGTATGTATTGTTGATGGATTAGCATATACAGACTGTATTGGTGTAGATGGATTAGTATATACAGACTGTATTGGTGTAGATGGATTAGTATGTATTGTTGATGGATTAGCATATACAGACTGTATTGGTGTAGATGGATTAGCATATACAGACTGTATTGGTGTAGATGGATCAGTATATACAGACTGTATTGGTGTTGATGGATCAGTATATACAGACTGTATTGGTGTAGATGGATCAGCATATACAGACTGTATTGGTGTAGATGGATCAGCATATACAGACTGTATTGACTGTATTGGTGTAGATGGATTAGCATATACAGACTGTATTGGTGTAGATGGATTAGCATATACAGACTGTATTGGTGTAGATGGATTAGCATATACAGACTGTATTGGTGTAGATGGATTAGCATATACAGACTGTATTGGTGTAGATGGATCAGTATGTATTGTTGATGGATTAGCATATACAGACTGTATTGGTGTAGATGGATCAGTATGTATGTTGATGGATTAGCATATACAGACTGTATTGGTGTAGATGGATCAGTATATACAGACTGTATTGGTGTAGATGGATTAGCATATACAGACTGTATTGGTGTAGATGGATTAGCATATACAGACTGTATTGGTGTAGATGGATCAGTATGTATTTGTTGATGGATTAGTATATACAGACTGTATTGGTGTAGATGGATCAGTATGTATTGTTGATGGATAGCATATACAGACTGTATTGTTGATGGATCAGTATATACAGACTGTATTGGTGTAGATGGATTAGTATATACAGACTGTATTGGTGTAGATGGATCAGTATATACAGACTGTATTGGTGTAGATGGATCAGTATGTATTGTTGATTCAGATATACAGACTGTATTGGTGTAGATGGAGTAGTATATACAGACTGTATTGGTGTAGATGGATCAGTATATACAGACTGTATTGGTGTAGATGGATCAGTATGTATTGTTGATGGATTAGTATATACAGACTGTATTGGTGTAGATGGATCAGTATGTATTGTTGATGGATCAGCATATACAGACTGTATTGGTGTAGATGGATCAGCATATACAGACTGTATTGGTGTAGATGGATCAGCATATACAGACTGTATTGGTGTAGATGGATCAGCATATACAGACTGTATTGGTGTAGATGGATCAGCATATACAGACTGTATTGGTGTAGATGGATCAGCATATACAGACTGTATTGGTGTAGATGGATCAGCATATACAGACTGTATTGGTGTAGATGGATCAGTATGTATTGTTGATGGATTAGCATATACAGACTGTATTGGTGTTGATGGACCAGTATATACAGACTGTATTGGTGTAGATGGATTAGCATATACAGACTGTATTGGTGTAGATGGATTAGCATATACAGACTGTATTGGTGTAGATGGATCAGTATGTATTGTTGATGGATTAGTATATACAGACTGTATTGGTGTTGATGGATCAGTATATACAGACTGTATTGGTGTAGATGGATTAGTATATACAGACTGTATTGGTGTAGATGGATCAGTATATACAGACTGTATTGGTGTAGATGGATTAGTATATACAGACTGTATTGGTGTAGATGGATCAGTATGTATTGTTGATGGATTAGTATATACAGACTGTATTGGTGTTGATGGATCAGTATATACAGACTGTATTGGTGTAGATGGATTAGTATATACAGACTGTATTGGTGTAGATGGATCAGTATGTATTGTTGATGGATTAGTATATACAGACTGTATTGGTGTTGATGGATCAGTATATACAGACTGTATTGGTGTAGATGGATTAGTATATACAGACTGTATTGGTGTAGATGGATCAGTATGTATTGTTGATGGATCAGTATATACAGACTGTATTGGTGTAGATGGATTAGTATATACAGACTGTATTGGTGTAGATGGATCAGTATGTATTGTTGATGGATTAGTATATACAGACTGTATTGGTGTAGATGGATAGTAAGGGAACATGGTTCATTGACACCAGGGCACTTAAGATAAAGAGAAGATCTGGACAAAAGGACAAAAGAAACAATTTGACAAGCGATGACTTGTCAAATAAAGAGGTTAAACTGGTTAAACCAAATGTATCTGCCTTTAAAACACAAGAATAAGCATGCCCTAAAGCAGTGGTTTGGAATCTTATCACCAACTTGTCCTTCCACATGATAATGAATCAAAACCATGTGAACCACTCCTAAATTTAAGCCCACCGGCAACAATGGTTGCTGGGTTTTTTTGTTCATTTTTTCTTTCCTTTTGTAAGTATTTTTCTACCTGTTATCCATTTTTTCACTGACATGCAAGCAAACAACCAAGTAAAGGATTTCAAGAAGAAAAAAAAAGTATTCACTTCCTTGCTGTCACATGAGGCTGCCAACTTCCCACAGACTGTATTGGTGTAGATGGATCAGTATGTATTGTTGATGGATTAGCATATACAGACTGTATTGGTGTTGATGGATCAGTATATACAGACTGTATTGGTGTAGATGGATCAGTATGTATTGTTGATGGATTAGCATATACAGACTGTATTGGTGACAAAAGGACAAAAGAAACAATTTGACAAGCGATGACTTGTCAAATAAAGAGGTTAAACCAAATGTATCTGCCTTTAAAACACAAGAATAAGCATGCCCTAAAGCAGTGGTTGGGACTCTCATCACCAAATTGTCCTTCCACATGATAATGAATCAAAAACCATGTGAACCACTCCTAAATTTAAGCCCACCGGCAACAATGGTTGCTGGTTTTTTTTTGTTCATTTTTTTTCTTTCCTTTTGTAAGTATTTTTCTACCTGTTATCCATTTTTTCACTGACATGCAAGCAAACCACCAAGTAAAGGATTTCAAGAAAAAAAAAAAAGTATTCACTTCCACTCCTACTTCCAGGAAGCATGGACCCTCCCAAAGAAAGGTCATTTTCATGTTACCAATAAGTATTTTTTGTTGACAAGTCTTGATTTTACTATAGGTGTAAGTAGGGCCGTAACCACCAAAGCCACTGAGGGGGACAATTAAATAAAGTTAGATGTATTTCACCAAAAATTTACTTTCACCATTTCTTCATAAAGATGTGCATCCACAAAAACTGAACTTTTAATCTCAAAGAGTGAAAAAGCACTCACCCGGAAGAGTGACCTAATAAAGAAAACAGCCCATATTTAATAACAGTCCCCTCTTGTGGCCATTATATGCACTGCACTCCAACATAAATCACTGTCTTGACTAAAAGAACTGAAGGAAAATGACCTTCTCAGGGCACATTAGATATCCAACACACTAAGCCTGTTACTTTAGGAAGAATTTTGTTCTACCATGATTTTAGGGTAATTCCTAGGATTCGGTGCCTTTTGTATCCCCAGTAAAGATCATGATCTTACAGCCTTAAAATGGTAAATATAAATATTGACTTATTGCAGTATGTTTCTTTTATTAGATGAAAGAAACAGTGAGATGCATTATAATATACAAACCGATTCCAAAAAAGTTGGGACACTGTACAAATTGTGAATAAAAAGGAATGCAAAAATTTACAAATCTCATAAACTTATATTTTATTCACAATAGAATATAGATAACATATCAAATGTTGAAAGTGAGACATTTTGAAATGTCATGCCAAATATTGGCTCATTTTGGATTTCATGAGAGCTACACATTCCAAAAATGTTGTGACAGGTAGCAATAAGAGGCCGGAAAAGTTAAATGTACATATAAACAGCTGGAGGACAAATGTGCAACTTATCAGGTCAATTGGCAACATGACTGGGTATAAAAAGAGCCTCTCAGAGTGGCAGTGTCTCTCAGAAGTCAAGATGGGCAGAGGATCACCAATTCCCCCCAATGCTGCGCCAAAAATACTGGAGCAATATCAGAAAGGAGTTTCTCAGAGAAAATTGCAAAGAGTTTGAAGTTATCATCTACAGTGCATAATATCATCCAAAGATTCTGAGAATCTGGAACAATCTCTCTGTGCGTAAGGGTCAGGGCCAGAAAACCATACTGGATGCCCGTGATCTTCGGGCCCTTAGACGGCACTGCATCACATACAGGAATGCTACTGTAATGGAAATCACAACATGGGCTCAGGAAAACTTCCAGAAAACATTGTCGCGAACACAATCCACCGTGCCATTCGCGCTGCCGCTAAAACTCTATAGGTCAAAATAGAAGCCATATCTAAACATGATCCAGAAGCGCAGGCGTTTTCTGGGCCAAGGCTCATTTAAAATGGACTGTGGCAAAGTGGAAAACTGTTCTGTGGTCAGACCAATCAAAATTTGAAGTTCTTTTTGGAAAACTGGGACACCATGTCATCCGGACTAAAGAGGACAAGGACAACCCAAGTTGTTATCAGCGCTCAGTTCAGAAGCCTGCATCTCTGATGGGATGGGGTTGCATGAGTGTGTGTGGCATGGGCAACTTTCACATTGTGGAGGAAATTCATTTTTTAGCAGGCCTCAGCCGTGTTGTAGAGAGGCCTTGGTCGTATACTAAAGACCAAGGTCTGTTATCCATCAAAATATGAAAAACAAGGGAAACTATATTTGTTGTATGGGAAATTGGTGAGGGGCGTTGGTAACCTGTCATAAACTGGCGTGAAGCACTGGGAAACTGTCCTAGGAGTGTTATATGAGAGTTTTAAAAAAGTCAGAAAGCCTGGGATTTTCCACCAATATGTATGGTACGTGACAAAGTGTGCATCTAATTGTGGCGAAACTGTGGGGTGGAGTTAAAAAGAAAGATACATGGAAGAGCGTCAATTGGATGAAATACGATAAGAAAATGTATAAGAAATGGAGTTTTACCGTGAATGAGTCAGATGAACAGCTGCATCTCACTTTGTTGTTTCCTGCAATAAAGTTAACTTTTCCTGAGACCTGGAACTTTGACTCAGACAATTTCTCTTTAAAGAACTGAAGACTATTGAGACTTAGAATTTTCCACAACATCTGGAAAGGCACCATCAATGCTGAAAGGTATATCCAAGTTCTAAAGTTTGGTCAAGTTTGGTCGCTCTCTCCCTAAATGGCGGATGGCAGCAGGCTCCGGCTCACCGCAAGCGTCGGCGACGACTCCGCCCCTCTCGGACAGCAGCCACCCCACCTCGACCCAGGGCACGGCAGTGAGCTCTCCGTCCCACCGATCTTCACTCGCTCCAGCACCATCGCCTCGGGCAGCCACCCGCTGTCAACATCCATCCGCGTTGCCCGAACGATCCCCCTCAGCAGCGAGCGCTCTCCGACAGCATGTCCCTCCTTTCTCCCGGGAACCGGCGAACATTTAAAAGACTTTAATAAACAACCTAAACAAAATGAAAGTAAACCGCGGGTAGCCCACACACATGATAAAACGCACCACAAAGTGCACTCCTGGTCCTCTCTCGTCCTTATATGCCTCAGAGCTCCCTCATGAGAGGACTCGAGACCGGTGTGACTCGCTCCTCCCATGTCTCTCGCTCGTCTACCTCGCCACAGTCCTTAAATATAAAATTGCTATGGACAGTTGCCCATTGATATATTCTCTAGGTCACTAGGTGGCGAAGTTAAACAACTTTTCTTTAAGCCCTTACAAATCCAATAGTAGCTGGATATGTCTCTACAAATGATACACGGTGAGTAGGTGTTAAGAAGTCATAGTACTAAACACTAAAGTATTGTCTTGAATTGTGCTGTATAGAGAAATGTATGTTGTAGTAACTTATGTGTTGCAAATTTCATGTGTGTGTGTGTGTGTGTGTGTGTGTGTGTGTAGATGGAGTCATGCTGAGAGCAGGTGGATGGTCACTCAAGGTTTCGTTTTACTGGCCCTGGGATAAACACAACCAAAGGGTAGAGAACATCGATGTTGTTCAGAAGTCGACAGCAAGAGATGTGAGACTCTGCTGCTGAATATAGATTTTACAAGGTGATCATGAGCATGGGCCAAACTCAAAATAAAGCATGCATATATATGCATAAATATAAAACCGTTTATATTCTCATTTCACATCGATTCACATTAATACGGATAAACTATGAGCTTAAGTATAACCATCATTTTACATATTTTTGTAAAATGAGAAAGGGAAGAACAAAACCCTAAAATGGTGCAGTCACATAGTTCAGTATGTGCGAGAATATTACATGTGCCCTAATGCTAATACTCAATTAGGACATTTTACACAAAACATGACACAACCGAATAAAACACATACCTGGTACAAATACAAGCAAATACAAGTTAGGGGTACAGTACATTGATGTTGTTCAAATGTCTTAAATGCAATAAACAGAGCTTTGGTGTTCACAATAGTTGGGGAGCCAAAGTCTCAAAAGCTCAATAAAGTAATGTAGCTCTGCAAAGTTATAATGGTAATTTTTTGTGTATTTCTAAAGAATAATTTATCAACTCATTTGATTCATATTTTAATATTCATGTGTTTGTATAACAAGTGTGTTGCAGGACTGTTTTTTTGATTGTCATCTATTGACCAGTTGACCAATCGACTTTGCCCTGCCTCCTCGTCCCCTCTGCTCTCCGGGCCGACGTCCCTTCGGCTCTACGGGCTCCCCTCATCCCCGGCTTTACCTGGGTCAGTCATCACCACGCCATTACCACGGAATTCCGGGCTGTCTGCTGCACCACTCTAGCCTTCCACCCTACGGCTCCATCAGGCTCCTCCATCCCTCAGGCTTCACCAGGATACTCACTCTTACCGGCGTTGCTTCGGTCCAAAGGAACCCCGGCCTTACCTTGGCTGGGGTGTAAAGTTGTGAACGGGTTACCAAATCTACAGTATATACTCAACCCCCACTTTGGACCATTGGCCAACTGGCTCTCTCTCTGGCTTCTCGCCCCTCTGCTCCGTCATCCCTTTAGCTCCATCCCTCAGGTTTCACAGGAGTACTTGCTGACACTGGTGTCGCCTATGTCCACAGGCTCCACCTTGGCAGCTCGTTGCCAGGACTCCGCCTCAGCCCTCGTGTTCATTGATGTCGCCGGGTCTCTCAGTCCATTGGACTTCACCTAGGACTCACCATCTCCTGCATCACATCTGTCAGTCAGATTTAAGTTTCTACCTTGGCTCCTCCCTCCATCAGTTCTGCCATATCTCACCCTTTGTCTTGGCGGTCACCTGCTGTGCTCTGAGTTCTTGTCGCCATCTGCTCCTCCATGGGTGCTTCCACCATCTACTCCACCCTGGTCCCTCTGTCTGACATCTCTGCCTGTTTCCAGGTCTTTTCCAGCACCTCATCCACCTCCTTCTGCAAGGTTGTACCTTTCCAATGGGGGGCATTATGTCACAAACTGCTTGTTTTTGTTTAATTTGCATTAACTTTCTATTTGTTTTTATCAGTCACCTGTTTTCCATTGTTCCAGTTTCCCCGCTCCTCGCTTGTAACCATGATTTCTGATTAACGAGTCATTACCTGCTCATCATTTGAGTTGAATCACCTTGTGTATTTAAGTTCCTCCTTTTCATTCAGTTGGTGTCTGGTATTGTTTGTGGATCACATGCTGATAAGCTGCCTCCCTGCTATTGGATTACCCAAATTTGTTTTATTAAAGAACCATTGTTTGTGGATCCTTGTTTGAACCTTTTCATCATCTTCATCTGAACTAGATCGTGACAACAAGATAAATCATATATATGTTCTGCCACAATGCACCACCCACCTCCACATATAACATTGCTTTTTTGGTCACTTCCTATCACATGATCAAAAATTGATAGTTCCATTTTCTAGTTGAGCTTTTCTATATTTTGTATATTGAAAACTGTTTGTTATGACACAATTAATATGAGTGAATACACAACATCCCTTTGTCATTGTGAATAAAATACAGATATTTCCCTTCCCATCTTCACTTTGGTCCACTGAGTCAGCTTTATAAAAAGAGATTGTTAGAGCCTTGCCTGTCCCCACAGATTTTTGTTTTAACTTGTTTAAATTCAAATATGGTTTCTCCCTTACTGCAGTCTCTAAAAATTCCCTTTGGCATCTATATCTGACATTCACGTGAAGAGGACTTTGTTCTCTTGTGTCTGATGTTCATTTGAGCTGTAATTTTAGATGCTCCACAGTTCTGGGAAATACCCTGCCCTCCCACAGACCATCTGTCCTTAGTGTACACAGACGGCAGATGGGCCATATTGTATTGTTTTGTGTTTTTTTGTTATCATGTTATGTCATTATGTGAAGTGGAAACAGAGATGGGTTGTGCCAATGGGGTGCTAATGCAAATGGAGTCATTCTCAAAATATGGTGTTGTGTCCTTGAAAATCTCAATAAAAACATTTTAAATATTCAAATAAACCCCAAAGGTATCATTCTATGATCTGTTTTTAAAATAGTAGTGTTGAACTAAGTTTTTTTTCCTTTCTTTCTTTTCTCTCCAGTATTTATTTCAAACATTGTCTAGAAGAGTAGAGACTTGGTTGGGAGATCAGTTGACCAGTTGGCCGCAGTAAATGGCTATAGTAGGCGAAAAAAAGTATGTGACAAAAGATGTTCCAATTAACAGTACTCATAAAAGAGTAGACAAAAAAAAATCGGGTAACCGACTTCTTCTGGCGAGATTCTGAAGTGTGCATATGACAGGAATGTTTACTATCCCATAAGGCCATGGGAGAGGATTTGTGAATGACAGAGAAGCGATGTAACTGGTAGGTCACGATAATAACAACATGGCAAATGTAGTGCGTTGGGATTGCATTCACACTACACATACTCATTCTATAGAACATACTTTTTAGTGGTCGCAAATTTATTATTCAATCTACTCAAGAGATGAGAATATGCGTTTTTGAACTCAGTCAGTGGGAATGTTCCAGAAAGCCTCTCTGTGATGGTAGAACAAGGCGCTGATAACTCTCCAACCACACCCTTTCACCACTTCTACATTTGCAATTCATATAGTTTTTAGTCATGTCACTAGCACAGAGAGCTGGAGGGCAAAAATGAATAGAACTGCAGTACAGGCAAATAGGTGGTGATGTGCACTAAACAGGTTTTAAAGCCATTAAACAAAAGAAGAAGGAAGTAGAATGGCACGCTCTATAGTGTCTGTTTCCATGGTGAATCATTGATTCATCGCTCTGTTGGGAATGTCTTATGTGTTAACCGGGAACATACTCTGGGTTGTCTGAACTTACTCCCGGACTCGCGTTTTGGAACCAACATACCTTGAGTAAGCAAGGTTTGTGTTAATCAATTGAGAGTTCAAGGTATATGTGGCGGTAAGTTAACCTTGCTTTCTGAAAACCCCTAGGAAGACTCTAATACCAAGTCATTCAATCATAATAATAGGTGTGGCCAATCACTGCTTAACACCTAGTGTATACAAGCACTAAATTCTCTATTTCACATTCACAATTGATGATGCGGATGTTAACCTGGCTTCTCTTGAGACTCCCTGCTTCAGAGTGGTCATAGTTAATGATATGTTGATGTGATTGGTTACAAGATTGTTTGTAAGAAACATCAGCGATTTCAAACATTTGGTCTTTGGTTCACAGCAATGATGTCGACTTATGAATTTGCGTGGTGCAAACATTGAAAACTTGATTTCCACCACAGGAGGTCTTTAAGTTGTAAAATGACCCAGTTATGTGACTGGATTATGTTGTTATTTTTTTATTTGTTTTTTTGATTGACGTGACCTGATTTGTTCAAATGGTTTCACAGGATGTGGTGTATAAACAAGTGAAAGAGGCGATGCAGACATTCACACAACCCACAGACATGAGTTTTCCATCCTCATAAAGTAAAGCAATGCTAATTCACATTCACTAAGAATCAAACATCATATCATTTAGATGTCTTTATTACTTTATACACTGCCCAGCCAAAAAAAAGGTCACTGTTTATATTTAAATTGGCAAATGCTTAAGAGTCTATAACTGGATCATTATTGCTTGCATGTTATATGTTTGGCACCAGTTCTTCTAACCCTAATTGATGGAGTGTGTAGCTTTTCGTTTCTTAAACATCCATGAAGGAAGACACATCATGGCCATTCCAGGATGACAATGTCAAGATTCATCAGCTCAAACTGTGAGAGAATGGTTGTGAGGGAGCATGACCTTAAATTCACTGAAAGTCTTTGGGATGTGCTGGAGGAGACTTTATAGAGTGCTGGACTCTTGCATTGTCAATACAAGATCTGGACCAAAAATTGACTGTAACGTGTACTCCAGCACACTGCCACATGACAGTTCTGTAATTCCTTCGATGTGCCTGGGTGATGGATGCCTTTGACTCCAGCAGGTAAGTCAATTGAGTCATTTGTTCTATGCCCATTGTGGTAGTGCATAGACACAGCTAATGGGGCAGGCACTTCCTCAGCATGGCAGAGTCGATATTTGTTCCCCATAGTGTCATCTCAGATGCAGCGTTCCCATTGGAAAGGGAACGTCTCAGGTTAAGAATGTAACCATGGTTCCCTGAGAAGGTAAATGAGATTCATTAGCTATGTTTACATCCAAAGACTTCTGTGCAAAATTGCAATATCGCTTAAAACATTTGCAAATAAAGCACCGTTTCCATCCAGTGAGTCAAAGAGAACAAAATCATCACTTCCAGATAAACTGCCGCTAAATATCATTAAGAAACGTAGAAGAAGCCACCGTATATAATAATTTTCGTATATAATAAATGATTTGCGCCTCAGTGCTGTTTGGGAACGCAGTCATGTCAGACAGTTCGGAGAGGGAAATATACTAAACCACTTTGACAACAGACTTCTGAATGTCCAAATCTGCACAGATTTTCCAGATTCCAGTTATATAGTCCCATTGCGCAAAGTCACATTTTTTTTTTTTTTTTTTTTAATGTACATTGAGGAATTTATTCAGTAAATGTGTTTCCACCGTAGTTTATGCAGACACTTTTATGATTAAGACTCAACAGACTCATTTCAGACTCAAACAAGAGCATTCGTTTTTCATGACTTTTATTTTTATTTATGCGCACCATGCTGTTTCCATCCAGCAGTTTTTGATGCGATACCCCTGAAATGTGCATAAAAATAGGTGGATGGAAACACAGCTATTGTCATGCCTCAGGCCTGCTTTCTCATTTCCTTCTGACAAAGAAACTGATGACGTACATTGCTGGCACTTTTATATTCACAGGCGTGCAGGTAGTGACAACATAGAATGTCACAGGACAATGAAATTGTCATGTCACATGCTCATAATCTTTAAACTAAATAATATTCCATCCCTTTGCAGCATTTCTTCTCTGATGACGTGTTTATTGGCGCAGGGCGGGAAAACCTGTCAATCACATGAGATCCAATCAAATCCCCCTGGACAAAATCAAGTCCTTTTGGATCAGGTGCAGGAACTCATGGCAGAAGACTTTCATGGCTGATGATCTGAGTCTTATTATACTTCAAAGATTGTGTCAGCAGATTTAGGCCTGTATGTGATAAACCCACAGCGTTATTATGCTGAAGCAGAGGGAAACAGCCTACACATGGATGATTCAGCAGTTCAAAATTAGACACTGCAAATTTTCCTGTAAACAGTTGTATTTGTAGTGATGTGGACAAAATGTTTTCTGTTTATACCAGCATGGAGCCGGTGACCTGTATTAAAGGGATAGTCCACCCAGAACTTAAAATGAGTCCATGATTTACTCACCCTCAAGCCATCCTAGGTGTATAAGACATTTTTCTTTCAGATGAATACAACTGGAGTATCCTGGCCCTTCCAAGCATTATAATGGCAGTGAATGGCTGGTTCTGTTTTGAAGTTCATAAAAGTGCATCTACCTTTCTTACACAAACCCATCGTTTTTCGCTTCAGAAGGCCAACCCTTGCCAACCCAAGTTTGGTTAACTATCCCTTTAAGATGCTTTGCTCTGACATTAATTCAGCAATGATGTGTTAATAAATTAAATAATTTGCTGTAGACTTATATATTTAATGAGAGCAGAGAATAATAATAATTTATAATTAAGCATCATTAATACCTTACAGATAATATTCAGTAACTGATCCATTCTTGCTTGTAGCCTACTCATTTATTTATCATTAGTTAGTAAACTGATACAGATGTGAAGGCTTTCCACAATAATCTCTTGCTAAATTTTAAAGTTCATGCTGTGATAATGTTCAGACATGTTTTAAATAGGCAAAACAGCATGAAAAATGTGCATTACAAATTCAAATCAGCAACTGCCAGTGCTGATCTTATATCTATGCAAAGCATGTTGCCCATTTGGAAAGGACATTTTTCATTGAATTGTGTCCTGTTGCATTTGTGCAATTCTGCACAAACCTTTTGTTTGTTTGTTTTGCAAAGAAGAAAGATGCTCTTCATGCACCTTGGCACACTTTCCAGCTGGGTTTCTGAGTCAAAGCGAGATGCAAGCTATTGGCTAAAGTCTATTGATTGCATCTGGTAGGTGTATGTGTGGGTGGGTGGGTTAGTGGGTTTAGCTGAAGGACAGCCTGTCCATCAACTTCAACAGAGTAAACAACCTTACAGCTGAGCAAACTAATGTTTGGAGTTACAATACAACACTTTACCATCTGGAAGCAAATCTTTTCCAAAACCAAAGTTATTTTTGCAGGTCAAAATGATCAACCTTGATGCAGAATAACCAGAAACTTCTTCAAAAATACTGGTATCTGTTTAAATGAATCAAATTAACAAAAAATATTGTCAACAAAAATAAATGAGCTATGAACTAAAGTGTAAGAAATTTAAATCAATATTTGTCATCTGGATCCTTGCTCCTCATACTTGCGCCATGTTTATTGATTGACTTTACATCTTCTTCTATCTCAGTAAGCCCAGGAAAAACATTAACATCATGAGTTATGTGACTCATCTTAGTCTTATTAATGTAGCCTATTTAAATTTTTACTGTATATCTCTCTCTTTAAACAAAACTGGCCACGCAAAAATATTCTGTTCACATTCAACATAATCCTGTTCTTTACTTAATGGAAAATGCAGAGATTATATTTACCTTGATGCCTGCACATAGGCTATCCCTTACGAAAAATAACCATAGTTTTATTATAGTAAAAGTGTAGTAACCATGTTTTTTGGCTAATTGATTACCATTTATACAACCACAGTTATACCAGAAATACCATGGTTAAACTATGGTTAGAGTAGCAAAGCCATGGTTAATTTGTAGTTACCATGGTTGAACTACAATGGTTTTTGGTTTTATTTGTAGTAAAACCATGGTTCATTTTCGTAAGGATGTCTCGTATTTAACGTTTACACGCACACAGCCGCTTGTTAAAAACGCTCTCTTAATCGTTTCAAACGACGTAAATAAAGAAATGGAATAAAACGCAGGACTGCAAAAACAAATGGTGATTGCGTATAAGCAAGTGTACTTCAGGTCTTCACTTAAACGAAATGACATGATAAAAAATAATAATAAAAGCGAAATCAGAACACCCATTCAATTCGTTTTCTGACTGTAGCCTACATTTCTAGGCAAAAGCACATGGCACATATCCAAAGGGTAAAAGTACTCAATAAATGTCCATTCGAATAGTTTAATGTAATGTATTGTTTAGTGTAACACCGTCTTACTGAAGAGGAGGAGGGGATTCACTCAACGGTCAGAGATGCTTCGAGTCAGAGACACCGCCTTTTCTCTTTTTTCAGAGCTTATTGATTTTAGACATGAGTTTTATGCTTCTATGCTGGGTGGGCTATTATCGAATATGGTATTTCATCGGTTTTTCTGTTTTTGTCTATGGCTTTTGGGTGGTAAGTAATATTTTTATGGCTTCAGTTCTTGTAGTAGCCTGTGTATACTCACACGTCGGACTCTTCCAGTGTGTCCTCACACGTTGACTGGAAACACTTCTGTAGGGCAGTTGTGTGGTTTCTTCAGATAATATCAGTGTGAGTTAAAAGTGCCTCATCTTCACTGTTCGCGGAATTAAGATTTGAAAACAAAACTTTGATCCTGAAATGTTAAAGGACCAGTTTACTCAAAACTAAAATGCCTTTAATGCCAAGGCAATTTTATTTCCATTATCAAGTGGAATTTACGATATTTAAATAAAAACATTGCCAACGTAATAGAAGTTCATGTATGCATGGGATATTTGATTCATTTAAAAGTAGCCTATAGTTTCGCCCAAAATGTACATTTCAAGTTTTATGATCTGTATGTGGAACACAAAAGAAGGTGTTTTGTAGTTTCTTGCTTTTTTTCTTTTACATTCAACAAAAGTGACTCCAAAGAGAATAACTCCATATTTAACATTGTGTTGGAATATACCTTTGGGTCAGCAACAGGAGATCTGACTGATTACTAATGTAACATCAAATCGTTCTTATTAATATATGAGTTAAACTGATAAAATGTTTATATTGAATGCAATTAAAGTTAAAACAACGTTTGGACAATGCACGAATGTAAATGTTTAAACAAAGATTTTAAGTTCATTTAAAAAAAAAAAAAAAAAAAAAAACGTCTGTCTGGTTATTATTATTTATGATTTGTTTCAGTTTCATTCAACCTTTAAAACTTTTGTAGATTTAATGCTGACACAGCAGCAACCTCCCTTTTCCTTCTTGAAACAGATCTCAAGCCCACCAACTGTAAATGGTAAGCGTAAAGTCTGATTTATATATAGTAATACTTTTGAAAATTGTGGGGTTCGCGTTATTTTGATGGTCCCTTTATTCTGCTGACTAAGTAACATTGCACCTAGTAGTTCTCCTTAAAGTGTTAGTAGAGTATTAGTAGACTGGTAGGGTTAGAATAAGTTGACATGTAGTTACTTATAGCCAGTAGAGGACCATCACAATAAAGAGTTAACAGATATTAAGCAAACAGTCTACTAACAATCTAATGAGAGTTAGTTGACATGTTACAAAGTTATAGTTATAGTTATGTTATACCATCAAAATAAAGTGTTACCAAATTCATCATTTATTCACACTCATGTGGTTCATGCAAGATGTTCTTCTTCTTCGGTACACAAAATAAGTTATTCTGAAGAACGTTGGGATCCAAACAACATTGACTTTCACTCTATTGACAAAGAAAACTCGAGTAACTTCTTTCTTACACAGACAAAAACAGTTTTGGAATGACAGGAGGGTGAATAGCTGATGACAGAATTGTTATTTTTGGGTGAACTTCCCTTTAAGTGATCTTATTTCAGTGTGGTGTGGTGTTGCTCATTGTTAGACCAGTAATGTCAAGATGAAGCTTCATACTTTTGCTCTACCTTTAGTTTTTTGTATAATACACACACAACAGCTAGAGGCTGTCTTCACTGCATGCGACAAAGTGATCGTTGCATATCTATTCGTTCCCTGTTTCAGAAATAGTGAAAGTGCTCGGAATATGTCAGAAATAGAACCGGGCATCAGTTTACTGTTGAGGATTTGACGTGTCGCATGTAGAAAAAAAACACTTGTTATAAGGGTTCTATTGTCTTTTGTAGAGTTAAGTCGTGCAGCTTAGTTCCGGTGTTAGGTTTAACAAATTATTATGGAGCTTTAGTTTCTGTGTTCCAATAAAAAGACATCGGAGGTAAAAAAACATGTTGTGGCTAACACTTTTGTTCCAGGTGTGTCTGGTGTTCATATGGATGAAACAGAGATGATATCAGTGCTGGAGGGAGATTCTGTCTCTCTAAACTCTGATGTTACTGAAGTACAGAGAGATGATCTGATAGTGTGGACATTTAGACTTCACAGTTCAGAGACTCGTTTAGCTCAAATCAGTCAACAGATCATCTCTGTATATGATAATAAAGAGAATAATGAGAGATTCAGGGCAGACTACAGATAGATGAGCAGACAGGATCTCTGACCATCACAAACATCGACAAATCACACTCTGGACTTTATAAAGTACAGGTCATGATTGGAGAAGTCAAACACAAGAGCTTCAGTATTGCTGTCTATGGTGAGTGAACTGAATAAGTTCAAATGTTTTCATTTCAAATCAAATGCAAATCTGACCATCTGGGTGACCATTCTGATGATTGAAGATCTTTAAATCATTGTCAGTAAACTATTGTTCCTGAAATATGTTTGTTTTCTTCATGTTTTCCAGCTCCTCTACCTGTTCCTGTCATTATCAGAGACTCTTCATTATCGACATCTTCATCTGGATCATCAGTGTCCAATTGTTCTCTGGTGTGTTCAGCTGTGAATGTGAGTCATGTGACTCTCCTGGTACAAAGGAAACAGTTCATTGTCCGGCATCAGTGTGTCTGATCTCAGCATCAGTCTCTCTCTACCTCTGGAGGTGGAATATCAGGATAACAACACCTACAGCTGTGTGCTCAACAATCCCATCAGCAACCAGACCAGACATCTCAATGTCAGTCAACACTGTCAGCCAAATTCAGGTAAGTCAGCAGGGAGTTTCCACACTGGGCACAATTACTGTGTCCGAATGATTTTCACTTTCACCTTTCCTCAGTGCACTTTTTTCATGCTGTTTTGAACTAAACTGCCATTGTGTCCTCAATTGATCCTGTTAACAATGTCCTGCTGGTCTCAAATAGTTTACAGAAGTAATTGAACTCGCATTGTCTCACATACGTTTGAGCATTTTGTCTAATCATGCCCTTTTAGATGTGTGTGCTGTTTGATGCATTTGAGACAGGGTTTCCCAGCACATCCTTTGAAAGTTATATACTTACCTATAAATGATAGAAATTCATTCGAGTACAAAAATGAAAGAAAACTGTCCTGTAGATACGCATTTCGTAGGGCAACATTTTTTAAGCATCCATTTTGTGCTTGATGAAAGTTAAAGGATAGTTCACCCAAAAAATGAAAATTTGTCATCATTTACTATTACCCTCAAGTTGTTCCAAACCTGTGTAAATGTCTTTGTTCCGCTGAACACAAAGTTACAGACATTCTTCCAAATATCTTCTTTGTGTTCAGCGGAACAAAAACATTCACACAGGTTTGGAACAACTTGAGGGTGAGTAAATGATGACAGAATTTTGGGTTAACTATTCTTTTAATGTTGTCCTATTTGGAATATTAAATAAAATAAATTTTTATTGTGAGTAACAGTACGGTTAGGAGAATGTTGTACTAACATTACGACATAACTTTTCATGGCAAGAAAACTGGACATTTTAACATTTCAGGAACAATGTTTCCACAAAACTTGTATTACACATTTGTTAGCATAGTTATTCAATTAAGAAGAAATGATTATTCTTTTTCCAATACAGAATGTATTGTTTGTCTTGTTAATCATAAATTAACAAATCAAATCAAGTCACCTTTATCGCGCTTTTTACAAGTCCAATTGTTTCAACGCAGCTTCACAGTTTTCACAGGAAAATAATGCAACAGAATTTGATTCGCTGTACAGCCGCTCTGATGAAACGGTGATGTTATCCAGCTAATTTCAGTTATCATATAGTGTCAATGCGGGCAGATCGGTAATATAGTTGAAATTTAGGTGTCCCCAACTGAGCAAGCCAAAAGCCAGAGGCAACGGTGGCAAGGAACCAAAACTCCTTCAGGGTCAGAATGGAGAAAAAACCTTTGGAGAAACAAATTAATTGATTATAAAAATAGCTGTTTTTTGCATTTGTTAAGATATTTTACCCTTCAGTCGTTTCTGCTTTTCATCTTTATTGACTCTCTCTTACAGTAGTTTAACGACTGTGTGTTTTATCATTGCAGAATCCAACCAAACTTCAGTTCTCCTTGCTGTATCGCTGCCGTTGCTGTTGCTGTTGTTGCTGCTCTCAGTTGTAGTCGCGTTGATCTTCTGTCGCCGCAGGAAATACAGACAAGCAAAACAAGACGGCAAGTATTACAACAGAAAAGAATGATCTTTTGTGCAAAAGTAGAGCTCAGAAATGCCACATTTTCATTTCATTTTATATATATTAAACAGCTCAGACTAATGACGAAGAGGTTGATTATACTGATGTGACGTTTATTAAACACAGAGCTCCAGATACGGTAAGATACACTTGTCATTCTCTGCACTAAATCTCTTATATGAAAGCTTGCTAAGCTAGTACAGTTTATTTGTTTGTTTACTTATTTATATGTATATACATGATGTTGTAACACTCACATATCATACACCATTTTTAAAAAGTCTGGATTTAATGGTTCTTAATGTGCTTGCTTGTTTTCTTCTGTGAAATGAGTAATGAAATCATCATACAGTGACTTTCATTACAGGAGGCTGATGGACGGGATCACACGGTGTATTCAGAAGTCACTTTGAGAAGATGATCATTCAGCCTGTATAATCAGATCAGTTTATGACAGTTTATGATCATGTTGAGGTTTATGTCAATATGTAGCAAAGCTCAAACCTCAACGTTACAGCATAAATGCACTGATAGTAGCTCTGTTGGCTACAAATGAATTTTAGCATTTAATTTTAAGCAATTTCTAAAAGAATTGAATCTTTATTAAGAAAGACCACATGTCTGTAGAAGAATACACAACTGATAAAAAAGGATATGCCACATTTTTCAAGGATTTTCAGGGACTTGTACACAATGAATGAAGCTAAATGTGTTCAGTGCTGTATGTGTGTTAATGGCTCCCTCTGCTGACTTTGCTGGTTTGGCTCTCTATGGTTTGGCTGGTTAGCATGGTTACGTTCAGGGCTGGCCCTGACCAGTTTGCTGCCCTAGGCAAGATTTTACTTGGTGCCCCTTGTATCAAGGTTTAGCACTAACGTTACATGTTATCAGTCGTTGTGGAAACACTGGTACTGTTTTATTTTGTAATGCATTTATGTCTTTTTATTATTATTAAATAATAATAAAGTTTTATAGTTTTATATGTTGGTTGTGTTTTTAAAATTGTACCCTGAATCCAGTCCATTCTACCCAGTCATTGTGTTCATGATATATAATTATTATTATTATTATTTTTAAAGGCCGATGATAGTTAAACTATACAAAATAGCACCTCACGTCACATTACAGCCTAAACACAAATAGCAAGAGTAATTGCATCTAACATTCATGCACAAACTTGTTCATTGAGAAATTGTTTGTTTTCCAGTAGATGGCAGCAATCTTCCACTAAACTATGCATATTTATGTTTTCACCATGAATTACACTGATACATTTTTATATTTAATGTGAATTTTACAACAAAAAAACCATTGCTATTTTAAATAAACCTGTATATAAATATCATTATTAATTTCGACAAATACATTTTAAAAATGCCATATATCCCCTTAAAACTGCACAACTATAAAAACATTAGGCTATTACAATGGTGATTTTTTTTTACAAAATCACACTGAGTACCCAGAACAGCTGCTTGCATAAAGTTTTAGGTAAAAATAACTGGAATGAATTAGGAAACATTAATATTTTACTACTATGCAATTAGATAAACTGTTCATTCATTACATCACTTTACCTCTGTCTTTATCCCTTATCCCTGTCTTCCTGCATCAGAGTGTGAATGTGAATTTGGCCGTCCGTCATAAATAATCAGGCAACTTTCACTGTCTGGCGGAGCAGCCAAGCAAAAACGAAAGCAATCCTGTCTAAATTAAATGCGGCGAGAGGCGACGCGACACAACAAATTCCCAACATTAAATTGATAAATTAATAGCATTTGCCTATTCCGCGGGCCGGCCCTGGTTAAGTTAGCTTCTGCTGGTAGATAATCATAACTACATTGTCTGTGGGACAAAAAGCGTCTTTCAAAAGTTTTAAAAGATGGCCTTTGAGGAAATAATTTCAAAACTCTTGCTCTATACTAAAGACAAGATCATTAAAACAGGTCATTTTTAATTTATTGCAGCCTACCAGTATATGTAAAATATCAGTTCAAGATGGTCATCTCAGAATCTTTAGAATATGTCATTTAGCTATGTGATGTAAACTGTGTAGGGATTTACACATTAAACATTGTACTGTACTGTAATTGGCAGGTTTCTACTGTGTGTGCATTCAGTGAACTCTTCAATCCAGGTACTAATAACCAACATGTGATATTATTTCTGAATGTGACGCATTTACTTACATGAAGTTTACATTTTTTTGAAGAAAGGTGTTGTGATGTAAAACATTATTGCTGTCAGTATTATGTCTGTATAATGTGGTTAATTTATGGACACCAGATGGAGCTCTTGAGAAAATATGATAAACGCCAGTACAATCTGAATGAATATCTCAGTTTAAGAGTCTCTAATCTGACAAACCCAGCTCAGGTGATTTAATGTGACTGATCATTTGAGTTTTAGCTCAAGTGTTGGAAGAAGATTTGTTCTTTTGACATTTTTAGACTGTAGGAGTAGCAATTGTCTATTTACTGAACAAAGATTATTAAACATTCTCTCTGCACTGATTATGTTTGACTCTTTATGCCAAAGTAAACCCCAGATATAGAGGCTGACCAGGAGAACACAGTGAAATGAAATGCATGTAAACTGATTCATGGAAACTTGTGTGGCGAGGTAGACGAGCGAGAGACGTGGGAGGGGCGAGCGAGACCGGTGCGTGATTGAGAATATCCGTCACCTGCGAGTCTCGGGTCCTCTCATGAGGGAGCACGAGAGAGGACCAGGCCTGGACTGTATGTTGCGTTTTATTTATCTTTTATTATGTGTGTGCGTGGTAGTCATCTGTGAGGGGCTGCCCGTGATTTACTTTAATTTGGTATATTTTTTAAAGTCTTTTAAATGTTCTCCAGTTCCCGCCTCCTTCTTCTCTGAACATACAAACTACGTTACAACTTGATTGTTTTCAGCCATGATTGAATTCTGTTGATTATTAACTTGACATTGTGGTTGAAGCTATTTATATGTGGACTGTATGTTGAGGACTTGATGCCAAATACCACATTTTCCTATACCATGTATTCATTATGGATCACAACTTGTAATAATTGCTTCAGTGAGCTCATTGTTTCTGCCTAAATTAATGATGTTAGCTAACCGCATGACAGATTACTCTATTTTGTAAAACTGCTTTGATATGTAGGGTACAACGGGCTAAAGAAAACTGCTTTTCACTACTCCTATAATGTATGATATACAGAAAAATATATATGTTTGTATTTAACATTTATGGAGCAACAAATTTTGTGTGAATATAAATATAAACACGGGTAAAAGGCACACAGTACTGATACAAATACTTCAGCTAAAATAATATGTTTTTAATAATTCTAAGTTCATACTTGTTCAGAACAATCACTTTAGCAAAGTTTGAACTATTTTCTGTTTATTTTAATGAATAAAATAATTCATTTTTGATCAGTAAATATGCTGTTATTAAAATATGTTAATATAGAAATATATCTGAAAAATATAGAAACAAAATAATTAAAAAAAAAGTAAAGATTCTGAAAGCATTGAAGGAGATCCCATAATAATTTAATATCGATTTACAGTAGTGGCAATAAATTATGTTTTATTATATGATATGATTATATCACATTTTTAAATCTGATGGTTTCATTATAAATATGGTGATTATCTAGAGATAAGGTGGACACACAACTTAATATATGATACTTACAATCTGAATCTAATCATGTCATGTCCACACATGTTAAAGTCAGTCAGCTGTTTATGATCATGTTAAATATGGAGCCTTTTGCCCGACAGCAGGGGGCTTTTACCCCAAATACCATACTTTACATATTCTTCCGTTATTGAAAAACTTTGCTTTAATTACCTTGAACAAAACTGACAAACATTAACAAGACCTTTGTTTCAAAACATATTCAATCATTTTAGAGATTCTTATTCGCTACTTAAATCTACAACATTTTAAAAACATCAAATATTAGATCAAATGAGTGCATCACTGATGCCTGTGATCACGTCAAAGATCAGACACATTTCCACGTGCATCTAGAAAAGCGGATGTTTTGGAAAGTGCTGAGGCAAGTTTTTGTGCCATCTAGTGGTTTAGAGGAAAATAAAATCAAAGGAGCCTTCTACCCCGTGGAGCCTTTAGCCCTGCTGTACCCTATTGTGAAAAGCGCTATACAAATAAATGTGGAAAAAAAAATATTTGTAAGTGAGAAATGGGGAAGAACATTAGAAAAATTCAGATAGCCTATATACTGCAGTGTTCAAATGGTTGATCTGTCTAACCTTATTAAATGTATGTGTCATCTTGAAATTTAATCAGTAAATTCAATTAGAATATCAAGACACTATATGACTGTTACCAATTAAATGAAATCAGTATATCAGCAAAATCCATGTCTGCACTGCAGAGGCGGCACAGAAGCGGCATCTGAAGTGGCATTAGATATATGTTTAGTGCTGATTAAAGGTAAGGTATGAATTTACATTTTATGAGAATGTTTTAAATATAACATTTTGAACATAGAAACATGAAGTGATATGGACTGTTATATAATAGGGACGGTTACTGAGAGTCTCAAATGAACAACAAAATCGAGAGAGAAAAAGGAAGCTTAGAAAAATAACAAGATTTCACTCTCATAATCATAAGCCATAATAAATATACTCACCTAAAGGATTATTAGGAACACCTGTTCAATTTCTCATTAATGCAATTATCTAATCAACCAATCACATGGCAGTTGCTTCAGTGCATTTAGGGGTGTGGTCCTGGTCAAGACAATCTCCTGAACTCCAAACTGAATGTCAGAATGGGAAAGAAAGGGGATTTAAGCAATTCTGAGCGTGGCATGGTTGTTGGTGCCAGACGGGCCAGTCTGAGTATTTCACAATCTGCTCAGTTACTGGGATTTTCACGCACAACCATTTCTAGGGTTTACAAAGAATGGTGTGAAAAGGGAAAAACATCCAGTATGCGGCAGTCCTGTGGGCGAAAATGCCTTGTTGATGCTAGAGGTCAGAGGAGAATGGGCCGACTGATTCAAGCTGATAGAAGAGCAACTTTGACTGAAATAACCACTCGTTACAACCGAGGTAAGCAGCAAAGCATTTGTGAAGCCACAACAAGCACAACCTTGAGGCGGATGGGCTACAACAGCAGAAGACCCCACCGGGTACCACTCATCTCCACTACAAATAGGAAAAAGAGGCTACAGTTTGCACGAGCTCACCAAAATTGGACAGTTGAAGACTGGAAAAATGTTGCCTGGTCTGATGAGTCTTGATTTCTGTTGAGACATTCAGATGTTAGAGTCAGAATTTGGCATAAACAGAATGAGAACATGGATCCATCATGCCTTGTTACCACTGTGCAGGCTGGTGGTGGTGGTGTAATGGTGTGGGGGATGTTTTCTTGGCACACTTTAGGCCCCTAAGGCATCGTTTAGGCATCGTTTAAATGCCACGGCCTACCTGAGCATTGTTTCTGACCATGTCCATCCCTTTATGACCACCATGTACCCATTCTCTGATGGCTACTTCCAGCAGGATAATGCACCATGTCACAAAGCTTGAATCATTTCAAATTGGTTTCTTAAACATGACAATGAGTTCACTGTACTAAAATGGCCCCCACAGTCACCAGATCTCAACCCAATAGAGCATCTTTGGGATGTGGTGGAATGGGAGCTTCGTGCCCTGGATGTGCATCCCACAAATCTCCATCAACTGCAAGATGCTATCCTATCAATATGGGCCAACATTTCTAAAGAATGCTTTCAGCACCTTGTTGAATCAATGCCACGTAGAATTCAGTTCTGAAGGTGAAAGGGGGTCAAACACAGTATTAGTATGGTGTTCCTAATAATCCTTTAGGTGAGTGTACATCAAATGATGCACTGAGATCTATTGAACATGTTTTATCAGTCTTCTGACAGAGCTCACTTTATTCACATTATCTTTTGTATTTGATTATTTTATTTGTTCTGGTCATATACAGGGTCAGGATTTATGTACTTGATTAAACTCTTATTCTGAAACATTTTTCTGTGCTGGATTTTTCCATGCCTTATGCTATCAACCAGATGGAGATGATTGACAGGTTGAACATGGTTATGTAATTGGACACAATGTGTTGGGGTCAGATATTCCACAAACAGGCATGAATTATTTTCTCCTGACCTTCAAGTCTATGCATCTGAGACTCACGAGAATTAAAAAAAAAAGAGAACAAAATCTTGTTTAAAATATAATGGATTAGACAATATTGTTCTACAATGAATTAGACACAAAACAGGAAGAGTAATAATGAGCTGCAAACTAATCAGTGAATATTAGCTCATGTTAAAGCCACTAGAACTCGTCACATCCAATGACTCATTTTCACCAGCAGAGGTCGGTGACACAACAGTCCATCAGTCTTCAACTTGAACTTTCATAGTCAGACTTGCTCTTAGTGTGGTTTATTCTGCTGTGTAGATGTGAGTTAAAGCAAAAGAGTGTGTCTGTGTGAGTGTAAAAGTGTGGTTTGCTTTTGCAACCTCATAAACCTCATAATGAGAACATCAGTGTGTGAAAGATCCGCTCACAGATTAAATGTGCTCTCATAACAGTTTTCTGTTGAAGTTGAGTAAAGTGTTTATCAGAATGACTTCCTCTCATCTGTGTGTTCTGTACTGTGGAGAATTTAGTTAAATGCATTTAAATGCATAATGTATTTTTATGTGTTATTCTTCAGGTGTGTTTGCTGATCCAGATTAAGTGAAATCAGTGTCAGTGACTGAGGGAGATTCTGTCACTCTAAACTCTGATGTTACTGAAGTACAGAGAGATGATCAGATACTGTGGATGTTTGGACCTCAAGAGACTCGCATAGCTGAAATCCACAGACAGAACATCTATACATATGACAGTAATACGACATTTGAGAAAAGACTCCAGATGGACAGTCAAACTGGATCTCTGACCATCAGAAACATCAGATCTGAACACACTGGACTTTATAAACTACATATGGTCAGCAGAGGAACTTCATACAAGAGATTCAGTGTTACTGTCTATGGTGAGTTAATCTCTAATCAGAACCATTGATTGTCCAATGACAATAATTTATATAGTGAGTGAGTGAGTGAGTGAGTGAGTGAGTTTTTTTTTTTTTTTTTTGTGACCTGTTTATATTATTAAAATCTGTCTTTGTGGAAGCTCTGGATATCCTCTTCTCTGCTGCACCACACGACCGTAACAGTTTTATCCAAAGCGACTTACAAATGAGGACTCAACAGAAGCAATCGCAACAACAAGGGGCAACAGTATACAAGTGTTGTAACAAGTCTTGGTTAGTCTAGCACAGTACACAGAAAGTTTTATTTTTTAAATAATCAGAAAAAAAAAATCAAAAAGCTGCTTGCATTGAGATCAGCAGTTTTTTCCACCAGGTGGGAACGGTCCAAGAAAAGGTCTGCGAGAGTGATTTCGTGCTTCTTTGGAATGGCATCACGAGTCGTCGTTCACTTGCAGAACGCAAGCTTCTGGAGGGCGCATACGTTTGGACTAGCGAGTTTAGGTATATTGGTGCAGAGCCTGTGGTTGATTTGTAGGCAAACATCACTGCTTTGAATTTGATGCGAGCGGCTACTGGCCGCCAGTGTAAACTGATGAAGAGAGGTGTGACATGGTCTTTCTTCAGCTAGTTGAAGACCACTCTCGACCGCTGCATTCTGGATCAGCTGCAAGGGTTTGATAGTGCATGCCGGAAGGCCCGCTAAGAGAGCATTACAATAGTCCAGTCTGGAGAGAACAAGAGCTTGGACCAGGAGTTGTGTGGCCTGCTCTGATAGGAAGTGTCTAATTTTCCTAATGTTGTATAACGCAAATCTGCAGGACCGGGCCATTGTAGTAATATGGTCAGTGAAATTTAACTGATCAATCATCAATCACAACTCCAAGGTTCCTGGCTGTCCTGGAAGGTGTTATGATTGGTGAACCGAGCTGAATGGAGAGAGTATGGTGAAGTGCTGGGTTGGCTGAGAACATAAGCAGTTCTGTCTTAGCAAGGTTGAGTTGATGGTGATGGTCCTTCATCCAGCCTTCATCAGCATAGCAGTGATAGGAAAAGCCATGTTTCTGAATGACAGATCCTAATGATGACATGTAGAAGAGAGAAGAGGTCCAAACACTGAGCCCTGAGAAACCTCAGTAGCTAGATGATGTGGCTTAGAAACCTCACCCCTGAAACAAAGACACCCTGAAGGACCTACTTATTTCTTCATATATATAATGTAAAATATGAACATATAAAATGATGAAATGTAATTTTAGTAACTTAATTTAATAATTGGTAGTCCTAAAATAATATATATTTTCTCATGTTTTTCAGCTCCTCTTCCCATTCCTGTCATTACCAGTAACTCTTCACAGTCTTCTTCATCATCATCATCATCATCAGTGTCCAGATGTTCTCTGGTGTGTTCAGTGTTGAATGTGAGTCATGTGACTCTCTCCTGGTACAAAGGAAACAGTTTATTGTCCAGCATCAGTGTGTCTGATCTCAGCTTCAGTCTCTCTCTACCTCTGGAGGTGGAATATCAGGATAACAACACCTACAGCTGTGTGCTGAACAATCCCATCAGCAACCAGACCACACATCTGGACAACATCACTCAACTCTGTCACACATGTGCAGTTACTCCAGCATCAACATTTTCAACATATTTTCTTTCTAAATGTGCATTTCATACTGTCTGAAGTTCCACTGACCATTTCTCTTTGTTTATTACAGATATGGTCAGTCATTTGTATTTCATGCCCATTATAACAGTAGTCTGTGTGCCGCTGCTGCTCATTTCTGCATGTGTGTTTTACTGTTGCTGGAAGAAATACAACCAAGAAAAACCAAAGGGCAAGTATTACTACAACTGACAGGACATTAATATGACTCTTTATTCTAACATTGTTTTAAAATTAAGAGCCAAAATAGAATTTTTAATAATTTTGAAATTAAAAATAGACTCATCTAAAATATATAATATTAATGTGAAATGTCACAAAGCAGCACATGATGGTAAAAACACTCAAAATCTCCACGTGTTTGTGTTTGTAGATCAGAAAAGCATGTCAGAATACACAGAGATCATCTACCGTCTTCAGATCTGACAGCGCTCACTGATCATCGCTCTTCATTCAACACTGACTTCACCAAAACCAGGCTTTTAGGTTATGAATGAACATAAAAATGTAAAATGCATTTGATATAATGACATGAAATGTGTTCAACGTCATTTGGTGCAAACTAAAATTGTACTAATTGTCATAAATTAAATCAGTAAACCTTTGATTTCTCATGTGTTTTATTTTATTTTATTTATTTATTTAAGTAAATCAGTATTGGAAACATTTGCAAGAGTTTCATCATCATATTGTGTGATCCAGCACGCGTTTGCATGTTTTGTAGTCAGCTCTTGTGTTATTGAGGTCAGTGAATGCAGCGTCTGAACTGAACGCATGTGGTTTAATGTGCTGGCCGGATGTTCAGCTGATGTTAGACGATGTGTGTTTGTGTTCATGAGAGTGTGAGACGTGCCGTTTATTCTCACAACCACAAACAAACCTTCTGAGAAACTGATAGACTAATGATAGGAATAATTTTGATACTAAAATGATATTTTTCTGGTCCAGAATAACGTCCTCTCATCAGTGCGCTCTGATCCTGTTTGTCCTGAGCGGTGAGAAACTCTTCATACTATTTAATCAGCAAATGTGGAGCTTATATTTAAACACAAATGCATTTTCACAAGAGATAAAGACAAATGCATGTTTTATCTTTTAGAAGTGCATGATTGAGCTCCAGGAAATGAGAGTATATTAATGTCTGATAATAATGTATTTTTATTTGAGCTTCAGGTGTGTTTAGTGATACAGATGTCGGTGACTGAGGGAGATTGTGTCACTCTAAACTCTTAAAAAAAGAAGAAATAAGAATGGTAAAAGAAGTTATAGGTCTAATTATAGCCTATATTTGTGAAGTAATCCGTTTAAACACATTCACTCTAGTATATCTGTCAAAAATATAAAAACGTTTCTTGTCACATTCAGTTATGAATGACATCTTTTAAATGATTGTGTATGTTCAATTCAAAATGGTGAAATTAAAATGGTGAAAGTTTGCATCACTATATGTTACTGTGAGTCATTAAACATATTATAAAACAGTTGTCAAATATGAAATGTTTAGCTACCATGCACGCACGCACTCTTTCACTGTAAAAACTAAAGACGTCGCATTGAGATTCACACTCATCTTCAGTGAACATTAAGCCTTACTAATTTCCATTTCCAATTATTGGATGGGACTTGTCCCCCTCAATGCCTATGGCGGTTATGGCCCTGCAGAGAGATGATCATATACTGTGGGTTTATAGACTTATAGACAGTTCAGAGACTCGCATAGCTGAAATCCACAGACAAACTGCAGCGTCTGTTTTTAAAGACGTGCAGGTGAAATGCCTTGGTGGAAAATGTTGAGCAGTTATTGAGGTCAGTAAATCAGGGGTCAGCGCTCAGTGCCTGTGGTTTATTCTGCTGTTAAATGCACAAAGCATAAGAGAGAGGGTAACGGAGGGTTTCATGAGAACACTTTATAATACGGATGCACTAATACGCATTAATTTATGCTTAACTAATGCACAGATAATCACGTTACTGAAGAATACCATGTATCAAAGGGTTAGTTCACCCAAAATTGCAATTTCCCCATGATTTACTCACCCTCAAGACCTTCTTCTTTCAGACGAATACAATCAGAGTTATATTAAAAATGTCCTGGCTCTTTCAAGCTTTATAATGGCATATGTTGGGTATATTTATTATATATTGTCTGTCATTTTTGAAGTCCATAAAAGTGCATCTGTCCATCATAAAACTGCTCCACACGGAAGCACGGAAGCCTTCTGAAGCGAAGCGTCTGTGTAAGAAAAATATCCATATTTAAAACTTTATAAAGTTAATTATCTAGCTTCCGGTGAATCGCCTTCCGTATTCAACTTACGGAAAAAGTGTAGTGCCCGCGCTTCTCGCAGTTCAAAACATAGATATACATAATAAAGGCTAGATGTCTCGTCCGCGCTGATGGCCAATGGAGGTCGACGTCCGCACCTGGCGGCCATCTTGTCACAGTCAGCTCGCTGGTGCATGTACTTTTTAAATAACCATAACTTGCTCAATTTTCTACCGATTTTCAAACTGTTTGGTTTGTTATAAACATCAGATATGTAGTTATGACATTGTATACTTAAGAACAGACAAAAGATTAGTCGTCATAAAATCGTTATTGGTGTCAGTACAACCTATATAATTGAACAGCTTCATTGTGGTCTCAGCCTTGATAACTTCGCAAGTAGCCGTGATGCACAACTATGCTGCACGATTAAGTCGTTTTTTGAAAAGAAAAGCTGCAATTTCAACAGGTCCAAGCATCCAGAATTATAGCCACGTTAACAACGTTTGTAAGAAACCAAACCATTTGTAAATCCGTCAAGATTTCAGCGAGATAAGAGTACTTGTGTTCGTGCGGATCACTCACCTTACATCTGGTACCACAGAGCCCGCCAAAAAGCTTGCCTGTGACAAGATGGCCGCTGGTGATGACGTTAGAGACTCCACCATGAGACATCTAGCCTTTATTATGTACATCTATGGTTCAAAATGCTTGTGCTATGTCTGACGAGTGTAACTGGTATGCAGTGTCGTCAGACGTAACGCAAGCATTTGGAAGGCTTTAGGACTTTAGGGTGAGTAAATCATGGGATAATTTTCATTTTTGGGTGAATGATTTCACAATGATTTCTTTAATGATTACTGCATCAGCAACTAATGAACATTCTATATGATTAATAATAATAGTAATAGTAATATTATTTCAGTAATATATTAATTGCTATTAATTAAATCATTATGTATTATGTATCAATTCCTAATAACTTATATTAACTAATAATGTCAATTAATGTATTAATTACCACAATGGTCAAAGCTTTGTTCTTCAACTTCCACTTGTCTGCATTAATTATAATCATTAGCTAATGATTTGCAAAGTTATCATTATGTTATGACTTTACTTGTTGAGGCCATAGACTGTTAGAGATGCTTTGAGTTAGTGAGACACGGCTTTTGATGTCGATTCTGTCTGTGAGGTTTCTAAACCTAGTTTTTGTTTTCAGATGTTGTGTTTTATGCTTCCAGACTGTTTGGAATATTAACGAATATGCTGGTTCATGCATTTTTTGTTTTTGTCTATGGCTTTTGGGTGGTAAGTTATGTATTTTTATGGTTTCAGTTCTTGCGTATTTCTACAGTCGGTCTACCCTCACCTAAAGGATTATTAGGAACACCATACTAATACTGTGTTTGACCCCCTTTCGCCTTCAGAACTGCCTTAATTCTACGTGGCATTGATTCAACAAGGTGCTGAAAGCATTCTTTAGATATGTTGGCCCATATTGATAGGATAGCATCTTGCAGTTGATGGAGATTTGTGGGATACACATCCAGGGCATGAAGCTCCCTTTCCACCACATCCCAAAGATGCTCTATTGGGTTGAGATCTGGTCACTGTGAGGGCCATTTTAGTACAGTGAACTCATTGTCATGTTCAAGAAACCAATTTGAAATGATTTGAGCTTTGTGACATGGTGCATTATCCTGCTGGAAGTATCAGAGAATGGGTACATGGTGGTCATAAAGGGATGGACATGGTCAGAAACAATGCTCAGGTAGGCCGTGGCATTTAAACGATGCCCAACTGGCACTAAGGGGCCTAAAGTGTGCCAAGAAAACATCCCCCACACCATTACACCACCACCACCAGCCTGCACAGTGGTAACAAGGCATGATGGATCCATGTTCTCATTCTGTTTACGCCAAATTCTGACTCTACCGTCTGAATGTCTCAACAGAAATCGAGACTCATCAGACCAGGCAACATTTTTCCAGTCTTCAACTGTCCAATTTTGGTGAGCTTGTGCAAATTGTAGCCTCTTGTTCCTGTTTGTAGTGGAGATGAGTGGTAACCGGTGGGGTCTTCTGCTGTTGTAGCCCATCCGCCTCAAGGTTGTGCGTGTTGTGGCTTCACAAATGCTTTGCTGCATACCTCGGTTGTAACGAGTGGTTATTTCAGTCAAAGTTGCTCTTCTATCAGCTTGAATCAGTCGGCCCATTCTCCTCTGACCTCTAGCATCAACAAGGCATTTTCGCCCACAGGACTGCCGTGATACTGGATGTTTTTCCCTTTTCACACCATTCTTTGTAAATCCTAGAAATGGTTGTGCGTGAAAATCCCAGTAACTGAGCAGATTGTGAAATACTCAGACCGCCCGTCTGGCACCAACAACCATGGCACGCTCAAAATTGCTTAAATCACCTTTCTTTCCCATTCTGACATTCAGTTTGGAGTTCAGGAGATTGTCTTGACCAGGACCACACCCCTAAATGCATTGAAGCAACTGCCATGTGATTGGTTAATTAGATAATTGCATTAATGAGAAATTGAACAGGTGTTCCTAATAATCCTTTAGGTGAGTGTATGTCCTCACAGTTTGACTGGAAACTGAAATGCTTTGGGACACTGCGTTACACAGCATGTTTGTGAAAGAATCACTGTGATAATGGATTTAGCTGGTTAGTCTCTGCTGGTACTGACCTGATGCAGACCCCGAATGTTGTTGTATGATGTTGTGTTTTTTTACGCTTCCAAACTGTTTGAGCTGTTAAAGAAGACGGCTTACACATTTTAGGTGGTAAGTTATTAATACATTTACATAACATAAATAACTGTTATGTTTAAAAACATAAATCCATAACTTATCTCCCAAAGTTATTTTTCTAAATGGACTATTCAAGTATGCCTCGGTAGTTTGGATCTGTTACATTGAGTATTAAAGTATTAGTTAAATTCTAGGTGTATATGACTTTCTTATTTCAGACAAATACAAAAGCCATGTGGAGCACTTTTATGATGGATGTATTCACTTTTTGAGCTTATAACTGTTGGTTGCAACTCACTGCCATTATAAAGCTCTGATGTGTCAGGTTGTTTATTAATATAACTCTGATTGTATTCGTCTGAAAGAAGAAAGTCATATACACCTAGGATGGCTTGAGGGTGAGTAAATCATGGGATAATTTTCATTTTTAAGTGAACTAATCCTTTTATGAAATAGTGTAAAATACCAACACAATCTCATAGGAATTTGTAATCAATTACATTTTACTACTGTATTTTTTTAAATAAACTCTGAAAGATATCATGAGATGAAAATCTGTGACTATGTTGTTGTGGTTGTCTGTTTTGTTCCAGGTGTGTCTGGTGTTCATACAGAAGAAACAGAGATGATATCAGTGCTGGAGGGAGATTCTGTCTCTCTAAACTCTGATGTTATTGAAGTACACAGAGATGATCTGATAGTGTGGACATTTAGACTTCACAGTTCAGAGACTCGTATCGCTGAAATCTATAAACAGATCATCTCTGTATATGATAATAAAGAGAATAATGAGAGATTCAGGGGCAGACTACAGATAGATGAGCAGACAGGATCTCTGACCATCACAAACATCGACAAATCACACTCTGGACTTTATAAAGTACAGGTCATGATTGGAGAAGTCAAACACAAGAGCTTCAGTATTGCTGTCTATGGTGAGTGAATTCACTGAGCTGAATACATCATATCATTTTTTTATTTTATTTAAAAGATATTTCAAATCTGACCATTTATTAGAATATTTTAGATGATTATTTAAGGATATTTATTTAAAAGTTGATCGTTTGTTTCTGATAACTTACAAATATTTAATGTTTTAGCTCTTCTACCTGTTCCTGTCATCAGTGATTCTCCACAAAACCTTTCAGTATCAGAAAGATCATCAAGCCAGAATTGTTCACTGGTGTGTTCAGCTGTGAATGTGAGTCATGTGACTCTCTCCTGGTTCAAAGGAAACAGTTTATTGTCCAGCATCAGTGTGTCTGATCTCAGCTTCACTCTGTCTCTACCTCTGGAGATTCAGTGTCTGGATGATTCCTACAGCTGTATGGTGTCTTATTCATTCACCAACCGGACTACACAGCTCAACATCACTGATCTCTGTCACACATGTTCAGGTACGTCAACAGCAACATTTTACAACATATTTTCTTTGTAAATATGCAATTAATACTGTCTAGATTAAGTCCTACTGAAGGGATTGACTTCTCTTTCCTTATTACAGAAATGACAGATCGTTCATATTTGTATTTCATGCCCATTATAACAGTAGTCTGTGTGCCGCTGCTGCTCATTTCTGCATGTGTGTTTTACTGTTGCTGGAAGAAATACAACCAAGAAAAACCAAAGGGCAAGTTTTACTATTATTACTAACTGACAAGACAAAAACACTTCTTTATATGCAAATTACAACTAAGATCCATTTTCTTTTCTTTTTTAATAGTTTTAAAATATAGATCAGATATAGAAAATGTAGATCAGAAAAGCATGTCAGAATACACCGAGATCATCTACCGTCTTCAGATCTGACAGCGCTCACTGATCATCGCTCATGATGCACCACGTCTCATGATTTTACGTTCATTTTAACAATTCATTTCAGTCATGACGTTTCATGTACATCTGCTTCCAGAGATCAAACGCAACTTGAGCGCAACATGGATTATTATATAGTTTATCATTCACAATTTGATGAAAATGTATTGATAAATCACCAAAAGCCTAAAATAGATTTGACAGATTTAGCAGTTTTCAGATTTATACTTTAACAGTGTAAATGTAAAATGCTTTTTATGCAGTAATAAATAAAGCATGTTCAACATGTAACTTAGAGTCTGTTACAGATGAATATGCCCAATAAAAATGAATTGTACTAAAACCGTGTCACATAAACACAAGTGTGCTGAGATTAGTTCAATAAACCTTTTGATTTCTCGTGTGTTTGTTCTGTCATTCTAAACTGTCACTGAAAGACAGAGAGATGATCATATACTGTGGGTTTATAGACAGTTCAGAGACTCAAGATAGCTGAAATCCACAGACAAACTGCAGCGTCTGTTTTTAAAGACGTGCAGGTGAAATGCCTTGGTGGAAAATGTTGAGTAGTTATTGAGGTCAGTAAATCAGGGTCAGCGCCAGTGCCTGTGGTTTATTCTGCTGTTAAATGCACAAAGCATAAAGAGAGGGTGTGATAAATATACATTTTTGTCATTTTAATGAGAACAGCGGTGAATGAAAGATCAGCGTGAAGCTCAGATGAGTTTCCAGCAGGATGAACTTCTCTCATCTTTGTCTGTTCCTGCTTGTCCTGGATGGTAAGAAAACATTTGTATAACTAACTGCGTAAAGTTTAGTTATATAAAGACTTTTAGGTTGATGTAGGTTGGTGGGACATTTAAGTTTTTGTATTTAACATGTTTATTTTGACATCTTTATATTTATCATTATCCATTTAAAAATATATTTCAGTGATCTCTGTCGATTTCCTCAGACTCCAGTGTTGTGCTTTCACTGCAGCTATGATCTGATTGGTCATCTTTGCGTGGCTGCTGTTGCTTCAGGTGGGATATGACATCAGATATGGAGTTCAGTAAGACAGGGCATAAAGGGACACCAGGGGAGATGATGTTCTTAAAGATGTTCTCAGTCACAAACGTGACTGAGGTGTCGATTTTAGGCTGCCAAACACCTTTCAGAACAAACTGTTTAGGCTTAATTTCAATCTCTGAGATGCAGTTATCCAGTAGACTAGAGCAACCGTAGTGTTAAACACAAAGGAATTTCTTTTGTTTTGTTTCCAATATTTAAAATATGAAATGTAATCTAAAAGTCACTATAGGGCAGAAGCACCATAAACAATCTGGTAAGTTTGTGGCCCAATGAGAGACAGCTGATAACAGTGATGTGCCTGTAAACACAAGTGCAATCAAAACAAAGGGGAGCGCTGGGCACAACCTAACGCTGGGGTTAGTTGTAACACACAGGGTTTAACACTTTCCACACGTGCCAGGATGACCAAACTCAGTGTATTTACTAGTTGCCATAGCAACATTATTAAGAGACAAAATTGCACCAAAATTAAAAATCTTTGGAAGATATCACCGAACATTTATTTAACCATAGCAAAAGTAAATTTCTTAAGTTTATTTTTCATCTTCATCTTTTTGTGTTTATTTCAAATCAGACAAATCTGATATTATCTTAATCTTATATCTGTTATGTAACAGTTGAGATGGTTCTTTAATGCTGATCTAACAGCAGAAGACATGAGCCGGTTTAAATCCCAGTGGAGCAGGTGGGGTGTGTTGAAACACTGCGTTACAATGAGCCCCTATTAGAAATATGATATTATATTCTATACTTTTATGAATTCTATTGAGAAACCATGAGAAAAGGGTGAATAATGACTGAGAGTCAATGTTCAGAAATGATTCATTATTATTGTTTTGAGCTATGCTGTAGAGCTGTATTTAGTGATGTGTTTGTTGTCAAACTCAAAAATTAGTATATTTTTAATGATTAAAAATGCCATTATATTATTTGAAAAAGTTAATAATTGTATTTTATTGACAAAATATTTTAGTATGTACCATTTTAAGCCGTCATATGATCATGTTACACTGTACCCACCTATGGGGCATGTTGTCACATTTCACTTCCATTCTTTCAGGGGAAATCAAGAAAAAAGTATACACTGTATTAATGAAACAAACCCACATAATTGTACTAGACATGGGAAATTAATGTGGGAACAAATAAATACTCTGAACCCCAAGTGGATTTATACAAACTGAGACAGTCAAAAAGCATTAGGTTGTGCCCCGCTCTCCCCTATATATTTTTCTAAATATATTAAAGGATTGTTCACACAAAAAATAAAATTCTGTCATTAATTCACCTTCATGTCGTTCCAAACCCGTAAGACTTTTGTTCGTCTTCGGAACACAAATTAAGATTTTTGATGAAATCTACACTTACACTTACATCCACGCTACTTTATTTACATACTGTATAAACACTGATCAGCAAACATACACTCTAAAAAATGTTGGGTTAAAAACAACCCAATTGCTGGGTTAGTCCATTTTCAACCAAACTTGGGTTGTTTTTAACCCAGCATTTTTTAGAGTGTAAACAAAAGACCTGCTTGACGTGCGAGAACAAACCTCTTGCTGAAGCTCAAACGTGCTGCGTAACACAATAATGAACCTCAATGGTTCTTGAGGAAGCTCAAACGTGCTGCGTAACACAATGATGAACCTCATTGGTTCTTGCTGAAGCTCAAACGTGCTGCGTAACATAATAATGAACCTCATTGGTTCTTGCTGAAGCTCACACGCAAGGCGTAACACAATAATGAACCTCATTGGTTCTTGAGGAAGCTCAAACGCGTGCTGCGTAACACATTAATGAACCTCATTGGTTCTTGAGGAAGCTCAAACGTGCTGCGTAACATAATAATGAACCTCATTGGTTCTTGAGGAAGCTCGAACGTGCTGCGTAACACATTAATGAACCTCATTGGTTCTTGAGGAAGCTCAAACGTGCTGCGTAACACATTAATGAACCTCATTGGTTCTTGAGGAAGCTCAAAAGTGCTGCGTAACACAATAATGAACCTCAATGGTTCTTGAGGAAGCTCAAACGCGTGCTGCGTAACACAATAATGAACCTCATTGGTTCTTGAGGAAGCTCAAACGTGCTGCGTAACACATTAATGAACCTCATTGGTTCTTGAGGAAGCTCAAACGTGCTGCGTAACACAATAATGAACCTCATTGGTTCTTGAGGAAGCTCAAACGTGCTGCGTAACACAATAATGAACCTCATTGGTTCTTGAGGAAGTTTAAACGTGCTACATAACACAATAATGAACCTCAAAGGTTCTTGAGGAAACTCAAATGTGCTGCGAATACACAAGAATGAACCTCATTGGTTCTTGAGGAAGCTCAAATGTGCTGCGTAACACAATAATGAACCTCATTGGTTCTTGAGGAAGCTCAAACGTGCTACATAACACAATAATGAACCTCAGTGGTTCTTGAGGAAGCTCAAACGTGCTGCGTAACACAATAATGAACCTCATTGGTTCTTGAGGAAGCTCAAACGTGCTACATAACACAATAATGAACCTCATTGGTTCTTGAGGAAGCTCAAACGTGCTGCGTAACACAATAATGAACCTCATTGGTTCTTGAGGAAGTTTAAACGTGCTACATAACACAATAATGAACCTCAAAGGTTCTTGAGGAAACTCAAATGTGCTGCGTAACACACAAGAATGAACCTCATTGGTTCTAGAGGAAGCTCAAATGTGCTGCGTAACACAATAATGAACCTCATTGGTTCTTGAGGAAGCTCAAACGTGCTACATAACACAATAATGAACCTCAAAGGTTCTTGAGGAAGCTCAAACGTGCTGCGTAACACACGAGAATGAACCTCATTGGTTCTTGAGGAAGCTCAAACGTGCTGCATAACACATTAATGAACCTCATTGGTTCTTGAGGAAGCTCAAACGTGCTGCGTAACACAATAATGAACCTCACTGGTTCTTGCTGAAGCTCAAACGTGCTGCATAACACATTAATGAACCTCATTGGTTCTTGCTGAAGCTCAAACGTGCTGCATAACACATTAATGAACCTCATTGGTTCTTGAGGAAGCTCAAACGTGCTGCGTAACACAATAATAAACCTCATTGGTTCCTGCAGAAGCTCAAACGTGCTGCGTAACACAATAATGAACCTCATTGGTTCTTGAGGAAGCTCAAACGTGCTGCGTAACACATTAATGAACCTCATTGGTTCTTGAGGAAGCTCAAACGTGCTGCGTAACACAATAATGAACCTCATTGGTTCTTGAGGAAGCTCAAACGTGCTGCATAACACATTAATGAACCTCATTGGTTCTTGAGGAAGCTCAAACGTGCTGCATAACACATTAATGAACCTCATTGGTTCTTGAGGAAGCTCAAACGTGCTGCGTAACACAATAATGAACCTCATTGGTTCCTGCAGATGCTCAAACGTGCTGCGTAACACAATAATGAACCTCACTGGTTCCTGCAGGTGCTCAAACGTGCTGCGTAAAACGACAATGAACTTTATTGGTTCTTGAGGATTTTATTATTGTAGAGTTACATAGGTTCATCAGTGGGAATAACCAATTATGAATGTACAAATGTAACTGAGAATACATTTCTAAGTATAAATCATCCACAGCTGATCTGAATACACCGGCTTTTTATGTACTTTTTTTTTTTTTTTTGCAGAGAGCAGAGAGCAGACTAACCATAATAACAATGAGGTTGTTCATGCACCTTGACACACTTTCCAGCTGGGCTGAGCCAAAGCAAGATGTGCTGTGGTCTATTGGCAAAGGCTATTGATTGTAAATGGAAAGTGTGTGGGTGGGTTGTGGGTTTAGTTAACGAGAATCATCAACTACCACATCTGTTTGTCATCAACTACCACCTCTGCAAGTGTAAAAAATATAAATTTGATGTGAGGAATGATGTGCTATGCATATGTTTGTAAAAGCAAAGGCAATGTACAATATATGATTATCTGATCGTATGTGACATTTTCTCCCGTTGCTTTTATGCCGTATGGAAAAACACAGAATGTCTACGGGTCTAAATAAGCAATGGGGTTACTATTGTAGCTGAATAAAATATGAAACTGAACATTTCCGTATGTATTTATTTATAAATTTCATGTTATAAAAGAAGGAGAATAAGGTATTTTCATCTAGCCTGGCTCCACCCTCCTACGTACTTCTGCTCAATTTTCATTTTCCTGGAGTGGCTGAGCATGATTGATGTTGTGCGCTATAGTCTATAGTTTGAGATGACATATGTCACGACCAAACATTAGCGATTGGTTATGGCAGATCCAGAGTGGCTCTGGGCCAATAGTTTTAAACTTCAACAGAGTATATGTATAAATGAAATGTATGCGAGTTTGGTAGAACCAGGCTAAGTTTCATCTGGGGTTTAGAAAAATTATTTTAAAACACTTTTTACATCCTCATTAGTTGTTAAAGTTGTCTACTAACAGTGTTGATATACAGTACTTACACCATAGAAGAATTCTGCTGTCTTTTTTCGAATTTGAAAAAGTGCATACCGTGGAATTAAAAACAATACATTAATTTTTAATACATTAGTTTTCTTTGCATTATATTAACGAAGTACAGCTTGAATGTAAATGGCGCCAAAATATTCTCAGTATTGTTTCTGACCACTGTATTCTATAGTATAATTATTATTTTCCTTAATTTTACATAAACTTGTTAAACAACTTTTTGTTGTTGAATTGAATTATTTTGCTCATTTAAGCTATGTGGAGCTGCATAGATAAAATTTCTAAGTAAAAAGAAAAGAACATCACATGCATCAGTGTGTGTGACTGAACCTCCAACCAAATGTCATGACAACAGTCAGGTGAGGTAAAGCACCCTAACAATCCAGCACAACAAGAAAATCATCTCGTATCTTCAGCAACTCGTATCGCTGAAATCTATAAACAGATCATCTCTGTATATGATAATAAAGAGAATAATGAGAGATTCAGGGCAGACTACAGATAGATGAGCAGACAGGATCTCTGACCATCACAAACATCGACAAATCACACTCTGGACTTTATAAAGTACAGGTCATGATTGGAGAAGTCAAACACAAGAGCTTCAGTATTGCTGTCTATGGTGAGTGAACTGAATACATCATATCAAATGGTGTTTAATAAAAAATGGTTTTAATTGGACCATCTGGGCATACATTATTATTCGGATATTTACACTTGATTCCTACATCCTACAGCTGTGTGGTGTCTTATCCATTCACCAACCGGACTAAATATCGCAACATCAGTCGCGTCTCTGTCGGCCATGTTCAGGTAATATCGGCATTATGTTAGTGCTCTTTGCAGAACTGAAAAGTTAAAGCACACATTAATGATTCTGTGTTCTTCTGATTCTGACTCTCTCCACTGTTGTGGTTTCATTGAAGCTGTGATCCGACTGGTCATCTCTGCTGTGGTGGGCATGGCTGCTGTTGTGGCAGTGGTTTATGATATCAGATCTTGAAGTGTTCAATAAAGCCCCATTCACACCGCCAGCGACTTTGTTGCTGTATGTCACTAGTCTCTGTACTGTGAAGTCGCTTGGGCATTCCTACATTAACGATCGTTCTATCAACAAATTAAACTCACCCATACTGTCAAAAATGACAAAAATTTTGAATTTGACAAATAATCAGTTTTAACATAACGCAGGGGAAACTGTAATATGAACTGCAGCAGCGCTAAACTGCTCACTACATCATATAATTAAAAAAAGCGAACTATCAATGTATGACTCAAACTCACTAAGACTGCCGACAGTTTCTTTTCCACGCATCATTTTATTATATCCATTTATGTAATTTAAGACCAGGAAGGACCGGCCCATGGCATAGACGGTTGCCTAGGGTGGAAAATTATGGGGATGCCGCACAAGAGGCAGGCCCGGTTCTATGGGGATGGTGGAGGGTTCTAAAAAAAAACAAAGCAAGAGCAGCCTCATTTGATACTGCAATAATATTGTATTGGCGAACAAATTTGACAAATGCGCCAGTGTGTATTTGTGTTTGCGAATAATTTCTATAAATTTGTTTGATTAGTGAAGTTAAGCAGGAATGGCGAATTGGCTCAGTGTTATGAAATCGCTATGTTCTAATTAAATATGCTAATATGCTCGGCGTCATTTTTTTAAAGTAAAGCACCGACATCAGTGCATCGATCTGTTTGCATTAAATGCTGCTCTATTCATCTTTGCAAGTGCTGTGAGTTTGTCCACACGTCCCTAACATACTTTCAAGCTTAGAAGTGTTTACAGGCCGGTTGTCCAGCAGAATACATGTTTTGCTCAAACTTATATGGGGCATCCAGTATTGAAATAACTTACTTTTATGATCTGACGTGGCTTCGTATCATATTGAGGCAGAATTAATAGATATAGCGTTCTGTGTGGTTCTAAAGGCTGTCATTGCTTATTGCATTATAAATATGCCTTTTTCTCATAAATACCTGTTATGTCTGGCTGAGCACAAACAGACCATATATTAGTGATCATGTACTTTTGTCTTTATTTTACTTCAGTTAATATGTAAGCTGTTATGTCTGACACGAAGCTAAATGTCTCTGTTTTATTCAGCTATAGCGATATCTGGATGTCTTGGTCCATTTTAGGGATTTTAGAATATCGTATTATGACTTGTCTCATGAAGGGCCCGATCATACACCTGGCGCAAGTGTTTTTGCTAGTTTCTACCCGACGCAGTTATAATTTTCACATGCTAGTCAGAAAACGAGGTGTGTTCAGGCGAGTTGTTGGCGTGTTGCTATTTTGAGGCAACTGAAATAGACTGCGCCACTGACCAACAAAAACCTGGTCTAAAGTCAATGGCGCATTATTTTAAAGAGCGTGTTAGTAATATGCGCCTATAGATGGGTACACAACGCGCATACACTTTGCTTATTACACACACATACACGCTCAGAAGCACACAAACATTTTTACATATTAAAAATAAAAGGATTCCTCTCTGGAGAAGCATTCAGGCTTTCCACTCACAAATTCTGCCATGAATGCCAGTACTCATTAAGAGAATAGGGACAACCCTTTTAGACCATGCGCCAGGCGAGCCGACCAATTTTCCCATCGTTAAACTAGCAAAAGTGGATTTGGACACGCCCTAAGTGCACTTAGTCTTTCTGTGCGAGGGCGCTCCCTGGCTATGATTATGAATAAAACGTCTATTCTCGCTAAAGAGCACAACACCATATTTCGGGTATATCAAAGGTTTGTACACAACAAGGTTTGACTCGTTATTCGACAGCAGCACTAATTTAATTCCGTACTTAATACGACCCGTTTTACATAAAGATTGCATCCCGTATCGCAACCAAAATCGCAGCACAGAAATTAACATAATTATTCAAATTGTTTATGAATACAGAAAGCGAGCGAAGTGCCCTTTATCAAACACTTCAGTACAGGTGTTGACTATACACACCTGCTATAGTCTAATCTGACCACATTGCACCATGAATCTCTTACATGTTCTACTCTTTGTCGATTATATGTATTCATAGTGTATTTATAGTGTATTCAAGGGCCAGTGAACAAGCGCTAAACAGCTTGATTTTGATTGTGTGGATTCTGTGCTAATGTAAACTTCTCTGATTGGCCATTGCATTCAAGTGCTCAACAGACATGTCTGTGGTTGGCTATGCTCAACACTGCGAAACGCTTTAGTTTTTAGAGACTAACACAAATATACAGAGGAGTGTTTGAAAACAATCAGCCGGTACTGAATATAGCATTGGCTATTTGACATGCAGTCTGCAAGTGCCTATTGATTCCCGGCCCACACCGCAAATGACAGGGGCCCTCTCACAGTGAGCTTTTTCTCTTCATTAAAGCCTGGCACGCACTGTGCGATTTTATAATAGTCCTTGTGATTGTTGCTTTTCTGACAGTACAAGCATAATCCTCATGCCCACTGTGGGATATCAGCTGTCATTAAAGTCAGACTGTATGACAATCAGACATGTAAAAAAAAAAAAAAAAAAAAAAAAACATAAACATGGACACATACGACGAAAAAATTTTATCGTAACAGTCCAACGGCTGTTGGGGAGCATGTTAAACTAATGATCAAAGAGATCAGATTTTTGCCTTGGATAAGATAGTCTATAAGGATTGCAATATTTGTCTCAGACTGCAAAATGTGGCCAAAATCACCAAGTATGAACCCAGCTTAAGGTATCAAACAATGACACTCACATTGCTTAATCCTTTGCAAAGGTTTCTAGCTTTCTGCAGGGTTCAATAGTTATGGTTTTATTAGCTAGTAAAGCGTTATCAAGTAAAACATTCTTATCTTTCTGCAAAGGCATCGTATGACAAGGTTTCTCAATCTTTATGTTTTCTGTATTTTGAGTATTTCTTTTACTTGTCTGTCATTCTGTTCTGGTTTATTTTCTTTTGGGGGTTCTGGTGATTAGATGGAGTTCTGTCGACAGAGTTCTATCAAGCCAAGAGCAGGAGTCACGCCCAAGTATATTGAGTTTTTAGTTCTTGAGATCTTTCTCAGTCTATCGTTGAACCTAAATGCTACCTTCTGTCACGGATCGAGAAATAACAGATGGCAGGCAGAGATACAGGATCCAAATGCAGGGGAGAATTTAATGATGACAAAACATTAAAGACAAAAAAATCAGGAACAAAATAACACTGAGAAAAACCACAAAAGAAACCACGGGGAACAGAGAACACCTGCATGACATAAAACAACGACCGAAAGAGAACAACTGAAGCACTGGGAATATATATACACAAGGGAATCAAGGTTAACAGGATAACAAGGGGGAGTGGCAAATGGGAAACACCTGGGAAGACTAATCGACATGAAAAACTACAAAGAACTACAAAACTCAATGGGAACAGAAACAAAGCACAGATAAACTTCAACATAAAAGTCCCAGAGTGCCAGACACAGAACAGATGTGACACCTTCTCTGTGTTTGCCTTCCCATCACAATGCAGCAGTTTAGAATCCTCCTAACTGCAGCTGCAAAGAACTGCGGTTTTCCAACTCATCTCTGCATAGGACATTCTTTTGGATGAGTGCTGCTATGAATGCAGCTGAACGCGGGGAGTCAGCATCCTCTGTCAAGGTGCATGGTCATCCTCAGCATTCTAGTTCCAGGCAAGATCTGACTCAGAATAACTCAAACGCTCAGCAAGCACTTTCAAGTAGTAATCAAGGTTTCACTTCGCTAGCTACTGGTGGTGGTTTAATTCGTTTTCTACAATATATTTGGCTTCGGTCTTCACAAATGCATCCCTTTACATGCATAGCACGGCCTATCATGGCTATCAAGTAAAGACTGACTATTATCGTTTTATGTAACCTGGTCTATCGTGACCCTTCATATAATTGGCTTTCAACATTTTATTTACATAATTGGCCTATCGTGGCCCCTTTGCATAGCACAGCCTATCGTGGCCCCTTTGCATAGCCCAGCCTGTCGTGGCCCCATTGCATAGCACAGCCTATCGTGATCCCTTTGCATAGCACAGCCTATCGTGGCCCCTTTGCATAGCACAGCCTATCGTGGCCCCTTTGCATAGCACAGCCTATCGTGGCCCCGTTGCATAGCACAGCCTATCGTGGCCCTTTGCATAGCACGGCCTATTGAAGCCACCAGGTAAGAATGACTATTATTATATTATGTAACTCAGCCTATCATGACCCTTCATATAATTGGCCTTTCATGGTTTTATTCACATAACTGGCATATCATGGCCCTTCGCCTAGCACTGCCTATCGCAGTCCTTCGCATGGCATGGCCTATCGTGGCCGTCTTGTTAGACTGACTCGCCTTACTTAACCTGGCTTAATTGTGTTACCAGCAAATAGCAGTACATATGAGCCTGATTTGCATGACTGGTTGCATTCAACTGGTTTTGAATAACGATGATTTATTTGACATTATGTAAATATGTGCTGAGTCTATCTCAGCAACTTGAGGCACAGGCAGTACTAACTGACTAATAAACAGTGATATGTTTTCTGCAGACCCCCTGGAATACACAGTTTTCTTGAGTGTATGTAAATGTAGTGACATTATCAGTGGAACTTTGACAATAAACTCATTATATGTAGTATGGATTGGCCTCAGTTTTATGTTTAGTTATCAATTCTAATATAATATTTAATTATATGTTTTGTGGCTAAGGTCTAGGCCTAAGGACTGAGTTTTTGTGAAAGGTTCTGGTTTAAAAAAAAACAAAAAAACATGTTCTTTTGTGCCTGATATTCCTGTTGTGGTGTAATTTTATATTACAGCAGATGTCTCTTCCCACCACCACACATACTGTACACAGATCAAAAGGTCCATTTATGTCTTTGTTACCTTGAAACTGCAGCTGGGGTAATCATTAGTCAACCGTCATCAAAGAGTTTCTTTGTTAAAAGTCTAATACGACAGTATAAAATAAGCTGTAAAAAAAGTACTTCTAAGGTCAGATGAGAAACAAGGGTACCCTGTCTTATGACCCGGTGTAGCTCCTGCTCCTGATTTGTCCACTGCTAGGTGGTATGTTTGTCCTGTTTTAGGTGTTTTGTTGTGTGCTGTGGATTACCGGCGATCAACAGACTGATAAGACGTAACGACGTGTCCAGACTGATCCTTTTCCCAGTTTGGTCTCTGGGACTTGAGGCCTCTCCTTCACCAGCAGTTTTTTGTTTATGTTTTTTTTTTTTTTTTCTTATAATTCTTTGAAGTTGAATTTATGTTGGTAATTTTATGTTGTTGTACTTTCTTTCTTGTTACTTTAATAAACATATACATTTTGGATTAATTTAACCTGCGTATGGTCTCCCTGTTAATTGTTACACTGCTTGAGCCGTGCCGGTTGTAACAATTTGGGGGCTTGCTTTATTATGTGCGTGCGCGGCAGTCTTCCGTGAGGGGCAGCCTGCGTGTTTATTTTCAGTTTGTGTTTATTTTGTATTAAAGTTGTTAAACGTTCACCGGTTCCCATCTCCTTCTTCCCATATCTACATACCCCGTTACATTGGTGCTGAAACCCAGGAGGAAGGAGGGACATTCTGTCAGAGAGCACTCGCTGCTGAGGGTGATCACAGTGCGGAGGCGGTGGTGCTGGAGCGATGGAAGACCCGGTGGGACGGCGAGCTCGTTGCCGTGCTTCTGGGTCGAGGTGGGGTGGCTGCCGTCCGAGAGGGAGAGGAGGAGTCACCGCCATTTGCCTAGGTGTGGAGCCTGCTGCCGTCCGCCATGATGGGGAGGAGCAGGGAGCGTGGGACTCGTTGCCGGCTGCCCTCAGCTGGAGGAGCCATCGCAGGGGGCGGAGGAGGATCGAGCTGTCCATCGAGCATCCAGTACCATCGCATGGCACTGTGAGGAAGAGCCTCTCAGCTAGCTGCGGACCGAGCGGCAGTGTGTCCCGGAACCGGACCCAAGATTTTTGGCCAAATGGAAGCAATGAATGGGTAATTAGCAGTCTATGGGGCAGTCAGTTATGGTCTTTCTGGATGCTGGTATGAAATAATAAATAAGCATTTAGGTCAGGCGAACTGTAGGTCAGGCAGTAGTCGATCCACAGGATTCTTTGTAGACTGAAGGTTACAATGACAAGAGTCAAGCAGGTCAAGCACTGATTTCTGGAGCCGAAGTCCTCAGCAGGAGCAGTTGGGCTGCTTGAAGGTCTGTGCGGGTGAAGGTTTACTTGCAAGAGTATAACCTTGGTCGTACTGTTGTTCCTTCCCTCATCAGGTCAGAAATTCAGAACGAGGGTGTCTTCGCTTGGGAAAACTTTTATTCCTTCCAGTTGGGGAGTGGATTATTAATTCCTGCCTCCCTACTGTTGTGAATGGGTAGTAGCCTTTCATGTGTCCACCCATCATCTCACACCTTTCTATCCTAATGGGCTTGTTGATTGTCCCAAAATACACAGCTAAATGAAACTACAAAACTTTCTCAAAGTCTGTGTGGTAGTTCTTGATGTACAGATGTCCATTTCTGTGTCAGTGGGTGAGATTACATCTACTTTTAATCCAGGTGTGGTTTCCACTTTGTGTGCACAGTATACTGGATGAATAAGGAGACGTTTAAGACAAGTTCCTTACAGTTTCTGGTCCATTTTTGTGGTTTCAAGTCAATGTGTGTATAGAGATTGTCTTTCTCTTGGAGCATTTCTTTGTTCTTGCTGTGATCTAGCCAGAACCGGTTACCCTCAGCAGTCCGGTCTCAGGCAAGGAGGATGATGCGGAGCGCACGCGTTTCTATTGCAGAGTGTTTTGGTGGGCAAGGCTCAAGAGGCTTGCCCTATCAAAACCTAAACGAAGAGATTATGTGATCGTAAAGAAGCAGTGCTTAAAGCATATGAGTGTGGATTAATAAACATTAGCTACATGCATATCCACCGATCATCATCATTGCCTGTCTAGCCATACAAGTTACATTGTTTAATGATCATTAAAATCACTTTACTAAAAGTATAGCCTAATTTATTTATGTTTTGTGAGATTGTTTTTGTAAAGTCAACATTTGAGATTGGGTGTGATGGGTTTATGTTTTTCTTGGTTTCACAGGATGTGGTTTTGTAAGTGAGAGGTGACGGAAATGCAAACAGGCACAACACCCATAAATTATGTTTCCATTCTCTTAAAGAGATGGTTCACCCTAAAATGGACAACATTTCAGTGTTGTTTTGGACCCCCTTTGACTTTCTTTGTATGGACAAAAACAGTTAGCCTATATATTATATACAAAAATATGATACCCCCTCTCCTCAAAGTCATCTTGGACGTGTTAAAGAAGTAACATTTTTAAAAATGCGTTTCAAGTTCCCCAGATAAGCGATGCACACACACCTGGCCATCCACGTGATGTAAAAACGTGATTCATCAGACCAGGCCACCTTCTTCCATTGCTCTGTGTCCAGTTCTGATGCTCACGTGCCCACTGTTCTGTGGCTATGCAGCCCCATACTCAACAAACTGTGATACACTGTGTATTCTGACAGCTTTCTATCAGATCCAGGATTAACTTCTTGAGCAATTTGAGCTCCAGTAGCTCGTCTGTTTGATCGGACCATACGGGCCAGCCTTCGCTCCCCACATGCATCAATGAGCCTTGGCCGCCCATGACCCTGCTGGTTCACCACTGTTCCTTCCTTGGATAATGACCACTGCAGACCGTGAACACCCCACAAGAGCTGCAGTTTTGGAGATGCTCTGACCCAGTCGTCTAGCCATCACAATTTGGCCCTTGTCAAACTCGCTCAAAACCTTACGCTTACCCATTTTTCCTGCTTCTAACACATCAACTTTGAGGACAAAAAGCGAATGATATTGATAATGACAACAGGGCGAATGTAGTACATCCGGATTACATCAAAGGGACTTTGATTAGGCTACATTCATACTATACAAAAGAAAAATTTTAGCGGCCATGGAGTAATTACTTATTCTAAATAAATACCCATTCAAGTGAGTATATGATTTTGGATGCAGCCATCGTCTTTATGAATGGGTCACTGAATCATTGGCTCACTCTATTCGTTAAAAAACACAGGATTCATTCAGTAACGAAACACTGATGTGTGTAGCTCAGAATACTACTGCTGTATCTTTGTTGAAACTTTTGTTGGCGAAGACAATATCAATGTGTCTAAAATGTAACACAAACTTAACTTTTTGTTTATTGAACTGCACAACTATGTTGTAAAAACGTTTCTTTTTTCACGTTGTGAAAAGGTTGTGATAACGTTTTTATCAGACATACTTAATACAACAGATGTTGGGGTTTTCACATTATAAATACATTTTTCACAATGTTGCAGAAACATTTATAATTTAAAAAAAAAAATTTACTTCACATGCTGTCATCAAAATGCTTTTTCTTTCAAAGTAAAACAGCGTTAATATAAAATGACAGCCTGTAGTGAGAGAAAGATCAAACGAAGTGGTCTTTTATATTTGCCGTAAACTATAAAATGTCATAAACGTCATAAACTGTTCAGCTTTACATGAATAATTTGGCCTGTCACCAGCTTTTTTACGTTTCACCTTATACAGGGTTGACCTGGTTGTTGTCCTAAGTTTGAAACATTATACAATAAATTATACAATATATACATTAATATATATATAATAATTTATACTACACACAAATTTAGTTGCTTATTGCATTTATTCACAAAATATAAAAAGAAATATAATAAGGGTAGTTCACAAGAGAAAAAAAAGAAAAGAAAAATATCTGTCATAATTAGGGTTGGGTATCGTTTTGGTTTTTAACGATACGGTGCCAAATCGGTACTTTTAAAATGGTACCAGTGCCTAAACGGTGCCTGAACCAATACTTTTAATAAAATAAAGAGCCACAAAACGACAGTGGATGACATTAAAGAATGGCTTTTTATTGATTATTTTGATATATATATATTTTTTAAATTGATCAATTTATTCAAAGTTATAGAAACTGTGTAAAGTATACTTAAATATAATTGTATAAAGTATACTTAAACATTTTTATAAAGTATACTTAAATATATATAAATAGATACAAAACACAATTTACTTAAATTCACAGTAAAGCCACCAAACCCAACTACAATAGGCCTAATTTAACACTAAATAACAGCAACAGTACTAATAACAGCAAAGTATTCTTGGTATGCTACAAACCAGCTTCAAGGTTCAGCATTATTTTGCAGAAATATGACCATATTCTCTGGCTAAATATTTTATAACGCGTCGCCTTATTGTTTCCATGGCGACGCGTCGTGCTTCTCACATGACACACAGCAGCCGCAATAGCGCTGTATCACAGATGTAGGCTATCGGTTTTATTCCGTTTTTGATTTTTTATTCAAAACACACCAACTTGTTAACTATGTCATGAACTATCTGATATTCTGATTTTCAAATATGTGTAAGTGAATGTGTGTTAGTTGATCTATAATGCGGGATGGGCGCCGCCATGTTAGTTTGCGCCTCAGAGAATCGGATCTGCCGGATTTACACACAGTAGTTATTTACATTACGTAAATCCATCGTCGTCTCACAAAATACATGGAAGTAAGTGACGGCTGAACTGGGAGAAGAATAAACTATACAGTAACTTATATAATGCGTATCTGATATGAATAAAACACGTAACGTTAGTCATATAACCGTCTGAAATGATTGTTAGTGCCGCTTCCATAGACATCAGTGTGTGTTTTTGCTAGTACTTATGCGCATTTAAATGTCTGAAAACTAAAATAAACACTATGCGGTTGAAAACACGGAATAGTTGTGAGGCACCGAAGTCTGCGTTCTGACTCGGTCAGGTACAGGTGTTGTGCCGAATTCCGACCCCCGCCAAATTATTACCCCTCTAGTATTGGTAGGTTTAGGGTTAGTTGTGGGGGAGGGGTTAGGATTAGGCAATCAGATAGTGACTTCAACGAGGGGGTAATAATTTGGCAGGGGGTCGAAATTCGGCACAACACCGGTGCCATATTCGTTTCGGTACCCAACCCTAGTCACAATTTACTCATCCTCGTGTTATTCCACAGCTGTATGACTTTCTTTCCTATGTTGAATACAAAGGGAAATGTAGGCTAGACAATGTTAACATCACCATAATCAAAGGTAAATGGTGAGTAAGGCTGGTAAAACAAAGAGAGAGGTAAATAAGTTTAAAAATGGCTGTAAAGACAGCGCTCTAACGCGTTTGTAACCCTCTCGGCCAACGTAAGTAAGTGCTGCCTTCACGTGCTATCGGAAATTTGACAATTCCCGCTTCTGAAGTCGTGACTACGAGCTCATCGTATTCAAAATGGGACAGTGAAAAACTCGTATTTACATAATTCCGAGAGCACGTGGAGGCAGCATATTAGTCTGCCAAATAAATGTCTTTCACGTGTCATTGTACTTTCACAATGTATGAATAAAGGCGTATGAGAATAACATTTATGAAAGACCTAATAAATGGGAAAAATGAACGTGTACTGTAGCAGTTTTATGGATAAGCTTGCATGTGTTGATCGAAGCAGATTCATTAAAAGACATATCATATGACATATTATTTATTCATTAAGATATATGTCTATGAGCTTTGGACTCTTTGGACTATGAGTTCAAAGCTCGTAGACATATGTTCAAAATAAATGAAAATTATTGTTGAATGCTCAGTTGAAGTGCTTGTGAACTGGGGATCAATACAAATTGAACATGCACAAAACTACATATGTAAATATGCATTCGTATTATCTTTTATTCTTATCAAAGATGCGAATGACCGTTCGAGCTGTTTTTGAATCAGAATATGAAGCAGTCGACACCAGTAAAAAACAACACCACAAAACAAAAGCTTTGGTCGTCACAGCTCACGTGGTTATGATATTCTAGCTCCGGTGTAGTACGTGTTTCTAGGATATCTGTATCCTTTGTATTGTGCAAGTTTCGAAGCCACACATGCTTTTTGCAAGACGCAGATCCCTGGAATATTGTTGCACAATGTTGCGTTTTATGCTTCCAAACTCTTTGAGCTGTTAAAGAAGATGATTTGCACATTTATCTATTTTTGCATAAGGCTTTTAGATGGTAAGTTATGCATTTATGTTGCTTAAGTTCTTGTAGTCTTGCATGATCTTGTACTTCACTTGTTTATATTATTTCTATAATTATATAGCCTGTTTATTATTAAAAAAACATAAATATATTATTTACATAATTTTTGGCCGTTTCTTTGAACTGTTATAGTCTTGCAGATTTTAAGTTGCAGTAACTTCAGTCAGTCAAATACTGTGAAAAGAACTTCAGCTAGCAAACAGTAAACAGTGTGTTTATTTCATTATGTGCTGCTCAATGGATGTAAATAATGCATGGCTCATGCATGCATGCTACTCTCATTCAGCATGGGCAAGACACAAAGGAGAACAGTATGGGGTTAGCTGGAACACGTGGTTTAACGCTTTCCAGCATGATCAAACTTAGTGAATTTACTAGTTGCCATATCAACACTATATAGAGGGAAAAAATCTTTGGAGGATATATTATTTGTGTTTATTTAAAATGAGACACATTTGATATTATTTTAATCTTACATCTGTTATTTACTGTTCTTTAATGCTCGAGCCGGGTTTAGGCGCGTCACTGCTTTACGATGTGCCTCTATTAAAACTCATATCTATCATATTCTATACTTTTAATGAACTCTATTGAGAAAAATATGAATAATGACTGAGAATCAATGTTCAGAAATTATTGTTATTATGTTTTTAACTATGATGTATAGCTGTATTTTGCAGTGTGTTTGTTGTCAAACTCAAAAAAAAAAGTTTATTTTTAATGATAAAAAAAATTCCAATTGTATCTTATTGGCAAAATATTGTAGTTTGTCTTGGATTGTGTTACTATGTGCCCCTCACATGTTACAATGCGGGCTATGGTACTATGGGACATGTGTTCACATTTCTTTCATTTAATTTCTTTCGAGTTAAATCAAGGAAAAGGTACACACTGTAGGCTATTAATAAAACAAAACCACATAATTGTACTAGATGTGTGAAATTCATTTTGGGTGAAAATAAATACTCTGAACCCCAAGTGGATTTACACTTTGTTGGTTTTCATCCTATTTTAGTTATAGAAATCAGTTTGGCTCTTTACTTGTTTTTTAATTTAAAGCCGCAGTCTTTAAAAAAAAAAATACCCCAAATACATTTTTGGGGAAGTACACAACAAGCCAGTATTCAAATCTCCTTACCTTAGCCCGAGTCACAACGGTAAGCTTGTGATAATGTGTTGTAATTTGAGTGGTGCAGGAAATTCGAGCATGTCTTTGCGTCATTACATCATTTATAGCATTTTCTCACAGCAGCTGGAGTAATTAAACTGCAGATTGTAATCCAGAAAGGCCCAAATGACATCATCAGTGACAACGGGATATTCACCCGTAGTCAAAAGCAATGCTAATGCTGTTAACATTAACAATTTGAGAACCAAGTATAACAATACTATTAATATGTTTTATGTTATACGAGTATACCAATTTAGGTTGGGGACACCTAAATTTCATCTATATTCCCGATCTGCCCGCATTGACACTATATGATAATTGAAATTAGCTGGATAACATCACCGTTTCACCAGAACGGCTGTACAGCCGAATCAAACTCTGTTGCATTATTTTCCTGTTAACACTGTAAAGCTGCTTTGAAACAATTGGACTTGTAAAAAGCGCTTTATAAATAAAGGTGACTTGATTTGACGAGTGATGATTTAATCACCATTGGTAGCGCGATTTATTGTAATGTTTTATTTCAAAAGTGCCAGACATGTTACTTCAGGTTCAGGTGACATTTTCCGGTGACAATTCTTATTTTGGTCTCTGGCTGGGCAAAAAAAAAAAAAGATTTTTCGATTAATCGTTTTTTTTTTTTTTTTTTTTTAAATGCGGTCGATTCAAAATCGGTTCTCAAAGGCCACGAATCGATTTTTTTCCCCCCATATTTATTTCCTCTAACATTGAACATAAGATTAACGTAAATCTAATTACTAGTCTTCTCCACTAGAAGTCACCCTCTTATTTACGCCCTCTACTCGTGTCCAGATATGTCACGCTTCTCGTGAATGAAAAGTAACTGCACACGTGACGGGCGGCAAAATCGCAAGAAAAGCTTATCGTGTACTGAAAATTGCTGAAAATCATCCAATATCCTTTTTATGCTTTAGAATAAATATATAAAAATATCAATAAAAACAAAAATTATTCTAAAAGATTTATCTGAGAAGTATTTTATACAAAGTTGCAAAATGGTGTTGTATTTAACAATTGTATGCATTTGAAATATAGAGATGGGTTCTGTTTTAATGTACCCGAGTGTACCTAAAATAAAGAGTTTAATATACAGGTTTGTGGCTCTTCATTTCTTTTTAATTACCCACTTGTAAACTTATGTTCACTGTTCTTTTTTATAAATACTTATAGTGTTTGTATATTCATTGAGTTGAATCGAGAATCGAAAAACGAAATGAAATCGATTTGAGAGCTTGTGAATTGAAATTGAATCGAATTGGAACATCTGAACCATACCCAGCCCTATTTTGGTCATACTTCCAAGACGTAGAATCTGTGATTCTTAAGTATAGTATCCACACTGGTGCAGGCCTCAAACTAAGATGGCGACAAAGAAGCTAAACTTACGGACAGCAGCTTTAAGTAATTTTGCTGGACTCCATTCTACACTTTCTCAGCATAGCACTGATTCATGCTTTAGTAATATCACGGATTGATTACAGCATTCTCTTTTATTTGGTGTTAATGGAAAAACTACTTCACCGACCATACTCCATGGTCCATACCTCCTGACCATATAAAACCTATTCTTTTCCAACTACACTGACTTACTGTTCATTATCGTGCCCATTGCAAAATTTTGTTGCTCCCCTACGAAGCTCTTCATAATTCAGCTCTTTATCTATCAGACCTTCTTCAACTTTACATGCCTTCAAGTTCTTTATGATCACCTTTTAGACGAATTAACTGTTCCAAATTTCAGATTAAGTTCTTTCGGTGCTATGGCTTTGAGTTGCTTTGCGCTGAAATTATGGAGTTCTTTACCACTCCATATTTCCTAGTTTAAAACTCAGATTACAACTTATTTGTTTAGAATTGATTTACCAACGCTCCATATGTAGACAATAACAGTACAGCTTGTTATGCAAGTGTTTTCTTTTATTTTTTTATATATAAAACAATTCTGTGTTAATATGTGATTCGCTATGGTTGTCTGTTTTGTTCCAGGTGTGTCTGGTGTTCATACAGATGAAACAGAGATGATATCAATGCTGGAGGGAGATTCTGTCTCTCTAAATACTAATGTTACTGAAGTACACAGAGATGATCTGATTCTGTGGACATTTAGATTTCACAGTTCAGAGACTCGTATCGCTGAAATCTATAAACAGATCATCTCTGTATATGATAATAAAGAGAATAATGAGAGATTCAGGGGCAGACTACAGATAGATGAGCAGACAGGATCTCTGACCATCACAAACATCGACAAATCACACTCTGGACTTTATAAAGTACAGGTCATCAATGGAGAAGTCAAACACAAGAGCTTCAGTATTGCTGTCTATGGTGAGTAAAACATAAATTCTATATTGTGGTCTAGTATGTGGATGCATAATGAGAAATAATAATAGAAAACAGTTGCATCAAGTTGCCATTGTTCATGCCTCAAACTGTTCATTTTAGAGCATCTGAAAATGCATTGCTATTTTTAGATAAACAACAGCGATCTTTATGATTAACTGATAAAAAAAAAAAAAAAAAAAAGTTTATTTTTTGTGGTTTCATATTCTTAGGTCTTCTACCTGTTCCTGTCATCAGTGATTCTCCACAAAACCTTTCAGTATCAGAAAGATCATCAAGCCAGAATTGTTCACTGGTGTGTTCAGCTGTGAATGTGAGTCATGTGACTCTCTCCTGGTTCAAAGGAAACAGTTTATTGTCCAGCATCAGTGTGTCTGATCTCAGCTTCACTCTGTCTCTACCTCTGGAGATTCAGTGTCTGGATGATTCCTACAGCTGTGTGGTGTCTTATTCATTCACCAACCGGACTACACAGCTCAACATCAGTCATCTCTGTCGGCCATGTAAAGGTATGTCAACATTATATTTTATTCACTAAACTATGTCCGTTAATAATGTTGTTGTGATTTATCTCTGAATGGCTCATAACATTAGTTGAACTCACAGTGTCCCACATACATTGAGATTTTACTAATCTCGCTGATCAGGTGCTTGAGCGGTTAACACATAAACTACATCTTAATGTTATATTATCTAAAAATGATAGAAATTCATGCAATTATTTCCATTTTGTATTAAACACTCATCCTGAGATCAAGCTGATTTTTTTGTTGGACATTAAATTTGACCTTTAAACCAAATATATTTAATTGAAAGATATTTTATGAGAACAATGAGAACATTTTATGCACATAATGTACAAAATAGCCTACATTATATTTTCATATTATATATCATATATTTTTTAGCTGTTTTTTTATTTAATACAGTAAATAAAATAACTTTTTTATCCATTAATTGAATAATTGGCAGATTAATCAATTATCAAAATAAATTTGAGTTGCATCCTTTATAATATTTCCCGATCAGACCTGTTATTTAATCTTGATTGAAGTGGGGCGAGATTAATTTACAGTTATGACTGTTTTTGCTTTATTTTTTGCAGATGTACCAGTCAAACAGCCAATATTTGCTTTTGTATCACTTCTGCTGCTGCTGCTGCTGCTGTTGCTGCTGGCGGAACTATAGTTTTAATGATCCGTCACTGCAGGAAACACAAACACGCTAAACAAGAAAGCAAGTATTGCCTACAATCTTTTTTTGCAGAACTAGTGTTCAAAAGTGCCAACAAATTCTTCTAACCACCATTTCAGATCCATAAAATGTTTTTTTAATCTTGTGAATACATTATTACTACACAGCTCAGACTACTGAAGAAGAGGTCAGTTATACTGATGCAACATTTACACAGAGGACTCAGGCTATGGTAAGATATATTTGTTTGTCTTTGCAGTAAATCTCTTTTTCTGCTTGTAGAAAACTAGATAAGCTATTTTTATTTGCATGCACATTGCTTCATGAATATAGGTATATTTTATTTTGAGGGAGTTCCATATCTGTCCACTGCAGTGGACACCATGCATCAATGGTATGAAAAATGATTCAAAGAACTCATTGTTTGGTCTGATAAAAACATGTTTTTTTTTTTTAAAAATACTAAAAGAGCAAATGGTATGAATACACATAAGAACATTAAATAACAACAATAGAGAGGACATTTCAAAAACATATTCTAGGTCTCAAAACGTCTAGGTTACTAATGTAATCCCCGTTCCTGACGGAGGAAACTGAGACGTTATGTCCGACTGTCCGACGTAATGTAGAACATGACTGACTGAATGGGTATCATTTGATTTACCTTCTTCCACCAATTAAATTAATAAAATAATTATGAATTATATGCCTACACTTTTATATGACCTAATAAATAAATATAGACCGTAAGCATTGAAATAAATTATAAACTCTGAAGACTTTTTAATATTGCTATTCAATACTAATTACACCACTGCTATTCAAGTGTAAATTATATCATAATTTAATCTAAAACATAGAAAATAAGGCGGAATATAAATATAGGCCCAATATGCACAATGTACCCTTTGGCACATAACATCCTCTGGAGTGGACAGATGTATTTTCTGTCACAGAAAATAATGTACAAGAAAAATATTATTAAAATTTGAAAAATATTTTTTGTTCCTGTCTGGTTTTCTGAGAATAAAAGGCTTTAACACTTATTCCTAAGGTTCTTGGTGCATCTCCTCTGCCATTTTGAATGTAAGATGCAATATCTCAAAACAACAAAGAGACACAAAGACAATAATTAAATGGAATCGTGCTTTGGGGGTTTACCACTTGGTGGTTGGGACATGGTACTAAAACTGAAATGGTTCAAAATGGCTTCCAAATATCTGTCCACTGTAGTAGACGTCATGCATGAAAGGGTTAAATAAATTTTGTTCTAATCCAAATGTTATAAATTAAACTGCTTGTAAACTTACTTTATCACTAGAAAAAAAATTAAATAACCCTTTAACATGAAAGTATTTTATGAGCATTTAAGACATTTCTCTTTATATAGAACCTTTTGGCATACCCGTTAATTTTCCAGCAATGTACTGTAGGGGGTGTTATTACACATCCTCTGAAAGAGTACAGAATCTCTGGATCAAAACACAAGAAAAAGAAACAGCAGAAACAAGTGATTGAAGCATTGGCTGCATCCGAAATCGCATACTGAGTAAAAAAGCTAAAAAAAAAAAAAAAAGTATGTTCTGTATAGTATGACTGTTTGTATGTATGTATGTATGTATGTATGTATGTATGTATGTATCCGGACGTACTATATTTACCATTACCATATGACCTATAGCATCAATTGCATTGCTTCACCTCCATTCATAAATCCTCTCCTGTGGCCTCATGGGATAATAAATTGTCTATCATATGCACAGTTGCACACTTCGGAATCTGTAGGTCATCCGGGTACTTTTTGCCTACTGTGAATTTGGACATACTACTTTTGTCATATACAGTTATTCATCTACTATATAGTAGGGAAGTATGCAATTTCGGGTTCAGCCATTGCCAAAGCCACTTAAAGGCAAGCCTGCAACCTCAGCAAAAACGTAACTCCTGCTGACGTTGTTATACACAGGGAAGGAGACGAGAACGTTTTTGTTTTTGTCAATGAAGGAGAGGTTTTGTTGCGTTGAATAAACCACTTTTGTTAGGAAATAGATTCAGTATGATTCAGTTTATTACATTTCTCATTCACTTTTATGGTATCTGCAAAAAGTGACTGAATGTCGCACAACTCTGAATGAAATTCAATGACATCAAAGCTGTAATGTGATTGGTTATCAAGACATCATCCAGGCTGTTACGCTTCTTCAATTGGTAGAGCCACGGACCCTCATATCTTCCATAAGACCAAGATTTTGACAGCTTTTTTTAACATTCAAGTGTTGATAAAAATGAATGCATGAAGCTAGAATAAAATTTAAAAAAAAGGAAAAAGTATTGCACGGTATGATGTTCATAAAATATTCTGGGGGCCATGACGGTTTTGTGAAAATGATCAACTTTTAAATAAATTTAAAAAAAAAACGCTGGTGGGGAAAGAGTTAAAAATGTGTCAAGAACACCACTATGGTTATAGAACCTCATTGAAAACAAAATTCTAAGAGTGTTGGCTTATTCTTATTGTTCTGATTCTTGCTTTGTTTTCTTTTGTGGGTTAATGAAACGTGCACAGTGCACTGGGTTCAGTTCATCTGCGTCTTTTGTGCATGTACTTACATGATCATGACGCTATCATAGATCTTTATTTCAATGGAACTTTTCATTCCCCGTTTTCATTCCTTTTTTGGAATTGGTCTACTCACCAGGAATTCTCACATCACAGAATTCTCCATTTATAGCTTGGATTATTTTGTGAATTTGCTTCTTTATGCATGTGTATCAACACTAGTTTCCTGTCTCTTAATGATGTGTGTCTCTTTCCTCACAGGAGGCTGTTGAACGGGTTCAGACAGACTACTCAGAAGTTTGTTTGAGTTGATGATCATTTAGATTGCTATTATTATTATACAGCTCAATTTTATTACAGGACAGGGCATGTTGGATGTTTCAGTATGTAAAAGTAAAAGGTTTTTTTTTTTTTTTTTAAATCTTTAATAAGAAAGCAAGACCATATTCTATAGTATTTACAACAGACAATCAGGGTATTACACTATTTCAGTGTCTTGCAGCCAAGTTTATTAGACGCTCTGTTAATTTCTGATCTCAATCTTGACTGGAGCTGTTCATTCCTAACTGTTATGTCTAGAATTCATTTGAGTGCTAGTATTGGTAGTCATTTATACAGGCATCACATCACCATAGTTCTGGTTATGAACCAAGAAGCATGATAAACGGCACAAAAAAAGATCAGAAGAAAAAGCTAAATCTGCATATGTATAATAAAGCCAAATGCAGGCAGTTTTATTGAATACGTGTGTACATGTTGTGCTGAGGCCCCCTCTGCTGACCATTTAAGAGACTTACAAGTAGCGTGGTCAAGTTAGCCCTGCTGATTCTGCTGTTTTTGACAGCCTTAAGAAATTATCTGTGCATTCTGAGGCATTAGAAAAGCTTAGCTAAAGGTAATTTTTAATGTATTGCTGTCTACCAGTACAATATCAGTATAATGACAGATGTTCATTAAAGGGTTAAAATGAAAATGAAAATTAGCCCTGTGATTTACTCACCCTCAAGTCATCCTAGGTGTATATGACATTCTTCTTTCAGACGAATACAATCTGAGTTATATTAAATAAGTCCTCACTCTTCCAAGCTTTATAATGGCAGTGACTTGTTGGTTGGCTTTTTTAAGTCCATAGAAGTGCATCTATCCATCATATAACTGCTCCACACGGCTCCGGGGGGTTAATAAAGGGTTAACAAAGTGGAGCATTTGTGTAAGAAAAATATCCATATTTAAAACTTTATAGACTAAAATAATTTGCTTCCGGCAGTCAGCGGTATGCAAGTCGATTTATGGTGAAAGAGTAACCCTTGACCCTTGAACCCTTGACGCATGTGTATTGACGAACTCGGAAGCGCAGAGAATTAATTGGAGTCTAAAATGATAATTTTTAAAGAGAAATGGTGGAGGATTTCAATATAAGAGAAGAGGGGCTTGAGTTTGTAGCCCAGCCCTATCCACGAGAGGCGTCAAAGCTTGCAATGCTCCTGTACATCGCGTCAGGGGTTACTCTTTCAGCGCAAGTCGACTTGCGTACTGCTGACCATCGGAAGCTAGTTATTTTAGTCTATTAAGTTTTAAATATGGATATTTTTCTTACACAAATGTGCCACTTCGCTTCAGAAGGCCTTTATTAACCCCCCAGAGCCGTGTGGAGCAGTTATATGATGGATACATGCACTTTTATGATGGATAGATGCACTTTTATGGACTTCAAAAACGAACCAACAAGTCACTGCCATTATAAAGCTTGGAAGAGCCAGGACTTATTTAATATAACTCGTCTGAAAGAAGAATATCATATCTAGAATACACCTGACTTGAGGGTGAGTAAATCATGGACTAATTTTCATTTTTGGGTGAACTATCCCTTTAATTATTTTTGTAAATTGTGTGTTTCTGAAACAGGCAGAAGTCTGTATAATGTGATTTTTATAATGTGTTTTTTATAAACGTCATAAGCGTTTGAACCAGTATTCCTTTAATTTACGAATCTCTCCAGTCAGGTGATTTGAATCTGGCAGTTTGAGTTGAACCAGTCATTGGTGCTGTATTGATAAAACGCTGACGTAAGCAGTCATTTACAAGCATGGACGTCTGATGTACTGACGCCTATAATGGCAGCTCTTCACCTTTTTTCTTCTCTGAAGCATGTTTGCTCTTTTGTACCTACTTGGTGTGTTTGTTATGGTGTAATTGTTTTTTTTATATATATATAAGTGGTTGAGTATTTACTTAAATAAACACTCTTAAACATTCTGTCTGTACTGATTATATTTGTCTTCCAATGAAACAGAATGTTCAGATATATGACATTTTTATATATATCGTTACAACCGAGGTATGCAGCAAAGCATTTGTGAAGCCACAACACGCACAACCTTGAGGCGGATGGGCTACAACAGCAGAAGACCCCACCAGGTACCACTCATCTCCACTACAAATAGGAAAAAGAGGCTACAATTTGCACGAGCTCACCAAAATTGGACAGTTGAAGACTGGAAAAATGTTGCCTGGTCTGATGAGTCTCGATTTCTGTTGAGACATTCAGATGGTACAGTCAGAATTTGGCGTAAACAGAATGAGAACATGGATCCATCATGCCTTGTTACCACTGTGCAGGCTGGTGGTGGTGGTGTAATGGTGTGGGGGATGTTTTCTTGGCACACTTTAGGTCCCTTAGTGCCAATTGGGCATCGTTTAAATGCCATGGCCTACCTGAGCATTGTTTCTGACCATGTCCATCCCTTTATGACCACCATGTAGCCATTCTCTGATGGCTACTTCCAGCAGGATAATGCACCGTCAAAGTCAAGGTCAAAGTCAGCTTTATTGTCAATTCTGCCATACGTACAGTACATACATACAGAGAATTGAAATTCTATGACTCTCAGACCCTAGGTGCCTAACAACAACAAAACAATAACAACAAAAAGTTTTAACAGTAACAACAACAGAAGAAAGATTAAGAAAAAAAGAGATGGATAAAGTGAATTATAGAGGTAAAGTGGCGATGGCAAATAGTGTGAAAGAATTGAAAATAATCAAAGATATTTGATTTTGTAAAATGAACAAAGACATTTGCTTTACTGTTTTCAACCCCCATCTTTCTCCAGGAGGGCCATTTGGAATTCCTAAAGACAAAGAAATGCTGAAGGCCTGTAGGCCAAATGTGTGTCACACCTGTAACACCGTGGGGGAAGTTTGGTCTGATTGGTCAGTTTGAATGGCTCACGTTAGGGTTTCACATGGTCAAGGAATAGATAAAAGAAGATTGTAACTGTTGCTCTGGCTCTTTTATTCTCTGGCTCTCTCTTCTTGGGGGCTTCTCTTTGGCTCTTCTCTCCTTTGCTCTCTCTTTCTTCTCTTCTTCTCTCTCTCTCTCTCTCTCTCTCAGGTAAAATTCATGCTGGGTACGATTAATGGTATAAGTTTTCATCATCTCATACATTTATTTTGTAACTATTTTAAGTGTAACCATAACTAGATTTTGTCATTAAATTCTTTCAACTACAAATGATGTGCTAACTAGTTTTGATTTGGTATTGACTTTGAAGTGTTACCTATTGCAACACAATATAGTCACATTATAGCCACGCTCTCCCACATGTTTAGCTATTGTAACTGCGCTTATTTCCGTCGTTGGTATAAGCTGCAGTGGGTGGTAAAGACAAGAAATGTACAGTTTTCTATCATCTTGCTGATAACGTTTCTTTAGTCATTCGGCAACCCTGCAGTCAGAACCGCTGTAGAGGATCCACCCTTACAGATGGTGCCGAAACCCGGGAATCCCTTGCAGTGAATCTTCTGAAATTCATCAGAATGAGGACATTTTTTCACAGTTGATCTTGTGAATGGATTAAGGCTGACCTTTTGACCAAGGAATTGGTAAGTCTGTTTTCATTGTTTATGAATTGCATGAAACAGAAATTAGAAGGTTTTAAATAGCTTCAATAGTCCCATTACTGTACAATCCGAGAATATTCAGATTATCTCCTCGGGATGGAAGGGAAAATTTCTGATAACAGTGACTTATTGTTTGCTTTATGGAGTGAAAAGTTGAGCCTACCTTGTCCAAACTCAAGACAGAGTATATTGGAATTAAAAGTTCAGATGATGAAATGATTCGATGGTGGGAAAACATTGGCAAACACCAAAAGAAATCAAAACATGGTAAAATAATTGAGGCTTTAAACTTCATAAGTTTTAAAAGGCTACATAATGTGATACCATTTCTATTATCAAGTCTAGATGAGAAATGTAAAGAAGTGCATTCTAAAAATGCAGAAGCAGAAAAGTCTGAGGCAAAGATTCAAGATCTTCAAGCACAGCTAGATAAATTACTAGCTGAGCAGTTCGCCCTGACTGAAAAGTGTAAAAATCACAAGGAGACCATTGCAGATCTCAAGGCTATGCTAAATGCTAAAAAGTTCATGTCTCCCAAAACGCTTAACAGCGATGGGACTAAAAAGCATGTTCACTTCTTAGATGAGCTGACTTGCTCTAATGAATCTGAAACGTTTAGTTCAGAAAATGCATGTGCAACTCAAGAAAGTGTGCCCATTTCAGTTCTTAAGGTGATGCAGTACCGTAATAGCGCAGAGTCATGTACCAGTACGCATGGTGTACAAGCATTAGAGAGTCATGAAAATCCTCAAACTCCAGGAGAACATAGCATTCAATCCTATGGCAAAGAGAACAGGTTTTGCAGTTCTTGTAGGAAAATAGGCCACTCAGAGGAGAGATGCTGGTCACTGGGTAAAGGTCGACCTCCACCTTATTTTCAGAAATCTAGGAAATCACTTTCTAAGGGTAAAGATCAGCGCTCATTTGCAGGTAAAACTCTCAGTGAGTTAACCGCAGTGTTCATGCAAGGCCTTCAGCTGTTAACCTTATTGGCTAGTGGACTAGCAGTCTCATAGCAGTGAGTTTAATAGTTAAACATCCAAATTGCAATGATCCTGTTTGTATTTTCAAATTTGTAATTGTACTAAACACATTGTGCGCATTGAACACACATTATAGTTGTTTGTGGTAATATATACACATAGACTAGTTAAGTTTATTCTTTAAAACATGATGATTGCTTTACTGTAAGTGTTGTATGAAACACTTAGGATAAAGGTTGTTGATGCTTTGCATTCTAGGCCATGTATCTTGTGAAAATTGGAATAACTTGAATACTGGAATTGTTTAGCCATTTCCAGTTTCATGTGTTTCTATGTTGAATTTGTTTGTCTCCTGAGTGGAAAATTCTGCTATTTTCCATATAGCTGCAGTAAAACCATGTACAGGAGCATAGAATTGCCATGTGGCTACAGTGTAATTTACAATTGCATTAACCATGAAAATGCTTTCATCACAGCAGGATTCAGTACCTTTGACCTTTGCACTTTATCATGCTCCCTAACAAAAACACTGGTTTGAGCCAGACCACACTTCACTCACATTCTCATGCTGGCTTCCTGTTACAACAGGACCAAATTTGCATCACAATTGTAAAACCTCCTTGCCGTGTTTGGGGCATGATTTACACATAGCCACAGCTAAATGCAGCCACATAGATTTGATCTTCACAGACAAAGTCAAATCTACATCAGCCTCACAAAATGTATTCTATTTTATTTAAGTCTTTACATCTAGACTGTATTATAACTGTGAATTTCTCCCAGTTAATGTTTTTGTTTTTCTTCAGATTTACTAAATCAGTTAGTTATTATGTGTCTCACCAAGTTAAATATCAAAATTTACGTGAATTTATGCATTTCTCATTCTTACCTAAGTGCAAACATTTATTTTATCATTGTATTGTAACAATGCATTTGATTTTGAACTTATTTGATTTCTGAGTCTTTGTATTTTGTCCATTTGACTTGCAACAATGTTTTTGGACATCTATGGAATTTAATTTCTGTATTTGGTTACACTGAATATTTTGCTGATACTCTTCATGAAAAGGGGATTTAAGCCAACAATGATTGTTGTTTTGTTATAAGGCAATTTATTTTTAATGTTTCCAGAAACAATGTAAGAGCTTGTGAGATCTTCTTTTATTCTCAGCCTTGACCAGTTTATTAAGTACATAGATTTAATGGCTTATTGCCAGAGACTATTTTAATCTGACCACATCAAACTTCTGACCAATGACAAATGCTGTGTATGCTTTTGTTCTTTGTTGTGCTATATGTTCTTCTAATCACAGGATCCCTGCTGCACAAGTTCACATCCTGTGTCCTCAGAAAGAGGGACAAGCGTTTGCTCTAACCTTCAGTGACTGTTCTCAAGGTGTGAAGGATTCAATGGACGTTTTGCATATCAATGATTGGTGCAACACCATTTGATGGAGCCTTCTCATGCAGGACTGAGATGAGAACAAAGACTGAAGACTGACCAGCTGCTTTTGCAACAAGTGTGGACGAGAAGTCTGAAGATGACATCTACACACAACAGAAAGCATGTCTTTGTGGACTGTGCCACCTTTGTACTCAATGATTGTGGCCAATGGTGCCAAGAGGGGACTGAAAGAATTGAAAATAATCAAAGATATTTGATTTTGTAAAATGAACAAAGACATTTGCTTTACTGTTTTCAACCCCATCTTTCTCCAGGAGGGCCATTTGGAATTCCTAAAGACAAAGAAATGCTGAAGGCCTGTAGGCCAAATGTGTGTCACACCTGTAACACCGTGGGGAAGTTTGGTCTGATTGGTCAGTTTGAATGGCTCACGTTAGGTTTCACATGGTCAAGGAATAGATAAAAGAAGATTGTAACTGTTGCTCTGGCTCTTTTTCTCTGGCTCTCTTCTTGGGGCTCTTTGATTCTCTGGCTCTTTCTTCTTGGGGCCTTCTCTTTGGCTCTTCTCTCCTTTGCTCTCTTCTCTTCTTTGTCTCTCTCTCTCTCTCTCTCTCTCAGGTAAAATTCATGCTGGGTACGATTAATGGTATAAGTTTTCATCATCTCATACATTTATTTTGTAACTATTTTAAGTGTAACCATAACTAGATTTTGTCATTAAATTCATTCAACTACAAATGATGTGCTAACTAGTTTTGATTTGGTATTGACTTTGAAGTGTTCCCTATTGCAACACAATATAGTCACATTATAGCAACGCTCTCCCACATGTTTAGCTATTGTAACTGCGCTTATTTCCGTCGTTGGTATAAGCTGCAGTGGGTGGTAAAGACAAGAAATGTACAGTTTTCTATCATCTTGCTGATAACGTTTCTTTAGTCATTCGGCAACCCTGCAGTCAGAACCGCTGTAGAGGATCCACCCTTACAAGTGCAAACAATGGTAACAATAGTGCAATTTCAGAGTTAAGTCAGTGCAGGTATAAAATAAAATTATAAGAGTGTGTGCAAAAAAAGAGTCTGTAAGAGTCTGTGTGCAAAAAGAGTATGTGTGCAAAAAAAAAAAAAAAAAAAAAAAAAAAGAGTCTGTAAGACCAATTCCTCAGAGAGACAATATAATGAGGTAGATGAAGGGAGGAGAACTGGGGGGGTGATTCCCAGATCAGGTGCGTGGGGCAGAAGAGGGGAGGGTTGGAGAGTCGGGAGGGAGTTCAATGCCCTGACAGCTTGGGGAATGAAGCTGTCCTTCAGTCTGCTGGTCCTTGCTTGGAGACTGCGAAGCCTCCTCCCTGATGGCAGCAGACTGTGCGATGGGTGGCTGGGGTCTCTCGCAATGATGAGGGCTTTGCGGGAGAGGCGGGAGTTATAAATGTCCTGGAGGGGTGGGAGAGAGACACCAACAATCTTCTCAGCTGTTCTCACTATGCGCTGAAGTCCTTTACGGCAAGATGCGTTGCAGGCGCCGTACCACACAGTGATGCAGCTGGTCAGAATGCTCTCGATGGTGCCTCTGTAGAAGGTGCGCATGATGGGGGCTGGGGCTCCGGCTCTTCTCAGCTTGCGGAGAAAGTAGAGTCGCTGCTGTGCTTTCTTGGTCAGTGCTGTGGTGTTGGCGGTCCAGGAGAGGTCCTCTGTGATATGCACACCCAGAAATTTGGTGCACCATGTCACAAAGCTTGAATCATTTCAAATTGGTTTCTTGAACATGGCAATGAGTTCACTGTACTAAAATGGCCCCCACAGTCACCAGATCTCAACCCAATAGAGCATCTTTGGGATGTGGTGGAACGGGAGCTTCATGCCCTGGATGTGCAGCCCACAAATCTCCATCAACTGCAAGACGCTATCCTATCAATATGGGCCAACATTTCTAAAGAATGCTTTCAGCACCTTGTTGAATCAATGCCACGTAGAATTAAGGCAGTTCTGAAGGCGAAAGGGGGTCAAACACAGTATTAGTATGGTGTTCCTAATAATCCTTTAGGTGAGTGTGTGTGTATGTATGTATATATATATATATATATATATATATTCATAAATCAGACATTTTCAGTCATGTCATTGTATTCTGTCTGTTAGTTAAAGATCAGGGCCCGTATTTATCAAGCCTCTGAGAATTACAAGAACACTGCTAAGAATTGTTTTAAAAGTTAAAATTTAAAACAAAAAAAATCTTGTCTCAAAGCTGTGCTTAAAAGTTAGTTATTAAGTATCTTAGTCATAACTGAAGTGAAGTGTAGGACTAATGCCAGTCTTAAAGATGATTCACAACACTTTGCTGTGCCACAAACGGGATTTTGGATGACGACATAAGCATGGACCAATCACTGAATAGATTAATTTCCTTATTTAAGAATATTCTCAGATAAATTCATATTGAATGGTCAAATTCCTGAAAGAATTTAAGAGAATACATTATGGTAAACACATTGGGAATGAAAGATAAACACATTTTCCAGCCACCATGTCTTAATTACAAATTTGAAACCTGTGTGCTGTTAACTGACCTAACGTTACCTATAGCCTAGATCAGGGCTATTCAATTGGCGGCCGGAAGCAACCTCCAAGTGGCCCAGCCTGTGGTCCCGCCACTACATACATACATATATATATATATATATATATATATATATATATATATATATATATATATATATATATATATATATATATATATATATATATATAATAATATTATTTAATATTATTTAATATAATTATAATAAATTTTATAAATTATTATATTTTATAAAGTATTTATTATGTCTATGATCCCGCCAAAAACGCACATTCCTACGTAACTTCATTCACAGACCAAGTAGCCTAGCAACACGCAAACAAAACAGAGCGTGCCGGTAGTAGTCTAGATTACTATCAATATGTCTTTCTCAACACTGAAATGTAAAATTGCCAATGAAAACCGTAAGTTTAACCCTGCCTGGACTGACAAATACTTGTCTATTTTACCGCCACATCCAAACGCCAAACCGATGTGTTTAATTTGTAATGATTGCGTTGCAGTACTTAAAGATTACAATATGCGCCGGCACCACATTGAGAAACACCAGACTTACTGCAGCAATTTTCCCAACGACTCTCATGAGAGGGCTGCAAAAGTGCAGAGTTTGATTGCATCTTACAACCGGAGCAGTACTACCATGGCGCGGTCATTCACAGCCCAAGAGAGAGCTACCGCAGCATCCCTTCGTGTTTCCTGGATATTGGCAAAAAAGAAAAGGCCATTCACAGACTCTGAAACCATGAAGGACTGTATGCTGGCTGTCGTGGATGAGGTGATGAATGATGATAAAATTAAAACGAGCGCGGTATCTGTTATACAAAACGTACCCCTGTCAGAAATTCTTGCTGCAGATGTGTATGAAACACTGTTAGGAGACCTGATGAAAGCTGATACTATGTCTATAGCAGTAGATGAGTCCACAGACAAAACTGATACTGCTCAGTTGTGCATATATGTTTGATGGCAAATGCTTCCGAGCTGCTCGGCCTACTGCCGTTAGAAGATCACACAACTGGCGATATAGTCTTTGGGAAAGACAATGGTCTGGATATGAAGCGTGTCTGCATGCTTGTGACAGATGGGGCTCCATGCATGACACATGCATGGCACCTCAGTTGATCTCCTTACACTGCAGTGTGCATCAGGCGGTGTTGTGTGCAAAACTAAGCGGGGTGCTCAAAACGACAATGGACAGCATTATGGCTACAATTAATTTTATTCACTCCACATCAAGCCTCCAACAGACTTAAGTCAGAAATGTCTGCTGAGCACCACAACCTTCTTTTGCATAATGACGTGAGGTGGCTGTCCAAAGGCAAAGCACTGGAGCGTTTCTGCGGTCTCAGAGAGGAGACATAACTTTCCTCCGCAGCAGCAAGCAAAAAAAGGCAGAAACGCATTTGAGTCGCATACTGGACGACAACTTCATGGCCGATGCCTGCTTCCTGTTCGACATATTCAAACACCTGAATGATCTCAATTTGGGACTACAAGGCAGAGACAAAACTGTCATCGACCTTGTGGAACAGATGTGCGCATTCCAAGTTAAACTGGACCTTTTCGCAAATGATTTGCGCACAGGCCGAATGCTGCATTTTCTGACACTCCACAAATGCATCTCATCCCCCGCAAAAATCACGGCTGTGATGACAGATTTTACTGCGATGTTGAAAAATAACTTTGCTGGTCGATTGGATGGACTTGATCTGCCCATAGAGGTGGCCGCTTTTGTCAGAGACCCGTTCACTGTTGCAATAAAAGGGGATTTATCCGCCTGAGCAAAGAAAGTAGTCCCTTCCATTGACGAGGGGAAATTCGCACTCAAACTTGTTGACATGCAGTCATCTGTTACCATGGCACAGGAACTTTGCACTAACGGGCCTGCAATGTTTTGGACCGATGTCAATGTACATCAGTTCCCTAACATTAAGAAAGTAGCGATCGTCATGCTCAGTATGTTTGGATCAACATATACATGTGAGTCAAGTTTTTCACACATGAACTCCATAAAAAGCAACTCTCATTGCTCCCTGACTGACCATACTCTCCACCAATGCCTTCGGATTGCATTGACAACTTACGAGTCTAAAGTCACTGCTCTCGTTCAAAACAAACAATATCACTTCTCCCACTAAGTCAGCAGGGTAACTGTAGCCTACATCAATATAATGTGGGATGTGTAACAAAGGCATGCCTAATGTGGTGATTTAAAATATGTTCCCTCAGTGTTGTTATAGTTGTGAATACTGTGCACTTTCTTTTTTATGCACTTTGAGATGTTCCTGGGTCAAATGTGTGCAAGATGTTTATTTTGTTTCAAAAGGAAACTTAATGTTACTTCTAATAGCCTGCTACTGTGCACAATTTCGCTTTATGCACTTTGTGATGTAGCCTAGGTCAGTTTATTTTCTTTTGTAAGTGGAAAAAATAGGGGCTACCTCAGATTCTGTTAATTTAGCATAATAAACCTTGAGTTTTTAATAAATTTGTTTGTGTTGGTTTCAAAATTTGTCATTACGAGCTGCTTCGCCGCTGAAATGACTGGCCCAGCTAACCTTCTTGGTTTGAAAATCTGGCCCAATGAATTTGTAATTGAATAGCCCTGGCCTAGATGTATGATATAGCCTAATCAGCCACCATGGATTCCAAAAGAAAACCGAACTGGCGGGAAGAAGAAGCGATCGCTAATGCTTGCTGAATGGACTCTTTTCACAGACTGTGATGACGTGTTTTAACGGTCATCAATATCGTAAATCCTGCAGCGTTTTTTTGTATTTTCATTTTTTTTAAATTGTATGTACATTTATAACACTAATAGTTTGTATTATATTACTTTTGCATCAAATTACAAAAAACAACTCACTGCTGCTGTGACGGTGTTTCTAATACTGCGTCTATGGGAGTGATGGTAAAAATAACATCGTTCTCTCTTTCACTGCCGTTATCAATCTCACTCCCTCTTTCTGAAAGGTATGAAATCGCTATTGTTGCGTTTTTCTTTTGCTATTTGAGAAAATGGGGACACAAAAAAATATATTTAATGTATTCTCTCATTCGCCGTTATAAAAGTTAACCAACTATGACGACTTACGCTCCGAGAAACTTGGAAATGTGAAAAGGGCCTATTAGTCGAACAGCCTCTATGGATAGCAGGCAAGTTCAGCCCAACATTAACCAGCGTTGGCAAAGATGATGCATGCTCTGTCCAAACAATACCGTTTGATTACTGCTCGTTGTCAGACATTTCAAAAACATTCTCCCTCTCCTGAAAGATTCACGCACGTCTCTGTCTCCTCAGTGCCATCACAAGCCCCTACTGGCAACTCCTAATCACTTGAGAGTCTCGAGCTGTCTTAAATAACTGGGAGAGTAAGAGTGATTCTTAGCTTTAAGAAATTTGATAACTTGCTTTTATACTTAAGTTTGAAAGTAGGAGTAAATTTCATGAATTCTCAGTGTAACGGAGGCCAGCTAGTAGTTGCTGTGCGAGTAAACCTCACTCCTCTGATCTCAAGAGACGCTCTGGCGACTGATGCTACAGGTTGCAGCCTTTAGCCTCCTTGTTAGAGCGTCCGATTCTCATGCCGGCAGACCTGAGTTCGAGTCCCGCTTGGAGCGGGTGGTTCGAACAGGAGGGGTTACAATGGTGCCGTGACCCGGATGGGAGTGAGGTTTAGGGGGGTGAGTGTAACGGAGGCCAGCTAGTAGTTGCTGTGCGAGTAAACCTCACTCCTCTGATCTCAAGAGACGCTCTGGCGACTGACGCTAGAGTTTACAGCCTTTAGCCTCCTTGTTAGAGCTTCTGACTCTCATGCCGGCGGACCCGAGTTCGCTTGGAGCGGGGTGGTTCGAACAGGAGGGGTTACATCAGCACTTAAGACTAAAATGGCACTGAGAAGCTTGATATATACGGGCCCTGTTTCACAGGATGTGGTTTGAGATGAGGAAGCATTACATGTGAGAAATATTAATATTGCTAATAAGATACTATTAAAATACTTAATATAAACAATATATTTTAGTGTGAGAAATAAAACTAAACAAACCAAAAGTCTGAAAATGGTTAAGCTTCAGAAAGAAAAATGTTTTGAAAGCATCTGCTGTCAGTCTTTTTTTCCTCTTCATGCACACTATATCAGCTCAGTTTCAGAGAGATCTGCGGTCTGCTTTATCTAGGTCAGTATGCATTTTATGGGGTGTATTTGTGAGCAGTGTGTTCATACGCTTATCAAGAAGGAGCGAGGAGCTTGATGCTTTCGGCACATTTTAAGGAATATGATGTCAAAAGCTGCTGTCCTCTGTTTGTGTGCATGTGTCGCAAATTGTAAGTGATTTAATTTAATTTACCCCTAACATTGCTTCATCTTTTCATTCAGATTATATTCCATATTCATGAAACAGGCTTGAGTTTATTGACACATTTATTTGTTTGGTTTGTTCAACTAAGATAAATGCGGCATAGTTCAATTCACTGCTCACTATTATTTTGGGTTAAATCATTTTTTTCCTTCTGTTAAGTCTCTCTTTCAGGTGTGTTTGCTGAAAGTGAAGTGAAGTCAGTGTCAGTGACTGAGGGAGATTCTGTCACTCTAAACTCTGGTGTTACTGAAGTACAGACACATCTTCAGATACTCTGGATGTTTGGACCTCAAAACACTCGAATAGCTGAAATCATTAAAAAGGACCAAACCATCATTATATTTGTCAGTAATGAAGGGGGATTCAGAGACAGACTCCAGATGGACAATCAAACTGGATCTCTGACCATCAGAAACATCAGATCTGAACACACTGGACTTTATGAACTGAACGTCATCAGCAGTAGAAGAACACTGCAGAGATTCAATGTTACTGCCTATGGTGAGTAAACTGTATGAATTTAATGTAATTGATATTTTATTTTACGTATGTCCTGTGCTTCTTCTCAGCTTTGCATTTACATTTTCAATTAGATTGACTCTGCATAATTTTACTTTGAGTTGTTTTTGGCATTCATAATTTTTTTCCCCAGCTCCTCTACTCATTCCTGTAATCACTAGTAACTCTTCAGACTGTTCATCATCATCATCATCATCATCATCAGTGTCCAGATGTTCTCTGCTGTGTTCAGCTGTGAATGTGAGTCATGTGACTCTCTCCTGGTACAAAGGAAACAGTTCATTGTCCAGCATCAGTGTGTCTGATCTCAGCTTCAGTCTCTCTCTACCTCTGGAGGTGGAATATCAGGATAACAACACCTACAGCTGTGTGCTCAACAATCCCATCAGCAACCAGACCACACATCTGGACAACATCAGTCAACTCTGTCACACATGTGAAGGTACGGCAGCGCTGATATATTACTGCTCTGTTGCTCTTTGTAAGACTGATATACTGACATGTATTTATATATATTTTTCCTGAATTCATAATAGAAAGACCGCAAGTTTTCTCTCCATGTTCATTACAGAACAGAGCAAGCTTTCATATGATATTCATGCACTGACAATAGTCAGTGTGTGTCTGTCGGTGTTCATGTCTGCTGTTATACTGATATACTGTTGCTGCAGGACATTTTGTCAAATGCAACAAAAGGGCAAGTATTACTAATAACTGTATACAGTATATCCCATTTTATTAATATTATGAATACACTCTTTGTTTATATATTAAAATTATTAAATATATAACATTAAATAATATACAACATTTTATTACATTAACAATTACATCCATATAATTCTTGTATTTTTGGTGGAAAAACAAACAAAAAAAGTATTAAAATTTCTAAATATTGCCACAGATTACAAGTGTCACATAAACTCCTCTTTGTCCATTATCATATCATCATATTCCACTAGATGGCAGGAAAGCACGGAAAATACTGATGTTTAATCAAATCAAAATCCACTCGTGTTTGTGTTTGCAGACCTGACAATCACAGAAGTGCAAATCATGCCAGAATACACACAGATCATCTACAGTCTTCAGACAGGAGATCTGCCGCAGGTCAGCAAACACTTTATCACTTCATTTACTTTAAATTTCATATTCAAGAATAAATGAAAGTCTGTTCATCTGCTTCCTGTCAGCTCAGAAATGTAGTTATGTTTAGTGATGGTGAATGTTTCTTCCTCATAGATAGCCTTATTGGATATGGACAGAACAGTGACAGCTGTGACCTAACACGCAACACAGTGAAACTCAATATATGATGAACTGAACATCTCAGGGGAACGTTTGCCATGAAGAAAACCTCAAGTGTTCTCATCCTGAAGGAGTTAAAGGGGATGATCAGGAGTGCAGATGGTTGATGGCTGTTTGATGGTGCACTTTTGGTTGGTGCTATTGTTATTCTCTAATCTGAATTCACAGTAAAAATGGAGAGAAGATCATCAAGATGATCAATCCGTGTAAGATGACCTGTACATATGTTTGGTAAATAATTACTGACAATTTTGGCTGACTTCCAGATTCACTTAACCTTTTCCATTAGTTAAATTACTAAAGTTTCTGAAATTACTTCAAGTTTCTAAATATCCCTTATATCATTTGATTTTGTACCTGTAGAGGTTTAGAGTTTAATTAAAAAATGCTGAATACAGTTTGATGGCTGCTTCCCACCATTCACACATGTTTTTTTTTTTTTCTCTGGATTTTCTCTGAGCTAAAACCTTGTATCAAAAGCTCCATTGAGTTGTGTGACAGCTGATGGTTTGGAAATACAGCCCTCCCCTCCCCCTCGCACTCTTTCTGTTGATTATATCATCATGAGCCGCAGACCAGATGGAGATGTTTGATTTGTGTGGATGGATTCCAGCTAGTACAAATAAACTCCAGGGGCCGTATACACAAAACATCATAAGGCTAAATGCTCTTAACTTGTCGATTTAGGAGAAACTCTTAAAAATAATGGGCGTGTCAGTCCTAATTTTAGGACTCTGATATTTTTTTCTCTAAGAGTATTGCACAAATCTTTTTAGTGCTAAAACAAGCTCCCAAATCTGTGAAAAGTCACAAACAATCCTAAAATGGCCGTTTCTGACAATCCACCCAAAAACACTGTACACCACTGAGGCAATAGACAATAGAGCCCTGGGTGCTGAACCTTTTCTTCATAAATGCAATAAATATTTTGATTTATAGATTTTAACCTGCGATGGCAGTGGTTTTCAAGGGCTCCGAGTTCTGAATTTAGCCCAAACCCAGATTATTGGCCCGTATCCCCAGCTAGGCCGAGAGTGAGGAGTTGGGGTGGCAGAGGGATGCAGAAAACTGTTGAGGTAACTAGGTGAGTCAGCTGTGTGTGTATATATATATATATATATATATATATATATATATACACACTCACCTAAAGGATTATTAGGAACACCATACTAATACTGTGTTTGACCCCCTTTCGCCTTCAGAACTGCCTTAATTCTACGTGGCATTGATTCAACAAGGTGCTGAAAGCATTCTTTAGAAATGTTGGCCCATATTGATAGGATAGCATCTTGCAGTTGATGGAGATTTGTGGGATGCACATCCAGGGCACGAAGCTCCCGTTCCACCACATCCCAAAGATGCTCTATTGGGTTGAGATCTGGTGACTGTGGGGGCCATTTTAGTACAGTGAACTCATTGTCATGTTCAAGAAACCAATTTGAAATGATTCGAGCTTTGTGACATGGTGCATTATCCTGCTGGAAGTAGCCATCAGAGAATGGGTACATGGTGGTCATAAAGGGATGGACATGGTCAAAAACAATGCTCAGGTAGGCCGTGGCATTTAAACAATGCCCAATTGGCACTAAGGGGCCTAAAGTGTGCCAAGAAAACATCCCCCACACCATTACACCACCACCACCAGCAGCCTGCACAGTGGTAACAAGGCATGATGGATCCATGTTCTCATTCTGTTTACGCCAAATTCTGACTACCATCTGAATGTCTCAACAGAAATCGAGACTCATCAGACCAGGCAACATTTTTCCAGTCTTCAACTGTCCAATTTTGGTGAGCTTGTGCAAACTGTAGCCTCTTTTTCCTATTTGTAGTGGAGATGAGTGGTAACCGGTGGGGTCTTCTGCTGTTGTAGCCCATCCACCTCAAGGTTGTGCGTGTTGTGGCTTCACAAATGCTTTGCTGCATACCTCGGTTGTAATGAGTGGTTATTTCAGTCAAAGTTGCTCTATCAGCTTGAATCAGTCGGCCCATTCTCCTCTGACCTCTAGCATCAACAAGGCATTTTCACCCACAGGACTGCCGCATACTGGATGTTTTTCCCTTTTCACACCATTCTTTGTAAACCCTAGAAATGGTTGCGCGTGAAAATCCCAGTAACTGAGCAGACTGTGAAATACTCAGACCGGCCTGTCTGGCACCAACAACCATGTCACACTCAAAATTGCTTAAATCACCTTTCTTTCCCATTCTGACATTCAGTTTGGAGTTCAGGAGATTGTCTTAATCAGGACCACACCCCTAAATGCATTGAAGCAGCTGCCATGTGATTAGTTGATTAGATAATTGCATTAATGAGAAATTGAACAGGTGTTCCTAATAATCCTTTAGGTGAGTGTGTGGGTATATATATATATATATATATATATATATATATATATATATATATATATATATATATATATATATATATATATATATATGATATATATATATATATAGGTATATATATATATATATATATATATATATATATACACCTCGTTCTTCAATATTTCTGATTAAATCACTGACAGAGACCCTCCCCTATCAGCAAATGGGATCATCCATATCAATGAGGTAAAACCCGCCCTTTCTCTTTGCTTAAAGGGTTAGTTCACCCAAAAATGAAAATCAGCCCATGATTTACTCACCTTCAAGTCATCCTAGGTGTATATGACATTCTTCTTTCAGATGAATACAATCAGTTATACTAGGATGACTTGAGGGTGAGTAAATCATGGGTTAACTGAACTATCCCTTTAAGACTTCTCTCTATTTCTTAGTAAAAGTTGTTCTCAGCAGCTTTGTGAATACGTTTTAAGAGAACTCTTAGTGGTATAAGATGAAATGTTTTGTGAATACGGCCCCAGGTGTGCACATATCACTTTACTGACCTGATGCTTTGTCCTGTGAGAAGAAACACGACAAGGGTGATTCATAGCAGACACAATGGGATGAGCTATTACATTTCACACAGAAGTTTCACACAAATCAAGCGTTAGTTCTGGCAGGTCATGTTAGTCAAGCGTCGCATCAGCTCATATATATCATATATATAGCTCCTTCAGTATTGTCAGCAGCTATCACGTTTCTCCAGAGCTCATTTACCCTCCTCCATCCCCAGCTCCTTTTATATATATATATAGGGTTAGGTAAATAATGACAATATTACAAAAATACATTAAAATATTATATGTAATATTTAGAATAGGAGTTTTCTTTTCAATTGTATTTATCATTTTTGTAGTCACGTGCCGATTCTGTTTCTCTCGACAGTGTGGTCAGGATGTGGTTTGTAAGTGCGAGATGGAGAGATAGAGCCGAAACAGAGGGTGGGAGTAGCTTACATGAATTTCTCAGAGCTGAAGTGGCAAAGTGTGTGTTTGTTTGACTGACTAGAATTTAATAAAGGCCTACGAATGATTTCTTATTTATATAAATATATACAAATGAAGCAATTTCTTTGATTTAACAGCTCCCAAAGAGTATGCTGTGGGTTTTATATCACAGTCTTGAATCTTATGTCATAAGAACTCAGGATTTTAGCAAACTCAAATCAAAAACGAGGAACTATAATGTATGAGAAGTCCAGTCAGCAGGAAGTAATCAAGCATTGTGATTGTCTAGTGAAGAGCATTAGTCAATCAGCTGAGTGAAATAAAAGCTGCTATCAAGTAGTTAATGCATTACGGGAAAAACCAGAGAGAAAAAAAAGACATCTGCTTTTGTCATGGTAGAACAGAGTTAACGTGTTGTTTTGAAAGTTGTGGTGTACCAATGCAGTGTAAAAAAAATACAAGACTTATAAAGAGAGTTAAAATTGCCAAGCGTCAATGGAAAAAAAAACACACCAAAAAAAAAAATGAAAGCCAAGCAGTTGATGCAACAAGCCCACAATAAGCTATCATCTGAAGCTGACTTAACAGTTTGGAGATTAACGTCAGTGTATTTACAGTAAATAAAAAAACGGGCCAGCCAGTAACAGAATTTAATTCAGCAATCATGTTTAGAAAATATTATTCTCGCAACTTTTTAACCTGAAAATGGAGGTCTATGAAGTAATGTTATGACTAAAGCACAAGCAGAACGACACGTGCACAGTATTGCTACTAAAATGCAGTAACTGTCCTTGGGCTTGATTAACTTGAGATTATTTCATTATAAGCAAATTTCTAATTCTAAAATGCAATTGTTTTTAACAGAAGATGTTATTTCTCCAGGGCTGAATGAAATTTGAATGTTCCCAAAAGGATAGATTTGTCTCACCCCCTTTTCAAATCGTCACCACGGCCTTGCATTTAAAGTTCATTGCCCGTACAGAAACCTGGAGAAACAGGTGCTTTCCATGAGATAGGATAAACACAGAGAAAAAAAAGTGATTTTACATAGTTTTTTTCTGCAGTTGCAGTGGACATGCAAGGCCTCTGATGGTTTATTTTAACTCTGAGTGGAATCAACATGAGGGTCTTCATGCACCGTGACACACTCGGTTTCTGAGTCAGAGCGAGATCTGCTGTGGTCTGGTTTATAGGCTAGGGATCTACACATGCACTGAACCGATGTGGTTTTTGTTTTTGGTAAATGCACAGCAGTTAAATGAGAGCTTGTCTATGGGATGTGTGTGGTTGGTGTTTCTGCATTTGGGCAGTGGGCTACTTCTGTTCTCATGCTCATGTTTGCATGACCTCCACATGAGTAAGAACGTTAGTAAATGTACTTTAATTTACATTTTTAAATCTCTTTCTCTTCTTTTCTGTATTCTCGCAATGTGAGATTTTCAGGTCAGTTGTATCAGTGTCTTCATGCTTCATGCAAAATATATGAATGATTTTAAAGATCCATCATATGTTCAGCCTCTCCAAAACATCAGCTGGCAGTATGAGATATCCTGGTTCTGGATAACACACTGTCCTCTATTTTTTTACTTTCTGTCTCCTTTTAATTATAATTGTACATCATGATTTGCATGCAGTGGTCATGCATAACCCCAGAAACCATTCATTTGAGTGATATTCAGCACCAATCACACATCACTATTAAATCTGATGAACACAACACACATTGCTGTGTTTGTACATTGTTCAACAGGAAATAGTGGCCTACCAGAACCCAATGTGTCAAAAATCTCTAGAAAGTGTGAACACAGGTTGGCCAATAAATGAATTGCATTTTTTTTTTTTTTTATAAAATCAATGTTGGCCATATTTTTTTATCTTTTATGTTATTAATATTGTTTATATGTCTGTGTTGTTTTAATATGCTTTTAGACAAACCATGTGCAAATCAATACATGAAATACGTGAAGAAATTATTTTCATAGGCAACATTTAAAATATATATATATGTATTATTAAAAATGTCAAAGATCATATATGGTTCACTTGCATTATACAAGACAGCTGCCTTCATGCGCTATCGGAATTATCGTAAATACGAGTTTCCTAGTTGAAAAATTGGACATGAACGCCCTCTCAAGCTTGTAGACTTAAGAAGTGGGAAGTACGAAATTTCCGATAGCACATGAAGGCAGCATTAAAAAAAAAATTCCGAGCTTCCAACTGGTATTTACGACTTTATGGTGGCGTCCATCCATGTGCGTTCAACTCCTAAATCTTTACGACATGACTTGAACTCACCATAATGCTGCCTTCACGTGCTCTCGGAATTTTCCTAGTTTCCTAGATAAAAAAATTGCACATGAACTCCCTCCTGTTTCAAAATTTGAATGCGATGAGCTCGTAATCACGACTTCAGAAGTGGGAATTATCAAATTTCCAAGGTCAAATCAGGTAACGCCCCGTTTATGGCCTTGTCCGCTGACCTGATAACTCCTATTTGCTATCCTGTAGAGACCTGTACTTGCGTGAAAGTCCCGCGCCTTAAATGAGCCAATCAGTAAAGTTTTAACATCTGAAGCCACTGAAACAACAACAACTGTGGAGAAAAACTACATTTCTCCCACGCTTAGCCCTTACGAAAATGAGCCATGGTTTTACTACAAATAAAACCAAAAAAAAAAACATGGTTATTGTAGTTAAACCATGGTAACCACAAATTAACCATGGTTTTGCTTCTCTAATCATAGTTTAACCATGGTATTTTTTTGGTAAAACTGTGGTTATATAAATGGTAATCAATTAGCCAAAAAAAACATGGTTACTACACTTTTACTACGATAAAACCATGGTTACTACACTTTTACTACAATAAAACCATGGTTACTACACTTTTACTACGATAAAACCATGGTTACTACACTTTTACTACAATAAAACCATGGCACGTGCGCATTGGTTGGACCAAACTAAAATAAGTCTTAATGTTATTTCTGCATTATATATATGTATAGGCTATATATATGAAGATGGAACAGTTCCTCTCAGATTTTGACTAGACTTCTAATTATAGTATAAACTAGTCATATACTGCACAAGGATGCTTTCCACACATGTTCGGTGGTACTAAATTAAGAACAAATAACTTGTTTCACAATTAATTTAAATAAACTCGTATTATAAGTGCAGGTGCTGCTCTGCTAGCGTGATTCCGTCATGTTCTTCCTCTTTGAGCGAGAAGAGTATACTCCTCAGTTGAAGAGAGCGCGAGCAGCATATTCAGAGAAACGCTGGAGATTTGTAGAAGAAAGGTCGTTGTTCATCCGTTTGAAAACACGTTCTCCACAGCGCTATGAGGACATTATTTATCACGAATCGTTCGGACATCTTTTGAGGAATATGATTTCAGTCCCTGCTTTCATCTGTCTATGCATTCTGATCACAAATGGTACGTCGGATTTCATTTCATGCAACGCGGTCACGACTAGAACAGCCTAAATGTAGCAAGTATACACATGCAAATACATTTTTGTAAATTTCTGTATTTCAACCTTTCTGGTTTGTTTTTCAATTAAAACTAAAAAATTGTTTCCCGACTTAAAAAAATTAAAACTTTACCTTCTTTGTTTGTTTGTATGTTGTAACAGAATATGAATTAGTTTGAATGCGTTTCAGGTGTGTTTGCTGAAAGTGAAGTGAAGTCAGTGTCAGTGACTGAGGGAGATTCTGTCACTCTAAACTCTGGTGTTACTGAAGTACAGACAGATCTTCAGATACTCTGGATGTTTGGACCTCAAAACACTCGAATAGCTGAAATCATTAAAAGGGACCAAACCATCATTATATTTGTCAGTAATGAAGGGGGATTCAGAGACAGACTCCAGATGGACAATCAAACTGGATCTCTGACCATCAGAAACATCAGATCTGAACACACTGGACTTTATGAACTGAACGTCATCAGCAGTAGAAGAACACTGCAGAGATTCAATGTTACTGCCTATGGTGAGTAAACTGTATGAATTACGTCACACATGCTATAATTGCTCATGCTTTAATTATTGGGCTGAACTCAGCATGCTGAAGTGTCAAAGTTTTGTTTCACATGATAATTCAAATAACCAAAATTGCAGCCAAAATGAGCTACAAAATTGTTGAAATAAGAACTGAATGATATGGACAATAGCTGTTCAGATGATCTCTATCAGGGGTCTTCAATGTTTTTCAGGGCAAGGACCTCTTGTTTAGGCTATAGAGACATGGAGCAGGGACCCCCAATACAAAATGTGTCAAACAGAGCTACATATTAAGCATATAGCCTACGATATTAATAGAAACTAACTATATTATGATTTAAGAATGTTATATTATGTTAAGACAGTAGATCAAAACTATGCGCACTATTGTTGTTGCATGCATGACTATATTACTTATCATTGTTAAAATTGAGATTTATGCATCATAATAAACATGCTGTGATTAAAATCACAATTCATCAGTTGTTTTGCTGTTGTTGTAAATTATTTGAATTGATTTGCAGAGTCATGCATTTATTTTATTAATCAGATGGACAATTAAACATTTACCTGAACCGTAGCTACAAGTTTATTAAATATTCGCATTGCAATGTAGGCTACTGTCAGATGAGCAATTAAACATTTACGTGAACTTTAGTCTCAAATTTACTAAAACAACATTTTAATTTTACTGTGAGATGGACTGTTAAGAATCAAATCACTAGGAAATTATATATGAACGTTTTTAATCTATTAGTCTTCATTTACCTATACATATCCATTTCTATGATTTTGACACGCCATATTTTTGTCCCGTGCTAGTTATTACGGTCAATTGTAAATTCGAGACTGAATCGCACATTTATATGTAGACGTCACTTCCAAAACTTTGCAGCGTGTAATTGGCCATCATATCCATACAATACTTTATTCAGCTATATAGCCTCAAAAGCACGAAAGAGTGCTCACTTTACAATGACAATTAAGCTGTCACTCATCCCAGATCGTGATCTCACAGCGTCCCATCAAAATCAGTAAAGTTGCCTACACTAAATAATGAATCTCTTACTTAAATCGTGTCTTTGTTAATGAGAGAATTCACGAGATCAAGCAGAACTCACTGAATAAAAACTAAAGGGAAAAAACAAGCATGTCTATGATTGGCTGCATTTCTCACCGCTGCAGAACATGCTGTAAATAGGAACATTTCACGTTCTCCAGAGCGCAAACTCAAACGCAATGTTTGCCAATAATATTATACTATTACAGTATCAATGGGGGTGCTCTGCTTTCGTTTCAGGGTGCTTGTATTTGTATTTGTGATGTTTTTTCCTCATTGTAATTATTTGTATTTTTTAATCAAAAAATGATTTGTGATCAAAAGTGTGATCAAGAGCTCCTACAGTACTGCTGCGGACCCCCGGTTGAAGACCCATGATCTATAGTTTAGATGCGGGACATTTTTTTTCTCAGCCTTGCATTTACAGTGATATTTCTTTTTGATTAGCCTGGCAAGAAAACATCTGTATCATGTTATTTTTGTTATTGACAGTTGATAATAATACTGAGACAACCTACTTGTTCTTTCATGTTTTCCAGCTCCTCTACCCATTCCTGTCATTTCCAGTAATTCTTTAAACTGTTCATCATCATCATCATCATCATCAAGGTCATCAGTGTCCCGATGTTCACTGGTGTGTTCAGCTGTGAATGTGAGTCATGTGACTCTCTCCTGGTTCAAAGGAAACAGTTTATGGTCCAGCGTCAGTGAGTCTGATCTCAGCTTCAGTCTCTCTCTACCTCTGGAGGTGGAATATCAGGATAAAAACACCTACAGCTGTGTGCTCAACAATCCCATCAGCAACCAGACCACACATCTGTACAACACTCAACTCTGTCACACATGTGAAGGTATGTCAGCGCTGATTACTGTCTACTGACCTGTATTGATTGGACTATTTTTTAGGTTTATCTTTGTGAGCTGTAATCTCAACACAATGTCAGTATATCTGAGCATTTTCCTAAACTGTGTTAGGGCGTACATTACTTTAAACACATGGTGTTAAAACTCTCTGACCAAAGTCAGGTCAGCATCATGTCAAGCTAAATGGATGAATTTATCTCCCTGATCTGCTGTCAGGTTGAAGTCAGACTGGCAGGACTAATGTATACTATGTACTGTTTTCTGTTTATTACAGAACAGAGTCACCGTTCCTATTTTATACCAGTGATAGTTGGTGTATTTTTGTTGCTGGCCATAATTGCAGTTATTGGAGGGATGTGCTGGTACATCAAGAACCATAAACAAGCTGACACAACATCAGAAACTGGCAAGTATTCCTGCAGTTGAAATGAGTCTCTTGTGTATCACCATTTTAGGGTTGGGCGATATGACCATGATGCGATATTTTACGATATGAGATTTATTTCACGATAACAATATATAGTCACAGGATGGGTACCAAAACCCGGTATTAAATGAGCCCCGATACTAAATTATGAAAGACCGTATCATTCTGCAGTTGGTACTGGAGGAATTAAGAAAATGCATCTACTATTTATTATTGCTATATAGAAAGTTATTCAGTCAAGAGCAGAAAGTTATTTTCTCTTTTGTTTGATTCATGACACAGAACATCACAGGAAGGGTATTAGGCTGCTGTCACTTTAAGACCAAACACACAGATCCATTATACTGCTACACATCCGGTTTACACCCAACTGTTTACTTTCACTTGAGACATAACCGGCTGCATTTACATGACTCCACACGATGGGTATTCGACCATTCAAATGCAACAAGACGTGAAAAGAACCGAATTTGCTATTGCATACTGAGAGACGAGGCTTTCTCTGTCAGTCAGTGCGTGCGAGTTCTTTTTACTGCTTATTGTGCTTAATAACAGTTTTTAACATCGAGCACGTCCAGAATTTGTGATCAACTTCTAAGAGAGGCGGCTTTCTGTTCATGCACTTTGGCAGTGTGCCAGTCGGCACAAGCACCGCACCAAGTTCCTCTTCAGGAAATATTGCGCTTTTCACTCTTTTTAACATCAAGCACGACCCGCTTTTTATATTCTCATTCATGCATTTCATCAGTCTGAAGTGTCAATAGTGCTATAGATTTACATGACAAGATATACGTGATTTATCAATATCTTTAACAACAGACATTTTATACAGTGGTAGCTGTATATAGTCATACCGCCCAGCCCTTCACCATTTCAGGCTCATGTATCATTTTTACAGTTAAATTGTGATTATTGTTAAAACAGTTGAAACTGAAGAAATACATTATGCTACAACAGCATTCTGTGCACGTCATTTACACAATACGGTAAGATACAATGTTGCTGTGTGCATTGTGTCTCTCTGCCTGCCTGTAGAAAACTCAAATTTATTGATCTTTCAAGATCATTCAGAAATGAAATCTCGGTGCCTGTCTGTGCTTGCTTGCTACTTATCATAGCCTTAGCAAAGAGTCTGCTCTGTTAAGATGAATTATAGATGAATTGAATGTTAGTGATATCTGTATCACAAGCATGCCCGCACCCCGTTCTACCTAACAGGGTTTGGCTGTTTCAGCTGTATCTATTACAGGTGCATAAATCTTTACAAATCCGACTGGAAAAGTAGATTAGTTGCAACAGTTTCTACCTGTGACTTTACAAATCAGTCAAAACAAGAGAAAGGAAAAGGCCATATATTATGAGGAATAGGCCTCCATGTTTTAAAGATACTGTTAAAATAATGTAATTTGCATCAACATGTTTATGCATTGTAAATGTCCCTGTAGGTTACTGTAGTGATGTTACATCAAACACCTGCTGTTAACGCTTGCTAAACAATTACACAAAATGGCCACATGTAAATAATTAAACAGGTTTTAGTTTCCTTCGCTGTTTATACACTGCCCGGACAAAATGTTTTTTTTTTTTTTTTTAAATTGGCAAATGCTTAAGAGTCTACGATTGGATCATTATTGCAGTGATTATTATGTTTCTAGCATGTTATATGTTTGGCAACAGCCCTAAGAATTCTTACAGCCATAACTGATGGAGTGTGTTCTGGAGGAGACGTGACACAGCATCAATCTTTGGTCCAGATCTTGTATTGACAATGCAAGAGTCCAGCACTCTATAAAGTCTCCTCCAGCACATCCCAAAGACTTTCAGTGAATTTAAGGTCTGGACTCGGACGTGCCAGTTCATGTGTGAAAATGATCCTTCATGCTCCCTCACAACCATTCTCTCACAGTTTGAGCTGATGAATCTTGGCATTGTCATCCTGGAATGGCCATGATGTGTCTTCCTTCATGGATGTTTAAGAAATGAAAAGCTACACACTCCATCAATTAGGGTTAGAAGAACTGGTGCCAAACATATAACACGCTAGAAACATAAAAATCACTGCAATAATGATCCAATCATAGACTCTTAAGCATTTGCCAATTTAAATCCAAACAGCGACTTTTTTTTTTTTGCTGGGCAGTGTATTTTATTGCTGTTGTCTTTGCTGCTTTACTGTATCGTCTAAAATCTTGTGATTTGTCAAAGTTTGTAGTGTGCATACTTGCATGATCTGTGCATGATCACACGTCTGTGTGTGCAGATCATGTCTTATGTCCCAGATTGAGATGCATGAAGACATAGACATCTCAATTGTGAGACGTTCTGCTCCCTTTTGTTTCTTTATAGTTTGAATTTCTGTGTGGTTTTGTCATTTGTCAGTTTGGACAGATGCATGAACCATCTTGTTCAGTGATTTTGATTATGATTTTATAGGAAATACCATTGTTAGGCATAATGTCCCTTTCAGAACTTCCTCTCCAGTATAAAACGGCCATTCATTGAAACCGAGCAACAAAAACAGTCATGTTCTGAACTTCTGCAATTTTGTCATACAAAATAATGTATCAAGAAGTAGATTCACAGTCTCTGTCATCAAAAGTGGCACTGTGTAAGATTGAAAAGGATGGATGAACATCTTGTTTGGTTTTCTAGTCAAGTTTTAGGTCGTCATGACAGTTTGGGAGCAGAACATCTTACTTTCAAATGTATTAATCATAGACCACCTTTTGTGATGGATTTTATGTCTGCAATTTGTTATTTGAAAGATTTCCCTTTCTCCAGTTTTGCATCTGTGTAGCTGTTCAACACTGTTCCTGATTTTACTTTTTGTGTTTTCTTACAGAAACGCAAAGATGACGACATAGTGTACTCGAGTGTTATGATGAGCTAAGAAGCAAAGTTACTTTTATTATTTTGTTTACAATAATTCATTCTCTCTGCTGTATAGAGCAGTGTTTCTCAACTGGTGGGTAACAACCTAAATATTGTTCTGAGGGAAGCAATGCTGCATGAAAATATTAAAACGTTACTGTGACAAGCAGTCAAAGCCGAGGGCCATGAATGAATATGGCAAGGCCGGTAGCGTGAAAGATGATATTTAATTGTGTTATTCTGAATTAATGTCCTAAAATGATCTACGAAAGAGTAGTTTCAGCAACGGCCTCATAATACAAGAACTGCCTACGAAGCTTACTAAACTTGTTTAGACCTGAAAGATACTTGTGCTACAGCTTCCTTAAAAAAACGAGTCTCAGCATTTCTGTATTTTACCATATTTCAGCATTTATCATTTCATGAAAATTGTACTGGAATGCAACGAAATAAAAATCCCTTTATGAAGCTTTTATTATTGAATCACTTTTCTTGTACTAGTTTCTCAAACCCAAAACAATCTAGTCCCTGATAACTTTCAACATAACACACCCCAAATTATGAATTGAGTTCTTCCATCTAGTTAACATATTAAAACCTGTTTGCTTTAAACTCACTTCAGCAGTTACTGCCGTTTTCCTGCAAGTTAGGGCATGTTTCCACAGACTTCTCCAAGGCGGGAACATTGGAATGGCATTCTATAGTTATTGCCTCATTCCAGAAAAGCTGCTTACTGCAGAAGCATGGGCGGAGTGTGAAGTCCGGCTCCTCCTCTCTGAATGTAACTAGGGCATAATGGGTGGAGCTAGATTGTCCAACCACCTAATGAGGCGTGAAATTAAGCTTTTCAAAGCTCTGAATCAATTGCTTTGCAAAATGCTTCGAAACAGTGAAGCATTCGAAACACCACACTCTGGTGACCCCTGCTGGACGGAACAGTGTAAATGTACCAAAAACTCAGGCCAAACATGCATAAAAACACTTTTACAAACCCATTGCACATGTTTTATAGATAGTATCCATCAAAGGCAATTAACTAATCATCTAATAAGATTATATCAAGTGTCTGTATAATGTTAATCAATTTTCAGGGCTTGACTTGTTTGTTCCATGGATTGCTCAGCTAAATGGCAATAAGAGATTATTAAAGGGTTAGTTCACTCCAGAATTACAATTTCCTGATGATTTACTCACCCCCATGTCATCCAAGATGTTTTGATGTCTTTCTTTCTTCAGTTGAAAATAGGAAAACATTCCAGGATTTTTCTCCATAGAGTTCATTCTCCAAAGATGAAGGTCCAAATTGCAGTTTCAATGCAGCTTCAAAGGGCTCTACACGATCCCAGCCGAGGAATAAAGGTCTTATCTAGCAAATACTTTTTAACCACAAATGCTCGTCTTGCACTTGCTCTGCGATGCACAACTTTATGTAGTCACATTGAAAAGGTCTCGTGTGACGTAGGCGGAAGTACTGATCCAGTGTTTACAAAGTGAACGTGCAAATACTAAGTCAGACGCCCTTCTCAAAAAAAGTTAAAACAATAACGTCAAACGATTTTGAAGTTGGAGGAGAAAATGAGATGGAATTTTTCACTCTTCCACCTACGTCATGCTTGACCTTTGCAACGTGATTACATAATGACTTAACGAAGCCTCGTTTACTGAAATCCTGTAACTTTGGAAGTTTGAAACACTCTGAACCACTGATTAGAAACAAGATTTGTAAAGGTTTCGAAATCACCCTTCACTACCAACCAGACGCTAACCCTACACCCTACAACTCTATGCTATTCACGCTAAATTGTAATGTGGACTGGACTAGGTCATGCTCAACCCATGACATTAAGAAAGGTGGAGCTGGACGTCTTTTGGCTCTGCAGCAAGCACCACTCCAAATGGGTTATATATTAAGTCCATAACTAACCCCACCCCTAAACTTAACTCCACTAACTTGAGGGTCTCTACTTGTTTCCTCACACTTTATATATTCTTAAGTGATGGTCACAGCAGAATCAACTCCTCCTCTCTGGACGTCTAATGGGGTGGAAGCAATGACGTATGACTCACATTGACGGGAATATCCAATCTGTCCGCTTGCATGGCATGGCGGACGTATTCGATTCATATCAGATTTATAGCACTGAAATCAATCTGAAAATATCAGAATGTACTTTTTTTTTTCTTGCTTGCACGTTTGTGGCAGAGGTCTGCGCAGGACTGTTTTTTTGTCCCGCTCCAGCTAAGTTCTATTCCGCACCCACTTAAAATTCACTGTGTTTACCCCCACTGGCCGATCCCGCAAAATTTAGACCTCATTTCCAGATTCCCCTTAAGAAAGAGAATGACTGGGATAACACAAATATAAAATGTTGGCTATACGATAATTTAATTAGTTATTTTGGTCTTATGATACAGTCAACATTGTAAAAAAATGTCACAGAGAGAAAAAAAATAATCAAATACGACATCTGTCACAAAATTACACAAAAATACACATAAACGAAAACTGTCGGCTTACTAGCTATAGCCACTGCAAAATGATTTTTTTTTTTTTTACATCCATGCAATAACAGAATGTCGCTGACTGATGACAGTTTCATTACCAAAGGTCTCTCCTCCAAAATCCAACCACAAAGGCTGAACGTGCTCTCTGATGGTGCTCTCGTGGATGGGATGAAAAGAACATATATTGCCAGGTCGCTCAGGGCAGGGAACTGGGAACTGTGTGAATGCCACCATTGCAGAAAGTTGTGTTCACTTCAAGTTCAAGCACATATACGCTGTCAAAGGATGTCGGGAGCGGCCGGTCTATTGTCAGACCGCACACTCCCGTCCAAAGTACACCATGGTTACCCACCACTACCGTCTTTGATTTGGAAATGTAATGTTCATTATTGCTCTTTATTGGTGAATCCGAGTGCGAGAAATGCCTTGTCATATTTTCTTGTCTTTTCACTGTCTACACCGAACGCCACGGTAAGACTTCTCTCGAGTGCGGATACTCTCATGGTTTTTCAGATGTGCTGACTGGTTGAATGTCTTGTCACAGTGTGAACACTTGTAAGGTTTTTCCTCTAGTGTGGATACTCTCGTGGTTTTTCAGATGTGCTGACTGGCTGAATCTCGTCACAGTGTGAACACTTGTAAGGTTTTTCCTCTAGTGTGGATACTCTCGTGGTTTTTCAGATGTGCTGACTGGCTGAATGTCTTGTCACAGTGTGAACACTTGTAAGGTTTTTCTCCAGTGTGAATTCTCTGGTGCAGCTTCAGGTCACCACCTCTAACAAACGTCTTTCCACATTCAAAGCACACATGATTCCTGACACCATTGTGCCTTTGCTGGTGTAATTTTAAAGTACCCAAGTGATTAAAACTCTTTCCACACAAAGAACACACATGAGGTTTCACCTGTGTATGAACTTTCATATGGTCCTTCAGCGCATCTGTCCTAAAAAATGTTTTGCCGCACTGATCACAGTAAAATGGTCTTTCTCCAGAATGAGAACGCAGATGCAATTTTAAATTGCATATCTTTCTGTAACTCTTCCCACACTGATCACATATGTGCGGCTTCACTCCAGTGTGAATCCTCATGTGTTCCTTAAGGGTTCCTTTTTTTGCAAACCTCTTCCCACACTGATCACACTGATACGGTTTCTCTCCAGTGTGGATCCTCATGTGATCCTGAAGGGCTCCTTTTTGTAGATAACTGTTCCCACACTGATTACATATGTGTAGCTTCTCTCCAGTGTGGATTTTCCTGTGAAGTTTAAGACTCTGTATGTATGCGAAACTCTTGCCGCACTGATCACATGTGTGCGGCTTCACTCCAGTGTGGATCCTCATGTGAACCTGAAGGTTTCCTTTTTCTCTGTAACTCTTCCCGCACTGATCACATGTGTGCGGTTTCTCTCCAGTGTGGATTTTCATGTGTCTCGTCAGGCTTCCTTTTTCTGTGTAACTCTTCCCACACTGAGGGCAGGGGAAAGACTTTTTGCCTATCATTTTCAGAAAATGAAGGAGACTCAAAGATTTTTCACCAGTTTTGACATCAAGATGTTTCTCCTCTGCCTTAGTCTCCTCATTCTCTTTCATCAGGTCTAAAAAAAAAAAAAAAAGGTTTAATTTTCAGAAAATTACAAAACAGGAGACATTAAAAAGTGAACCCTGATGTAATAGCAGAAAGAAGACTACTGTTATAAGTTGATTATTTTGATGCATTTATATTTTTTAGATATTTAATCTTTTTTCTGGCTTCCTATACTTTCTTCAGTATCTGATCACGACTAAGCTCACCAAACATGGCCACAGAGTGAGAAATCAAAAAGAAAAGCATAAAAATGTTAATAAATGGCATAATTTTACAAGTGTCAAGTTTAGAAAATGACAACAACAAAAAAAAAAATATCCATATATATTTCTAAAAGTGTAGGAACACATTTTGTCACTGAAATTCATGTCCTCCGGTGTGACAACCTATCTTGACTTTAAATCGGGCAATTTCACTGACAAGTTTAATTAGTTGAGGGACCCCATTCAAGATCATGTTACTGTGAAGCCCATGACAGGTGCAAGTTATGTCTGTCTCAGAATTGTTCAAATATTTAACTTTTGAAACCACGACAAAAGTGTTAAGCTCTATTGTCCTTTGGTGTGACACCCCTATATTCTTAATTACTTTGTCGCACCATAGGACACATTTCAGTAAAAATACTGAAAGAATTGACAAAGTTAGTGACCCCTTATATTTACATCAGACTTCACAGTACATAATAACATGTATTTCTTTCTTCAAAAGTGGTGTTTTACCAAAAAAAGCATTTTTACTGCATATTTGCCAACTATCCAAATATACACTCACCTAAGGGATTATTATTTCTCATTAATGCAATTATCTAATCAACCAATCACATGGCAGTTGCTTCAATGCATTTAGGGGTGTGGTCCTGGTCAAGACAATCTCCTGAACTCCAAACTGAATGTCAGAATGGGAAAAAAGGTGATTTAAACTACTTTGAGTGTGGCATGGTTGTTGGTGCCAGACGGGCCAGTCTGAGTATTTCACAATCTGCTCAGTTACTGGGATTTTCACACACAACCATTTCTAGGGTTTACAAAGAATGGTGTGAAAAGGGAAAAACATCCAGTATGCGGCAGTCCTGTGGGCGAAAATGCCTTGTTGATGCTAGAGGTCAGAGGAGAATGGGCCGACTGATTCAAGCTGATAGAAGAGCAACATTGACTGAAATAACCACTCGTTACAACCGAGGTATGCAGCAAAGCATTTGTGAAGCCACAACACGCACAACCTTGAGGCGGATGGGCTACAACAACAGAAGACCCCACCGGGTACCACTCATCTCCACTACAAATAGGAAAAAGAGGCTACAATTTGCACGAGCTCACCAAAATTGGACAGTTGAAGACTGTAAAAATGTTGCCTGGTCTGATGAGTCTCGATTTCTGTTGAGACATTCAGATGGTAGAGTCAGAATTTGGCGTAAACAGAATGAGAACATGGATCCATCATGCCTTGTTACCACTGTGCAGGCTGGTGGTGGTGGTGTAATGGTGTGGGGGATGTTTTCTTGGCACACTTTAGGCCCCTTAGTGCCAATTGGGCATTGTTTAAATGCCACGGCCTACCTGAGCATTGTTTTTGACCATGTCCATCCCTTTATGACCACCATGTACCGATTCTCTGATGGCTACTTCCAACAGGATAATGCACCACGTCACAAAGCTCGAATCATTTCAAATTGGTTTCTTGAACATGACAATGAGTTCACTGTACTAAAATGGCCCCCAGTCACCAGATCTCAACCCAATAGAGCATCTTTGGGATGTGGTGCCCACTGTTGTTTTGATTTTTTTATAGTAATAAAAATTGAGTATTGAGTATAAGAATCCATATGAGTATCAACAATTACTGATTCTGAAAATTAATAATTATTCCAGTGAATAGGGGTACGTGATTTACCAGTACAGATAAACCTATAGAAATTTGACAACTGCTATAAATTTTATATTATCATCACGGAAATGCTCACAAAACCTTGCAGTGTTGCTTTGCCACAAAAGTTGCTTTTTTTTATTTTAAGCCTGTTTAAGATAGAGAAGTGAATTTAACCTGGTTCTTCTACACGGTTCGGACGGACAGCTTTCGGTCACAATTTTTAGGAGACTCTTTTTAGAGTTTTTAGTTCTCCAAATTTTTGGCAGAAAATGAGTAAGATCCAGCCTCAAAGTAACTCAGAATAAAGAAACATTAGCACTTACAGGCATATGAATAATCAGTTCATTTCTACAAGTTCTGATATCTTTTCCCTTCGAGGTTACATCACAGAAATCACCAGAACAGAATAATACATCCACACGAGCAAACCTGAGCTGACACAGACTTCCACTCATGATTCACATTTCAACATATCGTGACAATGGTGCTGTAAACCCTGAAGAGTCATTATTGACCTTTAAGGTATGGTTGCCTTTACACGTCTCACAGAGCTATCATAAGAACAGTCAAATTAATCTGAATAGGAACAAAACTATATTCATTTGTTTGTGCGACGATCAAAATAATTACAAAACAACTGCATATCGATTCTGTGGAAGCAGGACTGAATGAATAAACACTGTTACGGCATTTCTGACATTAGTCACTACTCAGATATCAACCACAGACATTACCTGTAACATTTCTATAATAGATGCAACGGATTCTCTATTCATTACATATTAATTGGTGGGATTGTAAATCCACCCCTTCAATTTATTTTTCCAAATGTGTCCCATTTAGTATTTGCTACTTTAATTGTCATTTCCCAGTTCTTATGACTGTTCTAACTACAACCACTAAATCTGATGAACTGAGTTTTATAACCTTAATGTGCTTCGGCATCATTAATGAAGAATGAACACCAACCTCTCTGTTCTTCAGTATCTTCTTGTTTTATTCTGCATGGTTCTGGATCATTCATCTTCTCTCAATTTGATCACTTCTAAGATGATGAAAATATTCCAGGATTTAATGGTGAATTTCTGTGGGGAATAAAAATAAATCAGTTATTGAGTTACACATGTATGTGTTCAACTATCCATCTATCAAAATGTAAAATAACTGAAATTATTTTATGTTTTACCTGCCTGTATTTTTGCTAACTGGCTATTCTTGATCTCTTTTACTACTGTTTTGTACGAAACATGTTTTTCCACTGACTGTAACTTCATTAATGAAGGTAAGAGAGGTGTATCTTTAAGATCTCAAAGGGTTGATCATAGTTTGCCTCACACCAAAGAAATTACTTTAAGTGGCAATTTGCAAGTGATCTAATAAATGAGCTGAAAACGGGGTCTTTTGACATGAAATAAAGAGATTATCATTTTATCAATAATCAGACAATTTCACATAATATGATTCAGGTTAGTATTTTGTTTTAAAATAAATCACAATCTGAGACGAGAAAAAAAAAAAAAAAAAAACATTAATGCTGCATCCAAACGTTGCAGCTTTGTTTTTAGTAACTTCTATCACATTTACACAGTGACTTTAACTTATGATCGCGTGAGTAAGACTAGCATAACTTCGAGCATGACAGAAACAATCATAAACACGAGCACACACGAAACAAATCGCACAGCTCCTCAAATTGCCAGCTACGCTAAATGTTTATTTGAGCCGGCAGAAGCCAGCAAAGACGCTCAAATAGAACAGAATTAGGTTAAAACAAGACAGAAATGACCGCTAAAAAATTATGATCGTGTAAATAAACAAAGCGCTGTGCATACAGCTCACCTCAGAAGACTTCTTTGACTGAGAGAACGCACTGGTTGGGATGACGTCATCACTGCGCGACGATCGCGACAACCCGCTTTGCTTTTTAATTACTAAATAATAGTGCTTTCTTGTTGCGTCAGAATTATAGAAATAATAATAAAATAAAGTAAACCATTAATAAAGCTGATAACATGTCATTCGAGGTGAACACTCATTCAATTCCCTTACGAAAATGAACCATGGTTTTACTACAAATAAAACCAAAAAAAAAAAAAAAAAAACCATGGTAACCACAAATTAACCATGGTTTTGCTACTCTAACCATAGTTTAACCATGGTATTTGTGGTAAAACTGTGGTTATATAAATTGTTATCAATTAGCCATAAAACCATGGTTACTACACTTTTACTAAGGGTTATGTTAGGTTTTTGCCCCTTCGTGCCTCATCCCAGTTTTCTGTTTTGGCAATTGAATGAACAGATACTCAGCGCTGAGGGAGAGTGTAACATCTAATTTTAATTGATGTAGGATTAGTAGATATATACAAAGAATACAAGGGGTGTAGAAAAGGTTTAACCAATGAGAGAGAGAGTACACCCTATAGCTCAGGGTATAGGAATGTGATGCATATAGAAAAACAAGTCTAAATATGGTACTCTCCTGGTCCAACATCCAGGCTCTCCTTGAGCTCCTGAAGACCCTTCAATATAAACAGCAGAAACCTATTCCTTATAGGGACTGGCCCCATATGTTAAACATAGGAACATAGAGAATACAGCTTCCACACACAGGACAAAAACCCTCTGTCCCATTTCTTTCAATGCTGAGACCAACATAAAATCTATCAGGTTATCAATGTACTGTTTTGTTTCTTACTTTCCTGACAATTTATAATTATTCCAGTGAATAGATTACCAGTACAGATTAAACCAAAACACTATACATGTAATATTATCATCACGGTTGAAATGTTGCTTTGCCACAAAAAAATGTATCGTTTACATTTTAAGTTTTAAATTTCTTGCCTGTTTAAGATACGGAAGTGAATTTAACCTGGTTCTTGTACACTGTTCAGACGGACAGCTTTCGGTCACAGTTTTTTTTTTTTTTTTTTTTTTTAGCAGACTAGTCAAAGTTGAAGTTTAATCAGTTGACAGAGAGTTTACTAAAGACAGAGTTCTCCGAATGTCCAAAGGCTGCAGAAAATGAGTAAGATCCAGCCTTGAACTAACGCAGAATACAGAAACACTAGTACTAACCCTGTTACAGAACAAAAATATATGAATGTACTGCAAAATATAATGCAATATATTAGATAGGCTAATACTTTTCCACATATGGGAAACTAGTGCTTATATTTTTCAATATACTGCAATATATGCATTGGCCGGCTATATATTGATACATATCAAATATTTAGAAATGAAGATCAAAATAGCATTTCATGTAATATTCATAAAGTTTTATCCACTTTACCAGCCAGCTAAAGTCCTTTATTGTACATATATTGCACAAACATGTTCCCATAAACCGTAAATGTGAATATATTGTAGGCTACACACATACACACATTCACAGAATGAGTTACAGCAGATTTCTAGTTCCCAGCATGCTTTGCTTCTGATTTTTAAAGGAGAGTTAAATATTTTAATTTCACATAAGTGTTTTCACGTTTTACTCAATATTAATATAGGTGGAGATCTGTTTGTGTTTTAAGTTGAATTATTTTGTGATTTAAAAGGGTTACCTCTAAGTGTAACCCCTCCTGCTCGAACCGCCTGCTCCAAGCGGGACTCAAACTCAGGTCCGCCGGCATGAGAGTCGGACGCTCTAACAAGGAGGCTAAAGGCTGCAACCTCTAACGTCAGTTGTTAGAGCATCTCTTGAGATCAGAGGAGTGAGGTTTACACGCACAGCAACTACTAGCTGGCCTCCGTTACACTCACCCCCCTAAACCTCACTCCCATCCGGGTCACGGCACCAATGTAACCCCTCCTGTTCGAACCGCCCCGCTCTAAGCAGGACTCGAACTCAGGTCCGCCGGCATGAGAGTCGAACACTCTAACAAGGAGGCTAAAGGCTGCAACCTCTAGCGTCAGTCGCTAGAGCGTCTCTTGAGATCAGAGGCGTGAGGTTTACTCGCACAGCAACTACTAGCTGGCCTCCGTTACATAAGTCTGTCTGACATGCTTCCTTTAAATAAATGTTTAGGTTCAGTAATGGCAATGAAAAGGTTATTAGTCAGTTATTGAAATGCCTAGAGGTGGATAGTAACGTATTACATTTACTTCGTTACATTTACTTGAGTACATTTTTTGGGTAACTTGTACTTTTAGAGTATATTTAAAGATGGGTACTTTTACTCTTACTCAAGTACATTTCTTGTGAAAAAAAAACTGTACTTTTACTTCCTTACATTCGGTGGCGTTCCTCCGCTAAGTCAAATGGTAATAATTAGTTGTAAAAAATTATATATTTTTAAATAAGTTAATATGACTTGTTCTCAAGTCTAGCGAAACGTTGGAGAGGCTGCTTCGCGAGAGGTGGATACGCATTATAATAGCGCGCGTCTAGTCGGAAGATGATGGCCAAAGCAGAGGAAGTTGTGTGTGAGCTACAGGAGGCAGATCACCCGTGGCCTCAAGTTCAGTATGTTTTCAGTCCAAGATGTCAAAAAGAATAGTTTCATTATGCGATGCATGCTGTGTGCACCAAAACAAACTGACATCTCAGCATACAAAGAATTCCAGCTCCAACCTGAAAAAAACATGTAGCGGTAAGTGTCACAATGATGCCTATATTTGAACACGATTAAAGGTATTTTGGTAACTATGGGCACTTTTCCCTTATTGTAATACTATTTCACACACTGTCCAAGTGTTTGAGGTGTGTGAAAGCTCTCCAAGTAGTCTGAAATTCATGGTTTTCGCTTCTTATCAATCAGATTGAAAGTAACTAGTAACTAACTATTTGAGCAGTTTTTTCATCGAATACTTTCTTACTCTTACTCAAGTAACTATTACGATTGTTACTTTTACTTGAGTAAATATTTCCATAAGTACTTGTACTTTTACTTGAGTACAGATTTTGGCTACTCTACCCACCTCTGGAAATGCCTTATTTAAAAATTTAAAAAAAAGTCACTTTAGTCAATTCGTAGGTATTTAACAAATTTAACTGTCTTTTGCTGCAAAACCAGCTAAGTCCATGTGGGGTTTTTTTTTGTTGCAAAAACCTCTAAGTCCACGTCTTTGGACAACATGACAGTAAAAAGTTGCGAAATCACTAAAGATGCAACTGGAAACATTGCAAATGATGAAAGCAGAATTCAAAATGTAACAATGACGAAACAGATCCACACAGTAGGGGGATCTGCGATACAAGTGACTGTCACGTCCGTTTCTTTCAGAGTTTTACAGCAGCACAAGGAACGCTGTTGTGTTTACTTGCTACTCACAAAATCCTTTCATTGCCACTGGACAAAACATGATTAAACACGCAGCCAGCTCAAATGCACACCGTCATTCATCTTGAAATCATACGATTCCGTTTGTGTCTTCTGTTTGGTTTCTGTGGATTTTGCTGACAAAGGGAAGTGGCGTTTAGCAGTTTCTGCCAAGAAACCCATATTTCTGAACGGGCTGATGCTGGGATTTAGCGGATTTTAAGTAAAAGTATTTGATTAACATATACTAGTGCGGAGAGCATTCACTCAATATCATTATCTCATTTTTGAGCAGCTTTTGCATATGAACTTTTCATATTATGAAGTGTATTACTGAATATAAAATGACATAAATTATGATATATTAGTAAATATATTGTCACATATTTTTCAATATATGAAAAGAGGCAGTTCCTTATGTATGTATTGTAATATATTAACACAATGTATTATTCTGTATATTTTCAAATATACCGTTAATATCATTTGATATATTAATCATCCATATATAGGGAAATATATTTTCTTTCCGTAAGGGTATAGGCATATGAATAATCGGTTGACATCATTTCTATAGGTTCTAAAGAACAGATAGTTCTAGCAGTGTCCAAACATGGTATTCTTCAGATGACAAAGTTTAAATCCTGTCTGGCTAGTGCACTTTTTATGCATTTATGCATTACGTCAGTAGGCGGAGAGTAGGCCGTCTTCAGCGGCTGTTCAAACACATTCGCCCCCATGAGCGTTTACACTACGCAATCCGGTTGAAAAGTTTTCGACTACCTCTGGAAGTGGTCGAAAGTGGACAAGCTCAAAATGTTTTAGACCCTGTTTACACCTGTATTTAGCGTTGTCCACTTGTGATCAGATCGACCAAAATGCATCTTAATACCAGGTGTATAACAGGCCTCTGTGACACAGGCAACAAGTTCAATAAACAACAGAAAAGAGCAAAACACTACCAACAAAACACAACTCAGAGCGAAGGGAACTCAGAGCGTGACTGGGGTGTGAGCGAGAAATGGAAACCCCGGAGTGGATCTGGAGCTACAGAGTCATTACAGAATGCATTTAGTGTGGATTGAGATCCACTCCACTTTTGCTGCCTGCTGGAGGGGCACCTCAGCCCATGAAGGGGAAACGTTGTACCCTCGGTGTACATCTTTGAGAGACACAGAATGATTTTCACACAATTAGATGATTGAGCAATATTTTTATTTCTTGTTATTAATCATTCTTAGTAAATACAAATCTAACTTCTGTTCTTAAACTGGCAAGAGACCAACTTGAATGTGTTTGTGTGCATAAATGGTCTTACATCATTTCTAGTAGGAACAAGAAAGTCAAAAACAACTCAAACCATGCACACACTCTATTCTACCTTTATTTTAATCACTCCATAATAAGAAATTTAAAGATAAATGGAACAAAAATCACATAAAGCATAATATAATAAAGTATAATATCATGAAGTAAAAGCCTACAAGCATATTGTTAATTTGGTAGGAGATCCATCTTTGAGTTGATCTGAATCTCACACCGGTCTTGAAGATGAACTCCACTGTAAAAACTTCAGATGTTGTCCTGTCGTTTGTTATGGCTGGTTATGGCAGATTTACATAGTAGCCATATATTTTAACTCTTGTTTTATTGGGTCATGTTTGGTGAGGACACAGTTTCGCATTTGAATGTGCTGGATCTGAAGATGAATTCAGACACGAAGGAGTCAAACTCTTCCCACATGGAATGCAGTGAAACGGCTTCTCTCCAGTGTGGATCTTCTCATGTGCTTTCAGACATGCTGACCATTTGAATCTCTTGTCGCAGTGTGAACACTTGTAAGGTTTTTCTCCAGAGTGAGTTCTCTGGTGCTGTTTCACTTCTCCATCTGTAATAAAGGTCTTCCCACAATCAAAGCACATATGATTCTTCACACTGCTGTGTCTTTTCTGGTGTCGTATTAAAGCATCTAGCCGACTGAAACTCTTTCCACACAAAGAACACAATTGAGGCTTCTCCTGTGTATGAACTCTCAGGTGGTTCTTCAGGGAATCTGCCCGGGAAAACTTTTTACCGCACTGATCACAGCTAAATGGTCTTTCTCTAGAATGAGAAAGCAGGTGTGATTTAAGAGTGCCTGCCTGTCTAAAACTCTTCCCACACTGATCACATGTGTGTGGCTTCTCTCCAGTGTGGATTTTCATATGTTCCTTAAGGGTTCCTTTTTGTGCAAAACTCTTCCCACACTGATCACATGTGTGCAGCTTCTCTCCAGTGTGGATTTTCATATGTTCCTTAAGGTTTCCTTTTTGTGCAAAACCCTTCCCGCACTGATCACATGTGTGTGGCTTCTCTTCAGTGTGGATTTTCATGTGTTTATTAAGTTTTCGTTTTTTTGTGAAGCTCTTCCCACACTGGTCACATGTTTGCAGATTCTCTCTAGTGTGGATCCTCATGTGTTCATTAAGGCCTCTCTTTTTTTTGAAACTCTTCCCACACTGATCACATGTGTGCGGCTTCTTTTCAGTGTGGATCCTCACGTGTCTCTTCAGGGTTCCTGTTTGAGTAAAACACTTTCCACATTGAGGGCAGGTAATAGATTTTTTCAATAAAATCATTTCAGTCTGTGAGTGACTCAAAGATTTTTCACCAGATTTGACATGATGATGTTTCTCCTCCACTTCATTCAGTTCTTCACTCTCCTCATTGTCTTCCATTGGGTCTAAAATGAAAGAAAGGTTTAATTTCCAGTAAATCATAACAAATTAGAGAATTGAGAAGGAAAGGACATAAAAGTAACCCTGATGTAATATCAGGAAGAAGACAATAATTGCCTTTGACATTTTTTGTTTCAGACTATCAGCGTCTCTCGACACATAGGCGGAAAAACACCCTGGATTGATTCACACAGAATTCACAGATTACAGTGTTCAGATTGGGTAACTTGCTTTGCTTTAATTACTAAATATAGTGCTGTCAGCATGTATTTGTTTAGTATAAATATATATATATATATATATATATATATATATATATATATATATATATATATATATATATATATATATATATATATATATATAAACATCTAGGGCAGGTGAGTTACCAGTACATACACCAGTAAAAATTTTACAACGCTATAAATTTTATATATCATCATGGTTACGCTTACATAACCTTGATGTGTTCCTATGCCATGAAAGTTTGTAATGTTTATTTTAAGCCTTGCCTGATTAGGTTGCAGAAGTGAATTTAATTTGGTTCTCATACACTGTTCTGAAGGACTACATTTTTGTTTAGTTCTCTTGGCCATCATCACTCATTCGCGCTGTAGCTCCACGTGACACAAATCACTCTCTCTTCTGGATTGCGAATAGCAAAAATGCATCACAGACAAATGGTTTATTATTTCATATAGAAACGGCTGGAAAAGATCGAATTTGCAAGATAAACATCTATATAGCAAGTATATTTTCTTAATTTCCCCAGTACCGACAGCAGAACTAATAGTGTCAGTTGACCCAATTGCGATTCTTTACATATATTTATGCATATATTTTATATTCTCTCTATTGTATCTTTAACTGGTCTTTTTGTATCTGCATCTCTTACAGCGAAATAATATACAAAACATGAAAAATATTTTAACGGTCTAGTCATTATCTTAATCACTTGGTACCCCCCTATTGGCTGGTGCCCCAGGGCACTCGCCCAATCCCATCAGAGATCCTGAGAGGGCACTTCTCATCTGGGCAGCTGTTGACTCTCCTGGAGTCTGCTAGTATTCATATTCCTAAACAACCCCTGCAAATAAAAACATAAGCAATATCTTTTCCCTTCAAGGTTGAGTCACAGAAATCACTGGAACAGAACAATATCACACACAGAGGAAACCTGAGCTGACAAGACTTCCACTTATGATTCATTGCCTAGTTTCAACATACAGTGGCAATGGTGCTGTAAACCCTGAAGAGTTACATATTCCAAGTATGTATATAGGTTAGTGTACACGGTGCATTAATGACCTTCAGTTTCCTTTACATGTCTCATAAAGACATCTGAATAGGAACAAAATACCAACCTATAGATATCAACTCTAGATTCATTTGATTGTGTGATGATCAAAATAATTACAAAACAATTACATTTTTATTCTGAGGAAACTGAATGAATAAACACCGTTACTGCATTCCTGACATGTTCCTGACATGGGTATATTAATTCCAGAACAGATAGAATTAATTGACGAAATTATTCTTTATATAATAAAAGAGGGATTGTAAAGTGTCCCATAAAGTATTTGCTACTTTAATCGTTATTTCACTGTTCTCATGACTTTTCTAACTACAACCACTAAATCTGATGAACTGCTTTAAGTTTTATAACCTTAATGTTCTTCAGCATCATTAATGAAGAATTAAGAACAAACACCAACCTCCTTGTTATTCAGAATCTTTGTGATTTATTCTGTAGGTTTCTGGATCTTTCATGTTCTCAGTGGCTCCATTCACAAAACGTCTTCAGCTTTACTTTCTGTACATCAGCTTTTATACATTGCCAAGGGGTGGAGTAACAGCCGTCCAATGAGAATATACATTACATCATATGGAATGCAAGACAAAGAGAAAAACAAGTCCATCTACAAATGTGCCTAAATGTCTTGGAAGCAGATTTCCTTAGCTGGAAAAATCCAGGTCCCCTACCTGGGCTGGTTTCCAAGAACCACACACATACTGTACATACATGGAAAGTACATTAAATGGAAAGTACATTAAATAATAATAATAATAATAATAATAGGTGCATGCTGAATAAGAACAACTTCTCTCCCCATCTAACTCCCCATATTTCCCTTGTACTCCAAGTTCAGTGAGTTTATAGAGACCGAAGAGAGGGTTCATATATATATATATAGAAACAGGGACAGCTGCAAGTTGGAGAAATGGGCATGCCGAAAGGTTGGGGGCGTGCCAAAAGGTTTCTCATTGGTGAAAGGAGCTTCTTGTTGATAACTACATTGTCCAATCAGCATTAACCATACACTCTCAGAAAAAAAAGGTACAGTGCTGTCACTGGGGCGGAACCCTACACTGTAAAAATAAAAGGTGCCTGGAGGAACCTTTTGGGGGTCTTCCTTTTGCCACACTGGTGGAACCATCTGTAGATCCTCTAGGCACCCTTTCAAAAGAGGTGGTTCTCTGAGGAACCACCCAGGATTCCTGAGGAACCCTTCCTTTAGGAAACAGCTTGGGTGCTTCAAGGCACCATTTCCCAATGTAACAGAACATAAATCGCTATATAAATAAAGGTGACTTGACTTGAACATAAGCAGGCCATAGCAATGCTGCATGTCAGCCAAGGGCAAAGCAAATAAACCAGAACTGTACCTTATCTGGGCCCCAAAATCTGTATATATTACATATATTACAAGTAATCTCAGCCTTAACAAGCCTGTTAGCAAGCAGAATTACTGAAGGAAAGAAGAGAATAGAAAAACAAATTCTACTTTCCTTCATAAAAGTAAAATAAACTTTTAACACTTGAAATAGTTAACCCTGGTTAATTCTAAACCCCAGGTAAACAGATTCCAGTGTTACTTTGATTCACGTTTTTGCACTGCTCATAATTTAACAATTAATCCTGGGTATTGATAAACTGCCACTTCACACCGTACATTCCTAAAACCCTGGGTTAATGTCCTTATTTGCATATTTGCAGCGTCAGTGTCTCTCATTGGACGAGCGCCACACACAGTCAGCTTACATATGGGCTGTAGTGTTCATTGTTTTCACACTGTACAGGTCTGGCCCAAAAGCAGTGCTATTCCTACTCTGGAGCAGGGTTTCATAACCCCGGGTTAAAAGCAGTTCTAACCGTGCTTCTAAATTACAAGTGTGAAATGTTCCTTTACTCTGGGTTAAAAGCAATGATGATAGCCCGGGGTTAAAAGCAGTGTTAGAACAATGATAACTCAGGATTAAAGGCAGTGATTAGAACGATGACAACCCAGGGTTAAGCGCAGTGTTTAGAACAATGATAACCCAGGGTTAAAAGCAATATTTAGAATGATGATAGCCCGGGGTTAAGCACAGTGTTTAGAACGATGATAGCCCGGGGTTAAGCACAGTGTTTAGAACGATGATAACACAGGGTTAAGCGCAGTGTTTAGAATGATGATAACATACGGTTAAATGCAATGTTTAGAAGGATGATATCCTGGGGTTAAAAGTAGTGTTTAGAAGGATGATAACCCAGGGTTAAAAGCAGTGTTTAGAACGACGATAACCCAGGGTTAAAGGCAGTGTTTAGAATGATGATAACCCAGGGTTAAAGGCAGTGTTTAGAATGATGATAACCTGGGGTTAAAAGCAGTGTTTAGAATGATGATAACCCAGGGTTAAAAGCAGTGTTTAGAACGACGATAACCCAGGGTTAAAGGCAGTGTTTAGAATGATGATAACCCAGGGTTAAAGGCAGTGTTTAGAATGATGATAATGCAGGGTTAAAAGCAGTGTTTAGAATGATGATAACCTGGGGTTAAAAGCAGTGTTTAGAATGATGATAATGCAGGGTTAAAAGCAGTGTTTAGAACAATGATAACCTGGGGTTAAAAGCAGTGTTTAGAATGTGCTTAACCATGGGTTATCATCAGTGTTTAGAACAATGATAACCCAGGGTTAAAAGCAGTGTTTAGAATGATGATAATGCAGGGTTAAAAGCAGTGTTTAGAACGATGATAAGCCAGGGTTAAAAGCAGTGTTTAGAATGATGATAAGCCAGGGTTAAAAGCAGTGTTTAGAATGATGATAATGCAGGGTTAAAAGCAATGTTTAGAATGATGATAAGCCAGGGTTAAAAGCAGTGTTTAGAATGATGATAATGCAGGGTTAAAAGCAGTGTTTAGAATGATGATAAGCCAGGGTTAAAAGCAGTGTTTAGAACGATGATAACGCAGGGTTAAAAGCAGTGTTTAGAACGATGATAACTCAGGGTTAAAAGCAGTGTTTAGAACGATGATAAGCCAGGGTTAAAAGCAGTGTTTAGAATGATGATAAGCCAGGGTTAAAAGCAGTGTTTAGAATGATGATAACCCAGGGTTAAAAGCGGTGTTTAGAATGATGATAAGCCAGGGTTAAAAGCAGTGTTTAGAATGATGATAATGCAGGGTTAAAAGTAGTGTTTAGAATGATGATAAGCCAGGGTTAAAAGCAGTGTTTAGAATGATGATAATGCAGGGTTAAAAGCAGTGTTTAGAATGATGATAAGCCAGGGTTAAAAGCAGTGTTTAGAATGATGATAACTCAGGGTTAAAAGCAGTGTTTAGAATGATGATAACCCATAGTTAAGTACAGTGTTTAGAACAATGATAACCCAGGGTTAAAAGCAGTGTTTAGAACGATGATAACTCAGGGTTAAAAGCAGTGTTTAGAATGATGATAAGCCAGGGTTAAAAGCAGTGTTTAGAACGATGATAACTCAGGGTTAAAAGCAGTGTTTAGAATGATGATAACCCATAGTTAAGTACAGTGTTTAGAACAATGATAACCCAGGGTTAAAAGCAGTGTTTAGAAAGATGATAAACCAGGGTTAAAAGCAGCATTTAAAACGATGATAACACAGGGTAAAAAAAGAAACATTTAGAACGATGATAACCCAGGGTTAAAAGCAGTGTTTAGAATGATGATAAGCCAGGGTTAAAAGCAGTGTTTAGAATGATGATAAGCCAGGGTTAAAAGCAGTGTTTAGAATGATGATAACCCAGGGTTAAAATCTGTGTTTAGAATGATGATAATGCAGGGTTAAAAGCAGTGTTTAGAATGATGATAAACCAGGGTTAAAAGCAGTGTTTAGAACGATGATAACTCGGGGTTAAAAGCAGTGTTTAGAATGATGATAACCCATAGTTAAGCACAGTGTTTAGAACAATGATAACCCAGGGTTAAAAGCAGTGTTTAGAAAGATGATAAACCAGGGTTAAAAGCAGCGTTTAAAACGATGATAACACAGGGTAAAAAAAAGAAACATTTAGAACGATGATAACACAGGGTTAAAATCAGTGTTTAGAACGATAATAACCCGGGGTTAAAAGCAGTGTTTAGAATGATGATAACCCAGGGTTAAAAGCAGCGTTTAAAACGATGATAACACAGGGTTAAAAGCAGTGTTTAGAACAAGGATAACCCGGGATTAAAAGCAGTGTTTAGAACAAGGATAAACCGGGGTTAAGCGTAGTCTTTAGAACGAAAATGTACTTTTAGTCTGTGAGTGACTTTTGATATGATGCATCTCCTCTGCTTCACTCAGTTCTTCACTCTCCTCGTTCTCTTCCACCAGGTCTAAAATTAAATTCAGAAAGTTTTAATCTGGTGTAAAATCTGAAAGCTGATAACTGCTATAAAATATTACAATCATTTTAATTTTTTATAAATTAATTTCATGTCCCTGCAGAAGTTCTTCAGCATGAAGAATCAAGAATAAAACACAAACCTTTTTGCTCTTTAGTATATTTATGTGTATACTCATGTTCTCAATGTTTTTTCATAAACCCTCTTCTTCACTTGAAGGCTGATGGGAATAATCCAGCTTTTATTGGTTAAACGTTGTAGGGATTCACAGGAGGTGAACTGTTGGATGGATAATCCAGCTATAATATAAGAAAAGGGAAGAATAAATAAACTTTGAAATAAATGTAGTTTTGTAAGCAACAAATAACACCCATTGAATTCAGCATAAAATAACTTTAAAGTCATTTACTTTTCAAAATGAACTTTGTTGTTGCTGTTTTTGCATGTAACATGCTTTATAAAAGATTACAATTTAATAAATGCTGTTAAGAGATGTGAGGAGTAGTTTTGAGATGAATAAAATATAAAAAAATACACAAAAAGAGAACAAATGACACCTGTTTTTAGAGCAGTTGACAGTATGGTACAATATGTAAACATATACGTACAACAGCATACTATGTCTGAATCTAAATATAATTTCTTAATCCTAGCCTATATTCATAGCAACAAATGAATCAGATCATTAAATTGATACTGTTTTGAATGTGCAGAAAATCAAAAAGCAATATTTTCATGTTCCAGAATCAATCCATTCATAATTACCTCCATGCCAGCGTCTAAATGGGACATCGCAACACACTCACATTTTTGTTCCTCTTGTGTTGGATTTAAAACGTCGTGCGTCACTCCTCACAGGCTGAGAGTAGGCTATTTAGCAGTAAAAATATATATTTTTTTATGTTAACAGTGTAACCAAAACTATGTATTTTATGTTTATGTAAATATACCGCAACCAGCTCGTCTCACTTCAGAAGGCCTTTTTTACAGTCTATGCTCGCAACAAACTGATCGATGACGTCATCACCACGAGACGAAATCAGTTGATAAAAAAAAAAAAAAAACTTGCCAAAAACAATAAAACCCTGAATATAATAAAAAGATATTTAAAACAACAGAACAACAACAACAAAAATTCACTTTGTCTAAAAGTGTAATGTGTCAAAGCGAGCATTATTAAAAGAATCTTAGACATCGAGTCTATATGAGTGAGGCCGCTATAGACCAGATTTAAAATCTAGTGCATGTCTCCAATGTTTACCAGTCATGTGTTCTCTTGGTTAAATTAGAAGGCTACAGTGATTTCCATTATACCTAATCCATGTGTTAAAACAGATCAATATGCTGTTTAAATTCATGTTTATGTACAGCATAAATTGCTCATTTATATATGTGTGTGTGTGTGTGTTTGAAGACAGATGGTAAACAGTTACTGTAAGCTATTTAAACTTCCAATTTTGTCCATTATCCTGCCATCATATTCCAGTAAAGGGTAGAAAAACACCTTTTGATTTCAAGAACAGTTTTGTCTTTTGCCAAGAGCGAGGAGCTGATATTTAAAGATTACGAGGGCACGTGAATTATAGAAAATAATAATGTGCATGGATAAATCCTTTAGAATTCTTATTTTTATGGAATATTGCAGTATAAGTGTTTTGCACCATCTACCGTGCTTTGATGGTAATTCACTGGTGTTAATATTGTGTTGAATTGGTATGACTAACTTTTTAGTATTTTTAATGAATGTAAGTAAGCTATGCTGATTTTAAATTGTCATTTTGACCGCCACTGAAATGTATCATTGCCATTACCAGAAGAGTTTAAGTAAATATATAACCGTGGTCATTTGAGGACATGAAAGTATATTTATAATTAAAGTGAAAGTATATTTATAATGAAAGTAAAAGTATATTTATAATGAAAGTAAAAGTATATTTATACTAAACATATGAAAGTGAAAGTATGCAAATGAAAGTATAGTTATAATGAAAGTAAAAGTATGAAAGTGAAAGTATATTTATACTAAACGTATGAAAGTGAAAGTATATTTATAATAAAAGTATGAAAGTGAAAGTATATTTATAATGAAAGTAAAAGTATGAAAGCGAAAGTATATTTAGAAACAATTAACATTAACCAAAGACAAATGAGTGCAAAGATACTCATTAATTCATGATGCATCATTTAAAATGCAATATGTGAAGTTACATAAAACATTGCATTATGATAGTAATAAGTAGCCAAACAGGCACCTAAGCACAAGGATAAAGAACAAGTTATAATTATTTATTTATATTATTTATATACAGTATCAGATACATGTCTCACTTAATAGTGTTATAGCATCCTTTTGTTGATCTGAATCTCACACTTGTTCACTGAGACAACTTTTGGTGATGGTTCTTTGTCCAGACACATTTGTTGCAGCTGGCTAGGGAAGATTTATATGGAAGGAAGCTTTTATTGCATTGGACATTTTCTTTTTGTATGGCTGCGTAGAGAAGCTAATTTACTGAAACTCTTCCCACATGAAGGGCAGTGAAACGGCTTCTCTCCAGTGTGGCTCCTCTCGTGTATTTTCAGACATGCTGACCAACTAAATCTCTTGTCGCAGTGTGAACACTTGTAAGGTTTTTCTCCAGTGTGAGTTCTCTGGTGCAGTTTCAGTTCAGCATTGGTAATAAAGGTCTTCCCACAATCAAAGCACATGTGATTCTTCACACCATCGTGTATTTTCTGGTGTCGTTTTAAAGTACCCAGCTGACTAAAACTCTTTCCACAAAAAGAACACATGTAAGGCTTCTCCTTTGAGTGAACTCTCAGGTGGACCTTCAGGGATACTGCCAAGACAAATGTTTTACCGCACTGATCGCAGTTATACTGTTTTTCTCCAGAATGACAAAGCAGATGTAATTTAAGAGTGTTTGCATGTGCAAAACTCTTCCCACATTGATCACATGAGTGCGGCTTCTCTCCAGTGTGGATCCTCTCATGTATTCTCATGTGTCCTGCCTGACTGAATCTCTTGTCGCAGTGTGAACACTTGTAAGGTTTTTCTCCAGTGTGAGTTTTCTGGTGCTGTTTCAGTTCAGCATCTCTAATAAAGGATTTTCCACATTCAAAGCACATGTGATTCTTCACACCGCTGTGTCTATCCTGGTGTATTTTTAATGCACCCATCTGACTAAAACTCTTTCCACACAAAGAACACACATAAGGCTTCTCCTTTTTATGAACTTTCAAGTGGTTCTTCAGGGTTCCAGCTCTTGAAAACATTTTCCCGCACTGATCACAGTTATATGGTCTTTCTCCAGAATGAGAACGCAGATGTAGTTTAAGAGCGATTGCTTGTGCAAAACTCTTCCCGCACTGATCACACGAGTGTGGCTTCTCTCCAGTGTGGACTTTCATGTGTTCCTTAAGGATTCTTTTTTGTGTGAAACTCTTCCCACATTGATCACACGTGAAAGGCTTCTCTCCGCTATGAACTCTCATGTGATGCTTGAGATTTTGTTTGTATGAGAAACTCTTTCCACACTGAAAGCAGGTAAAAGACTGTTTGCCAGTTCTTTTCAGCAAAGATGTTTGGGCATTATGATGTTTCTCCTCCGCTTCAGTAAATTCTTCACTCTCCTCGTATTCTTCCTTCAGGTCTAAAAGGAACGTAAAACAAGTTTGATTTTCAGTCAATCATAAAAAAGAAATAAAAAAGAAAAGAACACACAAGTGAACCCTGATATGATAGAAAGACAGAAAACTGCTATAACTTTCTATACATTTTCTTTATGCATTTATTTGCACACTGATCTTCCAATTATTTATTTATTTAAATTTCAGGCACAAATAGTGGGCTTTTGTAGTAAGAAATATTAGCTATGTTTGAGAAAATACATTTAATGTAGGTTGAAAACTGTTTGACATCTCAGTAATATGGTTGTGAACAGAGGTGGAAAGTAACGAATTACATTTACTCGTGTTACTGTAATTGATTCAAGATTCAAGACTCAAGATTCAAGAGTTTTATTTGTCACATACACAGTTATATACAGAATATACAACCGGCAGTGAAATGTAAACAGGTCCGCTCCATGGACAGTGCAAATTCACAGTTAAAAACACAAGGAGGAAATTATATAGAAATAGGATAAAAAAAGTACTATATATATATATATATATATATATATCTGTAGAATTATAAATAATCAAGTCAAGTAGAAGAAAAAGTAAAAAATAAGAATAAAGTGGAATAAAATAATTGAAGTAGACTGTGCAGTGAGTAAACTGTAGACTTATAAATATGTGGTTAACAAATGTATAAAGAGTATAATGTGCAAACAGGTTTATAACAGGTTGTTACGCAGTAACAACGAGAACAGAAAGTGCAGTGCAATGTCAGTATGTTTATCCTGAAGTGAAGTCACGTGCTGTTAAGTGACTGAGTTCAGGAGTCTGATGGCCTGGGGGAAGAAGCTCCTCCTGAGTCTCTCAGTTTTGGCCATCAGGCTTCGGAAGCGCTTACCAGATGGCAGCAGCGTGAAATGAGGGTTTGCAGGGTGATTAGAGTCCTTGATGATCTTAGTAGCTCTACCTTTGCAGCGTTTGGTGTAGACGTCCTGCAGAGACGGGAGAGCTGACCCTGAGATACGCTCGGATAAGCGCACAACTCTTTGCAGGGCTTTGAGTAGCTTTTCTGTGTACTTCTACTTTTTTTAAGTAGTTTTAAAAATCTGTAATTTTACTTTTACTTAAGTATGTTTTGCTTGAAGTTTTGTACTTCGCTACATTTTAAACTACATCCGTTACTGAGTTTAAAAAACTAAAAATATGAAAGGGGGAAAAAATCGCGCTCCGGAACCTACTGTATTGAACTGAAGGGCGGGAGAGTGATGCAGACCCAACTGAAAGCAAACGCCGTCGTGAACCCCTGGCTAGTGTGGAAATACTTTGGATAAATAAATAAATAGCGTGGTGTTGTCCTGGAGGATATCAAATTTGCAAAAAATGTTGATGCAAATGAGGAAACACATAGAAGATGTTCAGGAACACATCCCTCTGTGCAGATAAAGGTATGTTTATAACTTAAGGCCGAATGTTTTCTGTGATGCAGAGGGAATCCCGGAATCCAGGCATGAACATTTTAATTTAGCTACTGTATAACGCACGTCAGGTGAAACACGCAAACTGATGGATGAATAAATCGAATACAATAAATCAAATTGCGAAATGGTCTGTGAATATTAAAGTGCAAAACACTGCTACATAAATATATGATCTGCTTGTTCTGTCTCTGTGTGAATGATCAGCGCCGCTTCGTCTACGACATACTCAAGTACGCGTGATCCTCATGGTGTTTTTAACGTCTCACAAACCATATCTGAGAACCCCTAATGAGCATTTTCATCGTTTTATTTGAATAAAAACCATTGTCAAATACACTCTGAAACAGGTCTTCACTAAAACCCGTCAAAATAAACGTTTGTTTCACCTAGGAGAAATTATGACAGAAATATAATACTATTGTAGAATGTACTTGTCAAAATAACAATAATAATAATACATAATTTAAACATTATTTAAGAATATATATATTTTTAATCCATGGTTTAATTTAGTAAATCTCTGCTTTGCAGCACTTAAAAGAATAAAATAAAAGAATAAAAGTTTGTTACATTGTATTTGATTACCACCATTTTGGTAATATATTTGTATTAAATCATAAAATCCATAGGACTATTATTCTTAAACATTTTAATAAATTAATGCTAAAAATAAGTTGTTAATCTAATTCATAACAATTTACTGAATTTAGTTGATTAGACATTTAAAAATTTAGACATTAAAACAAACGGTTTAAAAAAATGTTTTCATTAATTTAACGGCCATTTTAACTGGTGATAATAACCATAATTTAATGATACAGTTTTATTAAATAAACATTTAATACCGTGATGCTGTTAAAGTAACTCAGTAACTTTTACTCTGAGTACATTTTTAGACTTGTACTTAAATAACATTTCATTGAGGTATTAGTTCTTTCACTTGAGTAGAATATTTTGTTACTCTTTCCACCTCTGGTTATGAAATAGATATAAAATAAAACAGCAACTATAATATCTAGTCTGACCTCTTTCCACTATTTGTTGACAACAAATGAAAAGAAAATGTCTTAGTTTTATATTGTTCACGCCTTTACGTAATTTTCCAACTATAACTATTAAATCTGATGAACTGCTTGACGTTTTATAACCCTTAATGTTCTTGGCATCATTAATGAAGAATCAAGAATAAACACCAACCTCTCTGTTCTTCAGTATCTTCTTGTTTTATTCTGCAGGGTTCTGGATCACATCTTTGCTCTTCGGTATCTTCATGCTTTATTCTGCAGGGTTCTGGATCATTCATGTTTTCAAAGTTCTTTCATAAACTTCTTCACTTGTAGGAATATCCCAGCATTTACTGGTGAACTGGTGTAGAAGAAGCTTCACAAAAGGGGAAATCCGGTGTGGTAGGAAGAGCAGATCTAAATAAAAAGACGATTTTAATGAATATATTTTAAGCAAGGGTAAAGTTACTGAATTTATTTATTAATACAAATCACATACTCTGCATATTTATAATTTGTATGTGAGTCTTTCAAATGTCATTTTTTTACAAAACATTACTTGTGTGCATCTTGAGACAAAACAATAGCACTGACATAACATATTTTAAGATATGCCAGAGCAATTTGCTTTAAGTTAAAACATCTTAATTATGCACTTTAGTCTGTGACTAGACCTAAGCCTTGTCTGTGAAACCGGGCAAAAGTGTTTTATTGTTTCTAAATGAAACGTATATCGGAGATTGTAATTAAATAAATGCTGTTAAGAAATGTATATCTTGTAGATGTCAAATTGTTTTGCTTGCCATCATCTGTTAAAACACACTAATAAAATGAGCTTTAAGTGGCAGTTTACAGGTGACCTGAAGACATTATCCCAATAAATGAGGTGAAAACAGTAATTATTGACATATAAGAGAGGCGTTCAGCAGCTCTGATAATAAAGCATCGTCAGCAGAGATCTCACTTTCTAAGGGACTGTGGTGGAAACAGATTTTTGAGTAAAGTGAACATAAAAGTGTTCTGTAACAGCATTATTTCTATTCGAGACATATGAAACATATACAAGTAACACCTATGTTTACAACTGTTCTTCTGCTTCCTTTCTGTGTGGGAGGACATGCCATGCAAAGCTAGAGGTAAAAAGATAAGCATAATATGTCCATATCTAATTATAGCCTAGTTAGATTTTTTTAGATTTTTATATATATATATATATATATATATATATATATATATATATATATATATATATATATATATATATATATATACACACACACACACACACACACAGCAATAAAGGATTTACATCATTTACGTGTTACTATGGCAATAAAAGAAAGTGACATTCGGTATTATCGCTCCAAACATCGAAACACAACAAAGAAAAAGCACAAAATCGCTCATGTCTTAATGAATTTAACTCGTACACATCGTTGACAGCTATTCATTTCCGTCAGCAAACGCCAAAAAGGACACACACTGTACCCGATGAAAACAATACACAAATCGCCCCTTTAAAGGCTTCTTAAGCTAACTGTGTAAATAATAGGTAGAATATATAGATATACGCTGCACCGTGAACTGCTCAACTCACCTCAGAAGGCTCAGCTGACTGACCGGCGACGTAAGCGGTGACGTCATCACTGCGAGGCGACAACGTAAGTTACCAAAAAAAAAAAAAAAGCCGAATATTATCCTCAAAAAAGGCAAATAAGCAAATATGAAAGAAAAATAACTAAGAAATCAACTTTGAGTCGAGCTGCTTGTAGAGCAAACACTTTCAAATTAATTTTTTTGTAATGTGATATTGAACGTTAATTATGTAGACACAGCCACTTGAGTCATGCTTGGGGTGAAGTATAATTTATTACGCATTTTAAAAGTTATATAGAGAAATTGAGAGATTTATAATCTTAAAAACAAGGGTTGGACTTTGCCGTGGACATTCTGGCACACAGCTGCCCATCCCTCACTTTTAACACCACATACTAACATAATATAATACAATACACATAAATTATGTTTATTTATTTTATTTTTTTAAAACCTCATCAGTAAGGCATTACTGTTTCTTTACGTTATAATTGGTCTTTCCTGGTGTACATAGCAAATCAAATGTTGATGAATTTTTACAGAAATGTTTCCATACAGGTACAGTATAATATTACTAAAGATTAACTAGTATATCCCACCATAAAATCAGTCCAAATGAAAAGGCTCTGGTGTGTTCTCAGGTGACTTGGAATGTATGCATGTAGCGTTTTACTGCAGGCTTAATCAGGGATTCCCAACCACATTCCTGTGGTGCTTATCTGGGCCGCAAAATCTGTATATATTATATATAGTGTAGTGTCAGTCTTAACAAGTCTGTTAACAAGCACAATCACCGGAGGAAAGAAGAGAACAGAAGAAGAAAAAAACGGACTTTCAACAACACATCACTGCATCGAGATTTCTGTTCAATGTTTCTATGAAACGGTGAACAGAAATCATTCTATCACTGTTAAAGTGATCCATGTGACTCCAGTGGTTTAAACAAACTTTTATGAAGCAATGCAAGTGTGTTGTGCAAAAAAAATTAAAAATAAAATAGAAAGAATCACCACCTTTCCCCCCCAAAAAAATATTAATCTCCAATGCGTGTTCACACAACGCCTCGTGAACACACTTTCATATTTTGTAAATAACATTACACTATAGATAACATGAACAATAATTTTAAAACATTTTCAAGCCTTATGTAAATTTCTACATATAACAATTAAATTTAATATTAATATGAAGTGATATAATTAAGAACTAATGTGATCGAACAATGGACAAGTGTATTTAAAAATTTAAATTAAAAACAAATGTGAACAGAAATATTCATTATTTAATGATGCCTTAGAATGTAATTCTTTACATGTGCAAATGGTAAACAACGCTGTTATAAAGCACTAGGAATAAAATAATAATCACTTTTAAACATGCCCAAAATCATTAAATATTGCCCCATCATTACAGTATTTTTGCATCTGCATTTGGTAAGTATGCCTGAAGTGGTCAAGTAATTAGACGATCTAATCACAAGGATGAAGAACAAGTTAAAATATAAACTTAAGTGTTATTGCCTGTTCTCTTAACGTTATTCTTGTGTAGCCAGTGATCACACTCGTTGGCAACTTTGGATGTCGGTTCTTTGTCCAGTCACTTGTTGCAGCTGGTTAGGAAAGATTTATATATTATACGTTTCTGTGTGACTGAGTAGAAAAGCTAATTTACTAAAACTCTTCCCACAGTCATACAGCCTCTCTTTAGTGTGGCTCCTCTCATTTATATTCAAAGATGCTGACCACTTGTAAGGTTTTTCTCCAGTGTCAATCCTCTGGTGCAGTTTTAATTCAGCATTTGTAATAAAGGTCTTCACACATTCAAAGCACATGTGATTCTTCACACCGCTGTTTCTTTGACTAAAACTCTTTCCACACAAAGAACACATGTGAGGCTTCTCCTTTCTATGAATTTTCCGGTGGTTCTTCAGACAATCTGCCCTAACAAATGTTTTACCGCACTGATCACAGTTGTACTTTCTTTCTCCAGAATGAGAAAGCAGATGTAACTTAAGAGAGTTTGCATATGCAAAACTCTTCCCACATTGATCACATGAGTGCGGCTTCTCTCCAGTGTGGATCCTCTCATGTATTCTCATGTGTCCTGCCTGACTGAAACTCTTGTCGCAGTGTGAACACTTGTAAGGTTTTTCTCCAGTGTGAGTTTTCTGGTGCTGTTTCAGTTCAGCATCTCTAATAAAGGATTTTCCACAATCGAAGCATATGTGATTCTTCACACCGCTGTGTCTTTTCTGGTGTAATTTAAAAACGTTCAGTCGACTAAAACTCTTTCCACACAAAGAACACATGTGAGGCTTCTCCTTGGTGTGAACTTTCAAGTGGCTCTTCAGGGATTCCGCCCTTAAAAACATTTTCCCGCACTGATCACAGTTATATGGTCTTTCTCCAGAATGAGAACGCAGATGTAGTTTAAGAGTACTTGAATGTCTGTAACTCTTCCCACACTGATCACATGTGTATGGCTTCTCTCCGGTGTGGATTTTCATGTGTTCATCAAGAGATCCTTTTCGTGTGAAACTGTTCCCACATTGATCACACGTGAAAGGCTTCTCTCCGCTATGAACTCTCATGTGATGTTTCAGATTTTGTTTGTTAGAGAAACTCTTTCCACACTGAAAGCAGGTAAAAGATTGTTTCAGTGTGTGGCTTGAAGTTTGTTTTACAGAATTGACATCATTCTTCTCCTTCACTTCAGTAAATTCTTCACCCTCCTCGTATTCTTCCTTCAGGTCTAAAATGAAAGTAAAACAGGTTTGATTATCAGTAAATCATCTGAAAATCAAAACGAAAAATGTGAAGGAAAAGAACACGTAGGTGATCACTGATTAGATAGAAGTAAAAATATCAGGGATGCAAACTCATCAGGGGTGGAAAAAGGTGACAAAGATGTGAAACACCTCTCCGAATCATTTCTGTTAAGTGTGTATGTGTGTATATGTATATATGTGTGTGTGTGTGTGTGTGTGTGTGTGTGTGTGTGTGTGTGTGTGTATATATACACACACACACACACACACACACACACACACACACACACACACACACACACACACACACACATTAATGCAATTATCTAATCAACCAATCACATGGCAGTTTCTTCAATGCATTTAGGGGTGTGGTCCTGGTCAAGACAATCTCCTGAACGCCAAACTGAATGTCAGAATGGGAAAGAAAGGTGATTTAAGCAATTTTGATTGTGGCATGGTTGTTGGTGCCAGACGGGTCGGTCTGAGTATTTCACAATCTGCTGTTACTGGGATTTTCACACGCAACCATTTCTAGGGTTTACAAAGAATGGTGTGAAAAGGGAAAAACATCCAGTATGCGGCAGTCCTGTGGGCGAAAATGCCTTGTTGATGCTAGAGGTCAGAGGAGAATGGGCCGACTGATTCAAACTGATAGAAGAGCAACTTTGACTGAAATAACCACTCGTTACAACCGAGGTATGCAGCAAAGCATTTGTGAAGCCACAACACGCACAACCTTGAGGCGGATGGGCTACAACAGCAGAAGACCCCACCGGGTACCACTCATCTCCACTACAAATAGGAAAAAGAGGCTACAATTTGCACAAGCTCACCAAAATTGGACAGTTATGACAAAATTAGAGGGTTATATCGATCAAGAAAAAAAGAAGAACCAAAAGAAGCAAACATATTAGGAGTATATTATCTTACTTTTCGTACACACTTTGGGAGCTGACGCTTGAAACAGACAGCGCTGGAAAGCTGATACTTCTTGACTGATCTTAAGCCTTCTTTTTTTCCATAGACATTTTCCATTTTTGTTTTTCATCTGCCATCTCTCATCACTTGGCTAATGTCTGTCCTGTGTGTCGTGTCTTTTTAATAATGATGTGCACAGAGCGTTCTCTTCTCACCATCTTTAGTAGACACGCTCTTACTGCTGATTAGCTACAAGTTTGTTTTGGTAGAGCTACTACCAAAATATAGCCCTTTGAAATAGGGGTTTTGAAATATAACTTACCACAGCTTTAACAAGTAGGTCTGCTGTAAGTGTGTGTTACTGGTTTTCAGCCACAACACTGGATACATCCCTTTCCCACTGCGGCACCACCCCCACCATTGTTTTGATTTTTTATATTAATAAAAATCAGTTAGAGAAAAGACACTACAATTAAAAACTGAAGTTCAAGTTTCAAGTTTATTTGTCATTACAAATAATGTATTTTATTCTGCTTAATGCAGCGTAAGCCGAATGAGAGTCGCAGCAGGAGTCAGATTTCATTCATCATGAGAGCGAAGAGCTGAATGACAAGATGATCGCTGAAGATTTGGTTTCAAAGCGCAATGTATTGCCTTTTTGGCAATATTTTAGATTTAAACCCAATGCTAATTGGGAAGCTGCAAAGGATTAGTTGTGTTTTTCATTAAGAATAATAATGAACCCACCATTCCAGCAATTGCTGCCTCTGAATTGGCGCTAATTTGAAAGCAAAAGTAAAATGTGCATGGCCACACAGCAATTCATAACAGTTCTTGTCCACTGGTGTGGAGTGTTTTCAGTTCATTCCTTTGGAAGTTCAACTTCCACAGGAATTAATTTAAAATTCTTGTTCTGCTCCACACCCATGCAGAACTGCGCATTTTACTTTCACTTTTGAATAACTTTAGCTTTTTATGTGGGTTTTCCTCCCCACACCCGGTCATATCAGTATTGTCACACTTTGATTGACTGGTGGGAAAATTTCAAATCGTTATTTAAAACAGTATGACAAAAGGAAAAACAGGGAAAATGTCCTGTTTGCTGCTCTTATTTCACAGCCCTTATGCATTTTCTAACTACAACCATTACATCTGATGAACTGCTTGAAGTTTTATAACCTTAATGTTTTTCAGTATCATTAATGACAAATCAAGAATAAAACACAAACCTCTTTGTTCTTCAGCATCTTCATGCTTTATTCTGCAAGGTTCTGGATTATTCATGTTCTCACTGTTTCTTGTAGGTTGATAGGAATATCCCAGCATTTATTGGTTGGAACTGTTGTAGAAGAAGCTTCACAAAAGGGGAAATCCTGTGTAGTAGGAAGAGATCTGGTAAAATGAAAAATTATTCAACTGATTATTTAATTTCACAAATTTTAAGTCTAATGCTATTTCATGCATTCTGACTTATTTACACTATTAAAGAATTCTCATGCTAAACATGGCCAAAAATTTCCAAAAAAGAGTCAGAGTATTTCTGTGCCAAACACACTCAAATTCAAATAGTTCGGAAAATCAACAATGCCAGTAAAGCAGTGTGTTTCTGGTTGTGAGGGAAAGATAACCTTGTTCAGCTTCCCATATAACCCAGCGTTAAGGAAACAGTGGATGCAGTTTGTTTTTCCGGAGCAACAACAGAGCAATTTGTATAGACGGAGATTACAACCGAGCAGCTATTAGCTGCCATTTCAAAAATGGAGGCAAGTGGTTCTTACTTTTAGCCCAGCAATGTTTTGGTGCTACTTAAGAACCACTTTTCCTGGTTGTGCTGGTGCTTTGGGTGTGGAAAGACAAAGAACCGATTTGAAACTAGGCTCTGGCTCCGCACCAGCACTGCCTTGGTGGAAAAAGGGTATTAGAGGGGTATCAAAGTTAAATGTACATATAAGGAACAGCTGAAGGACCAATTTGCAACTTATTAGGTCAATTGGCAACATGATTGGGTATAAAAAGTGCCTCTCAGAGTGGCAGTGTCTCTCAGAAGTCAAGATGGGCAGAGGATCACCAATTCCCCCAATGCTGCGGCCAAAAATAGTGGAGCAATATCAGAAAGAGTTTCTCAGAGAAAAATTGCAAAAAGTATGAAGTTATCATCATCTTAATGAATGATAACTTCAGCATTATATCATCCAAAGATTCATAGAATCTGGAACAATCGTAAAGGTAGGGGTCAAAGCCGGAAAACCATACTGGATGCCCGTGATCTTCGGGCCCTTAGACGGCACTGCATCACATACAGGAATGCTACTGTAATGGAAATCACAACATAAATCTCTATAGGTCAAAAAAGAAGCCATATCTAAACATGATCCAGAAGCGCAGGCGTTTTCTCTGGGCCAAGGCTCATTTAAAATGGACTGTAGCAAAGTGGAAAACTGTTCTGTGGTCAGACCAATCAAAATTAGAAGTTCTTTTTGGAAAACTGGGATGCCATGTCATCCGGACTAAAGAGGACAAGGACAACCCAAGTTGTTCTCAGTGCTCAGTTCAGAAGCCTGCATCTCTGATGGTATGGGGTTGCATGAGTGTGTGTGGCATGGGCAGCTTACACATCTGGAAAGGCACCATCAATGCTGAAAGGTATATCCAAGTTCTAGAACAACATATGCTCCCATCCAGACATCGTCTCTTTCAGGGAAGACCTTGCATTTTCCAACATGACAATGCCAGACCACATACTGCACCAATTACAACATCATGGCTGCGTAGAAGGATCCAGGTACTGAAATGGCCAGCCTGCAGTCCAGATCTTTCACCCATAGAAAACATTTGGCGCATCATAAAGAGGAAGATGCGACAAAGAAGACCTAAGACAGTTGAGCAACTAGAAGCCTGTATTAGGCAAGCCTGGATCTCGGCCTGAATACTCTCTGCCACTGGATTGAGGACTTCCTCACTGGCAGGCCTCGGGTGGTGAGAATAGGCCAGTTCACCTCCACCTCCATCACCCTGAGTGTGGGAGCTCCACAGGGCTGTGTCCTGAGTCCCCTGCTCTACTCTCTCTACACACATGACTATTTGTCCACACACAGCTCCACCTCTATCATCAAATTTGCTGATGATACTGTTGTCCTGGGCCTCATTTCCAACAACAATGAGACGGCATACTTGGACGAGGTGGAGCATCTAACATCATGGTGCCAGGACAACTGTCTCTCTCTGAATGTTGGCAAGACCAAAGAAATTATTGTGGACTTCAGGAAGAGACAGCAACGGACATACTCCCCGCTCATGATCAGCGGGTCACCAGTAGAGAGAGTGAGCAGCTTCAAGTACCTGGGTGTAAACATCTCCAAGGACCTGACCTGGACTGCTCACATTCAGATACAGGTGAAAAAAGCCAGGCAAAGACTGTATCACCTGCGCCAGCTGAGGAAATTCAGGGTTTCACCAGCTATCCTGAAAACTTTCTATTTAGGGGCGATAGAAAGTGTATTAACTCCGTGCATCACAGCGTGGTATGGGAACAGCACCAGTCATGACCGCAAAGCCCTGCAAAGAGTTGTGCGCTTATCCGAGTGTATCTCAGGGTCAGCTCTTCCGTCTCTGCAGGACGTCTACACCAAACGCTGCAAAGGTAGAGCTACTAAGATCATCAAGGACTCTAATCACCCTGCAAACCCTCATTTCACGCTGCTGCCATCTGGTAAGCGCTTCCGAGAAGCCTGATGGCCAAAACTGAGAGACTCAGGAGGAGCTTCTTCCCCCAGGCCATCAGACTCCTGAACTCAAGTCACTTAACATCACGTGACTTCACTTCAGGATAAACATCGATACACTGACATTGCACCGCACTTTCTGTTCTTGTTGTTACTGTGTAACAACCTGTTATAAACCTGTTTGCACATTATACTCTTTATACATTTGTTAACCACATATTTATAAGTCTACAGTTTACTCACTGCACAGTTTACTTCACTTATTTTATTCCACTTTATTCTTATTTTTTTACTTTTTTTCTTCTACTTGACTTGATTATAATTCTACAGAGATATATATATATATATATATATATATATATATATATATATATATATATATATATATATATATATATATATATATATATATATATATATATATATATATATATATATATATATATATATATATATATATATATATATATATATATATATATATATATATATATAAGTACTTTTTTATCCTATTTCTATATAATTTCCTCCTTGTGTTTTAACTGTGAATTTGCACTGTCCATGGAGCGGACCTGTTTACATTTCACTGCCGGTTGTATATTCTGTATATAACTGTGTATGTGACAAATAAAACTCTTGAATCTTGAATGGGACAACATTCCTATTCCTAAACTTGAGCAACTTGTCTCCTCAGTCCCCAGACGTTTGCAGACTGAAGAGGGGATGCTACACAGTGGGAAACATGGCCTTGTCCCAACTTTTTTGAGATGCGTTGATGCCATGAAATTTAAAATAAACTTATTTTTCCCTTAAAATGACACATTTTCTCAGTTTAAACATTTGATATGTCATCTATGTTGTATTCTGAATAAAATATTGAAATTTGAAACTTCCACATCATTGCATTCTGTTTTTATTCACAATTTGTACAGTGTCCCAACTTTTTGGAATCGGGTTTGTATATTTTGTCTGAGTCTATCAATTTAACATTTTTACATGTTTTATTCTTACCTTTATCTGCAGTATAGTCATAAGAAACAAACAAACAAATACTGAAATTATGAATACATACTATTAAAATAACATTCCAACGGAGTTCAACTTAATTAAACTTGTCATTTAGCAGAGTTTTTGTTCATTGATTTTAAGTGTTTTATTGTTGTTACAAGAAACTTGTATCAGAGACTGTAATGAACAAAAACAATTAAGAATTCTTGTCAAAAGTGTCAATTGTGTTTTGTTTAGTTTGCCTTAATCTGTTGACTAATATAATGAGCTTTAATTGGCAGTTTACATGTGATCTTAAAGGGGTAGTTCACCCAGAAACAAACATTCGGTCATCATTTACTCACCTTCAAGTTGATCCAAACCCGTATGAATTTATTTCGTCTGAGATGATATTTTGATGTCAGGTAATGTTTTCCATACTATGGCAGTCAATGAGATATAGAAAACATTAAATCAAAAGAAATCGACTTTCTAATATATCTATAGCAATAAAGGAATCGCATAATTACATGCTATTCTGTTGTATATGCACAAATTGGCAAAGATCATAAAACCTCATCTTAAAAATAAGAAAGGTAACGTTAAATGTCACAAATAGAGGTAGAATAAAATTGTCAGCACTTCAGATCGATTTTCATTGAATTCTTCTCACTTCTATACGTTCACACTGTGACAGTGACATTCGGAAACAATAACATTATCGCTCCAAACATCGAAACACGTACAAAGAAACAAACACACACACACACACACACACACACACACACACACACACACACACACACACACACACACACACACACACACACACACACACACACCCTGGATTTAACACAGGCTAACATGTTAACGTTACATCGTTTCCAAATGTTCGTTCCCGTCGGCAAACGCTAGCAAAGACGCAAAATCGATCTGTACCCGATGCAAACAATACATAAAACACCCATTTAAAGGCTTCTTAAGCCAATTGCGTACTTTGTAGTTCAATAAATATACGCTGCAACGTGAACTGCTCAACTCACCTCAGAAGACGCGATGCTGACTGATGGCGTTCGTGGTTGACGTCATCACTGCGAGGCGACAACATTGGGTGCTTCTCAAACGGAAGGATGTGTCCTTCCTAGTCCAGTCCGTCTGAGGCTTGTGGGCTAGTGTCCTCCTCAGCAATAACACGGTCTAGTAAGTGTGCATGGCTACGTCGCGCATGTTCCCACCCCCGCGTTCGCAAAGTGAAAATACTATTAAAACTTAATTTTGGAAAAATACTTTGTATTACAAATTGTTATATTAATTTGCTTTCTATTAAGGCAATACAGTGAATGACAGCCGTCTGCGGTCACCCAATGGCTTACATTATTGTCAGTGATACATTTACAGCAAAACAAAAGATAACATGTATGCTTTCATGTCCGAAAACATTATTTTTGTCTCACATTTCATAATAAACTCAGACAAGCTCAGTACCAACTCATTTTCCGTCAGTTTATTTTCATGAATTAGAAAGTGCGCAAAGGATTGTGGGTGATTTAAGGCTGCGAAGGATACATCTGATGCATCCTACAAAACAGGCCGATCGAAGGATGCGAAATGGAGGCTGCCTTCCAAAGATCCTTTAAATTGTGATGGCCTTAGGCGACATTTGATGACATGGCAGCCGAGATATGCAGCCTTCCATTTGAGAAACACCCGTTATAAAAAGCCATGGCTGCGTCCGAAAAATAAAGTAATCTGTGTCAATGCATAATGAAACAATCAAATAAAGTTATGTGCATGAGTGCAAATTGTTGATTATTGCCTCTCATTCACTTGAGTCAATGGTGCTTGTGGTTACAGTTTCTTTCGCGGATACTTTATGTCGAATACAACTGATCAATGGTGAGTAGCCTAGACATGCATAAACACGGATATGTTACATGTCTAAAGTAGCCTATATAGAAAGAATAAACCAGTCTTATAAACGTATACATTTTGCATAACTTAAAATATAATATGCATGCACAATAAACTACAGTAAAATTTACATCTCTCAAAAGAAAGGTTTTAATCAAATGTTATTTAATAAGTCATAATGAGCGTATTTCCGGTACGTGCCTCAGACTTGCGTCGCCAACTCGATCATCTGAATCCTCTGTAAAATAGTATTGTGGGATATCAAAGGCAGCGAAGGATACATTTATGCTGCCTTCAAAAAAAATCAATCAATGAAGATATCTCATGAGACAGGAAGTGAAGCTAACATTAGATTCGGACGTACTTTGACGCCTTCCTATCTTGAAATGTGTCCTCCGAAAGCAGCATTTTCCAGGTTTTGGACAAAGCCCAAGACTGTGTAGCAAATTCAAAGGCTGCGTCCTTTCAAGTCCGCAAAGGTAAGTTGTAAGTTGAAACCTAATACTTAAGTTTAAACGTGTAATTCTGCAATTTCCTGTCATCACTCAAATGTTGGGGTAGTCAGGTCAAGGATCCATCTGTTGTATGCTTAATTTCATGGGAAATGTAGAACACATTTGGAGGCCACATTTGTGACAAAGGCATTCTGCCTTCGAATGTGCCCTTTGAAGGATGCAGCCTCTGAATTGGGACCGAACGGCAACCTTCCGGTCTCTCTCTTGAAGTCAACACGAAAGTAACTCAAACTGCAATTAATCGACTAGCCGCTGTTCATTTAAAATGCCAACTATGTGTACAGCCTGGTACAAAAATTGCTTTTGGTCTATATAGCTAATTTTGCCCTTCATGAGAACTGTAAGGGGAGTGAATATTTTTATAGCTCATCCGTTTAAATTATATTAAGCCTTAAAGTTCTTCTTAATTAAGGGCGTGGTCACTTGAGTGACAGGTGGATTGCCGTTACTGTCCCTGCCAGCCGTTTGTCTGCTGTCTGTTAAGTCCACCCACGTCCCGCCTCTTTGTCCATTTACTGTTATCCGGGAGTGACGCACTGCTAAGATGGTGACGGCCGGCACACTTTTGGGATTCAAAACTGCTCATGGTTGATGTCATGGACTAATGTTAATTCTCAGCACACAGACGTATGTTCAAGTGTTCATTTTCTCAACAAGTTTGGTTTGAGTTAGTTATTTGGTGCTATAAAATCGAGGTGTAATGTCATGAGTGACAGCTGTGCTTGAGATTGAGTCTGCTGGAGCGGAAAAGTGGGCAGGACCTTGATGCCGCAGCTCCACCTCAGGACCACTACTGTGCAGACTCTGGCTCCGAGCGGTATAATCTACAACAACCATTATGCAATATTACCATGTTACCATATTTTGGCTTCTTTTTTCTACGGTGGAAGGAGGCGGAGACGCGCTGTCCATCTATGTCAAAAACGCAGCAAATATTGTTCTCAACAGCAAAAAAAGCTTTGCAACATATATAAAATAAAAATAACTGATAGAATTCCACGCAGAGTCGAGCTGCTTGTCAAAACAAATGCTTTCTTTTTTATATATCGGGTCATAGGTAAAAAATTTTTTTAAAATAATCTATTAATGATGTAGACACCCATCACATTAATGTATGGGGTGAAATATAATTTATTAAGCATTTAAAAGCTCAATAGTACACGTGAGCATGCTAAATAGATTAGAAAATTTTTTCACTTGGCCATTTATTTTTAATATATATTCATGTAGCAACAGACATGCCCTCAATGTACAACAGCCCAGTGCTTCAGATGGCCAGTCAGCCCTGCTCAAAAGGGACATGTGATGGAAAACAATATGCAATATGTCTTCCCTCATAAAAGGTTCTTGGGGAATGCAAAACTTTTCAGGGAGAATGGCAAAGGGAATTCAAAAAATATTCAATCAAGGGCAAAAGCATAGAAATATAGTTTTTCCTCCATGACTTTATTCCTTGGGAGAATTTGTAGAACAACCACACAATAAAAGTTGTTGATGAAATAAGTAACAAGTTTATTCAAAGATTAGTTGGTGAAAAAAACATTAAAACAAATAGATAGATCTCTCTCTTTATTGACTAACAATTTAGCCAAAGCAACATAAGAGAAATGGCCATTAGAAAAGATACAGCATAGCATAATCTTATATTTGCATTTGGTAAATATGCAATTAGTGATAGAATTAGATGTTCCAAGCACAATGATGAGGGTCACGTTTGGTGAGGATCCAGCATCACACTTGAAAGTCCTGGATTGGAATATGGACTACTCTGATGGTATAGAGAAGATAATTGAGTGAAACTCTTCCCACATGGAATGCAGTGATATGGTTTCTCTCCAGTGTGGATCCTCTCATGTGCATTTACTGATGCTAAATAACAGACTCACATCAGAGTGTGAACACTTGGTTTTTCTCCAGTGTGGACCCTCTCATGTGTTTTCAGATGTTCTAACCGACTGAATCCCTTGTCGCAGTGTGAACACATGTAAGGTTTTTCTCCAGTGTGAATTCTCTGGTGCCGTTTCAGTTCAGAATGTGTCATAAAGGTCTTCCCACAATCAAAGCACATATGATTCTTCACACCGCTGTGTCTTTGCTGGTGTAATTTTAATGCACCCAGTTCACGAAAACTCTTTCCACACAAAGAACACATGTGAGTCTTCTCGTGTATGAACTTTCAGGTGGACCTTCAGGGAATATGCACTCACAAAAAATTGACCGCACTGATCACAATTAAATGGTCTTTCTCCAGAATGAACACACACTTCCATGTGCAAAACTCTTCCCACACTGATAACATGTAAGCAGATTCTCTCCATTATGAATTCTCCTGTGAAGTTTAAGACTTTCTGTTTCTGTGAAACTCTTCCCACACTGATCACATTTGTACGGCTTCTCTCCAGTGTGGATTCTCATGTGTTCTTTAAGGTGTCCTTTTCGTGTGAAACTCTTCCCACACTGATCACATGTGTACGGCTTTTCTCCAGTGTGGATTTTCATGTGTTCCTTAAGGTGTCCTTTTTGTGCGAAACTCTTCCCACACTGATCACATGTATGCGGCTTCTCTCCAGTGTGGATTAGTATATGTCTCTTCAGGTGTTCCTTTCGTGTGAAAAACTTCCCACACTGATCACATTTGTGCGGCTTCTCTTCACTATGAACTCTCATGTGACATGTAAGACTTTGTTTGTTTGGGAATCTCTGCCCACACTGAGGGCAGGTGAAAGTTTTTTGGGGTCTTTGTTTCTGTAAATTTCTTTCAGTCTGTGAGCGACTCAAAGATTTTTCACCAGATCTGACATTATGATGTTTCTCTTCCACGTCGCTCAGTTCTTCACTCTCCTGATTCATCAAGTCTAAAATTAAAGTTAAAAACAGTAGTATTTTAATGAATGATTCAATGACTTAAAGACTTCACTCATTGCTAAATTAATCTGCGTTTTTATGAACAAATCTATTGTATGAACGATTCAATTACAAATACATTTTTCAACCATTATTTATTGCCACCTACTGGTGAAACTATGTAATTGATACAATCTTTAAGATTTAACTTACTTTCAAAAGATAACTTACTTTAGTTTGATCGATACCATAGTCCGGATGAACTGCGACAACATCTTGTGGTCAAACGGATGAAAAAGCTGCCTTTGCATCCCAGACGACCCAGCCATTTTTTGATTGTTTCATAAAATGAATCAGTTTGTGCTACAAAAACCATATAAGGCTATACAAGTATTTAGTCTAAATAAGTCTTTCCCGTGTTATTGTACTTACACAATGTATGAATAAATGAGTCTGAGAATATAATTTATTAAAACATTTATAAATAGGAGAAATTAACTTGTGTATTGTAGAGTTGTGCTGTAGTACTTTTTATGAATCTGCTTCGATCAACACATGCAGCCTTATTCATATAAGCTTTTGCCTTAGTCCTAAAACTGAGCTCACAGGCAAGGCTTGTGTATGCATATACACCAATCAGGCATAACATTATGACCACTGAGAGGTGAAGTGAAGAACACTGATTATCTCTTCATCACCTGTTAGTGGGTGGGATAAATTACATTTTGTCCTCAAAGTTGATGTGTTAGAAGCAGGAAAAATGGGCAAGCGTAAGGATTTGAGCGAGTTTGAGAAGGGCCAAATTGTGATGGCTAGACGACTGGGTCAGAGCATCTCCAAAACTGCAGCTCTTGTGGGGTGTTCCCGGTCTGCAGTGGTCAGTATCTATCAAAAGTGCTCCAAGGAACGAACAGTGGTGAACTGGTGACAGGGTCATGGGCGGCCAAAGCTCATTGATGCACGTGGGGAGCAAAGGCTGGCCCGTGTGGTCCGATCAAACAGACGAGCTACTGGAGCTCAAATTGCTCAAGAAGTTAATCCTGGTTCTGATAGAAAGGTGTCAGAATACACAGTGCATCACAGTTTGTTGCGTATGGGGCTGCATAGCCGCAGACCAGTCAGGGTGCCCATGCTGACCCCTGTCCACCGCCAAAAGCACCAACAGTGGGCACATGAGCATCAGAACTGGACACAGAGCAATGGAAGAAGGTGGCCTGGTCTGATGAATCATGTTTCTTTTACATCACGTGGATGGCCGGGTGCATGTACAACGCTTACCTGGGGAACACATGGCACCAGGATGCACTATGGGAAGTCAAGCCGGCGGAGGCAGTGTGATGCTTTGGGTAATGTTCTGCTGGGAAACCTTGGGTCCTGCCATCCATGTGGATGTTACTTTGACACGTACCACCTACCTAAGCATTGTTGCACACCATGTACACCCTTTCATGGAAACGGTATTCCCTGGTTGCAGTGGCCTCTTTCAGCAGGATAATATGCCCTGCCACAAAGCACATATGGTTCAGGAATGGTTAGAGGAGCACAACGAGTTTGAGGTGTTGACTTGGCCTCCAAATTCCCCAGATCTCAATCCAATCAAGCATCTGTGGGATGTGCTGAACAAACCAGTCTGATCCATGAAGGTCCCACCTCTCAACTTACAGGACTTAAAGGATCTGCTGCTAACATCTTGGTGCCAGATACCACAACACACCTTCAGGGGTCTAGTGGAGTCCATGCCTCAAAGGGTCAGGGCTGTTTTGGCAGCAAAAGGGGGACCAACACAATATTAGGTCATAATGTTATAATTGTTCAAAATAAATGCAAATTATTGGCAAATGATTAGTTGAATTGGTTGTGAACTGGGGATTAATATGAATGGAGCATGCACAACACTACAAGTAAATATTTATTTGTATTATGATTTTTTTTTTCTTCAAAGAAGCGAATGACTTCCGAAACCTGCACAAGGGGTTAATGCCATTTTTGAATCAGAATACGAAGCAGTCACAAGTCACAGATCATGTGGTCACGGCAAAACGACTCAAGCTCCAGTACAGTGCTTCCCTGTGAGATGTTTTGTTTTTTAATACAAGCTTTGCAGACTCTGTGCCGAACGTCTCATCACTGGAATCAAGAATAAACACCAACCTCTTTGTTCTTCCCATTCCATTCTGCAGGACTCTGGATCATTCATCTTCTCAATGTTCTTTCATGAACTCTTTCTTCTTCACTTGTAGGCTGATGGAAATATTCCAGCATTTATTGATTTATTTCTGTGTGAGGGGCTTCACTGAAGATGAATCATTCTGAGCAGATCTGCCAAAATCAAAAATAAATATAAGATTGATGATTGTAAAATGTAGTTACTGAATTGTTTTTTTTTAACACATTTTGTGTTTTGTCAGTGAATCTATACATTTTTTAAAATTTTATACATGTATTCTTATTTTCATTTGCCAAATGAACAATATAGAAAATATAGAAAAACATGAATTACCAGAATTTAAATAATGCATTGTAAATATAAAAAAAGTAAGAATAAAATAAAATACATTTGCAGATTTGCAAGTAATAAATAGCACATTTAGATGAATCTTTGTTAATTGGTTTGTAGTCGTTTAGCATGAAACTATAACTAATGTAACGTCATCAAAAGTGGTGATCATGTAGTTTGCCTCAGTCTATTGACAAATGAAATTAGATTTAAAGGAACACGCTGACTTTTTGTGACTTTGGCTTATTGGCTTATCCCCCAGAGTTATACAAGTCCACATATACCATTTTCATCTCCGTGCATCCCATAACTCTGTCTGACGCACCCACCGCTAGCCTAGCTTAGCACAAAGACTGGAAGTAAACGGCTCCAGCTAGCCTACTGCTCAAAAAGTGACAAAAAAATAACATCAACATTTTCCTATTTACATGTTGTGATGTGTATAGTTACATCGTACAAATCACAAGGTTACATGAGACACAGCCATCTTATAAACATATACATACTAAGGACTATATTCTCAGAAGGTGAAGCACTGCTACTTCTGCAGAGTGTGGAGTGATTTGCTCGCAGCACCTGAGAAGACCCGCGGTGAGGAGCAGAGAGTTTGCTTAGACTCGGAGTAATAGAGCCAGCAATTACTAGATAGTTTACAATCATGGGTGTTCTCTGTATTTTAAAGAACTGTGACAATAAACAGGGGAGAAAAGGGAATACCATGACATTTCATAGAATTCCAATCCAAAACGCTGACCTGATGAATCTATGGCTGCTTGCTCCGGATATAGATCCAAACACACCTGTAGCCATCATCGAGTACCATCGGGTTTGCTCAGAACATTTAACCGAGGACGACTATTTAGACGAATTTAGATAAAATGAATTTGCCACACGGATCATGAAATGTGTGCTGAAGGATACGGCCATCCCATCGGTAGAACAGACAGGACAAAGTGGATCACCTGCGGCTGTGGTAAGTGTTCCGTTATGTTTTTAGATGACTAGCCTACTGTAACAGTGCCATTTGCTAGATCTAATGTAACGTTAGTGACACTATTACATGAATAGGGTGGTCACTACTGTATTGCAGTTGTTCCCGTGCTCCATGTATCCCCTGTAATGTTAGTATTGTGTTATCACGAACGCGCTATGTCACAGTAACAAATGAGCGGTGCTAGAGGTAATTCGGCATCTTGTCTATCAGCTTCCAAAGTTTGTAACTCCTCGTCTGTGTATTCTGGCTCAAATTGATATGGTTCTGGATTTTGGTTTGATACCATGTAAAAATCCTCGGACAATTCCTCAAAGTCAGCCGTGATCAACAGTCACATCCGTTACTAGCTACCTAGTCACATAACAATGGTGCTTCTCAGGTGCTGCGAGCAAATCACTCCGCAGAAGTAGCAGTGCTTCGCCTTTTGAGAATATAGTCCCCAGTATGTACATGTTTATAAGATGGCTGTGTCTCATGTAACCTTGCGATTTGTACACGTTGTGACTATACACACCACAACATGTAAATAGGAAAATGCTGGCGTTACTTTGTCACTTTTTGAGCAGTAGGCTAGCTGGAGCCGTTTACTTCCAGTCTTTGTGCTAAGCTAGGCTAGCGGTGGGTGCGTCACAGAGTTATGGGATGCACGGAGATGAAAATGGTCCCAAAAAAGTCGGCGTGTTCCTTTAAGTGTCTGTTTACAGGTGATCATAAGATAACAGCATAATGAATGAGGTGACAATAGGAACTACTGACATGAAATAAACTGTTAATAGCGACAGTCATGAAACAAACTACCGGATTACCAGTATCTGATTATCTGACTTTATTCTAATATTAAATAGTTCGGTTTTTAATAACTACATTCGTAGCAATAAACGAATTAGATCATTAACATGTGGCTACGATAAATAAATTATTAGCATTAACGCGTCATGTACATATGTTAACAATGTAAATAAACGAAGCAACGCGAACTGCTAAACTTACCTCAGAATACTCGAGGTTGATTTACACCTGAGTGACGTCATCACTGCGAGGCGACAACGTTTTTTTTTTTATTGAATACAAAATCTGAATACAACGAAATAGCATAAAACAGTCAATATACAAAACATTGGCATGGGACTCTCAACAAAGATTAGATAAACATAACATAAAATTAAATAATAATTATAAGACGAAAAAAGAAAAAAAAAAAAAAAATCGTTTCTGAACATAATCCAAACAAAGGAGGGAATTTAAAGAATCTGCATAAAGTGTTTTGCCAATAATATGATGTTATTAATCAAATCAAATTTGCTTTTGTAACATTTTTATAATTTTTGTATTATGAAAAATATTCAGCTAACTTCACTGAAATGCACAGTAATGTCACCAAATTCAGTTAACACGTCACTGCTCTCCTGCTGGTTATACTACAACACTTAGTCAATTAAAAGCACATAAAAAATAAAAGTATATATATATAGAAGAGTAATAGCCCATAATAGGCCTATTGATTGCACAAATTATGTTTGTATCCATCTAACATACATGATAATTGCTTACTGATTTTGATGGCATTACACATAACAGTAAAGTTGTTAAATATGTTGTTCTAATGAAGGTATTCTGAGATATTACCATTCTCATCCATTAGGTCCATCAAAGACCACATATTACTATTGAACCAGTCCTCATAAAATAGAGACTTGTTTCTGTTATTCCACAAAGGAGTATTGTGGGGTGAAAAATTATTTGTGTGCGCCAGTTCTAAAATAATAAAACTTGATGGTGGGATGCTGATAGTTTCACCGGGACTTTGAATAAATCACATTTGAGAAGAAAGTGAATTCCGCCCAATTTACAAAACAAATCTGTCAGTGTTACATAAAAACATATGAAGCCACTTAAGTTTTAACAAAGTATTCAATCACATTCAAACCACCTTGTTCGTACGACTTAATGTCAGATTTTCTAATATAATGGGTGTTATGCCTTCAAATACATTTTTTGATTACTTGCTTTTATAATAGCTGAGGACAACCAAGCAAAACCAAAAGTGTTCTGTCAAAGGCGCGGAATAAGGAAGGCGGTCTACCGGAAGTTAGATATTTTACTTTATAACGTGTTAAATATGGATATTTTTCTTACAAAAACCCATGGATTCACTTCAGAAGGCCTTAATTATTATTCAATTCAATTCACATTTATTTGTATAGCGCTTTTCACACATATCGTTTCAAAGCAGCTTCACAGAAAATGTATGCATCTACATTACAATTTAAATTGATTTGTCCACGTTATGTATATCAGAAATGTACATAGAGCACACAGATTAGCTCACAATGTATTATTAATCAATATAATAATTAATGTAAGGCACAAAAAAAGTGAATAAGAATACATGTTAATGATCAGGGTATACAGAAATGAGTATGGGTGCGTGTTGATGCAGAGCTGCATCATCTGAAGTCCTCGCAGGAGTTGGAGTCGTCTCTTCACAGGTGTTGGTCATCTGCAGTCTTTATGAGAGGCTGGATCCAGGCTGGACTCTCTAGATTACCTCGGGATGGGTATCCTGAGATAAAACAGAAAAGGAAAATAATTAGCATAGCTGCTGTTCAAAGCATTAAGCAAGGACAATCAGGTGCACTGATATAACTGGAGTACAAGGTTATGAGATGCATTATGTGAATGTTTGGCTAAAGAGATGCGTCTTTAATCTAGATTTAAACTGGGGGAGTGAGTCTGAACTTACATATCCTAGGTACTATCAGAAGTCCAGAGTTTTGTGAGCTTAAAGATTGTGATGGGTTATAAGGTTGATAGAAGTTCAGTTAAATACACAGGAGCTAAACCGTTTAGGGCCTTATAGGTCAGCAGCAATACTTTAAAACGTATACGGAACTTAATAGGTAACCAGTGTAGAGATGATAAAATTGGTGTTATATGATCATATTTTCTTGACCTTGTAAGAACTCTAGCAGCTGCGTTTTGGACTAATTGTAGCTTGTTTATTGAGGATGCAGGACAGCCAGCTAGTAATGCATTACAGTGATCTAGTCTAGAGGTTATGAATGCGTGAACTAACTTTTCTGCATCAGTTCTTATGCATCATGTTTCTGTGGAAGAAGGCTGTTTTTAGCAATATTTGAAATATGTTTTGAAAAAAGACAAGGTGCTGTCTAATATAAGAAGGACTTTAACTGCAGTGGATTTGCACATATCTAAATGCAAATTATATAAGAGATTTGTGTACAGATTTTTGGTCCAATAAGTAATACCTCTGTCTTATCTGAATTTAAAAGGAGAAAATTACAGGTCATATTTTATATCTTTAACACTCTGACAGGATAATTTAGATATTTCATCTGGAGCAAATGAATATAACAGAGTACATCGGCATAACTAAATGCATAATATATATTACTAAGTGGCAGTGTATATATTGAGAATAACAGATTTTTGGTAACACAGATAAGTGGGGCACTCATAATTTCAGATGTTATCTTGAATTTTTTTAAATAGACAAAATGGTAACGGTCTGATAGATGAAGTTGAAGTTGAATGAAGTTTTTAACACATTACACATGTACAGTACAGTATGGATAATTGAGATTTTTCAAGCCTCTGGTCGAGCTGATTATTATATAACTGAGTATCATCAGAAATAAATGCAATTCCATAGCATTACTTAGCAAACACAACAAAACATAAACATAAACATGACACAGTACACGTGGTCACGTGATGGGATTTTTTGTATGGAGTGGGAGAGAGATAGATAAACAGGCAGACGGTTGGAGGGGGTGGGATCGGGTAGGTTGTGTATGGTGCGAGTGAGTCTGAGATTGTGTTGTGTGAGAATGTTAGCCATAACTTCAGATGTTTTCGAGTTCAGTTCTATGGTTTATCCTTGAAGGGAGATAAGGCAGTGCACAGGGAAGATAGCAGACAGCTGCCCGGCTGACCTCCCAACCGAGAGATAGGGACCAAGTGAGGTTCGTTGGGCTAGTTGATTAGGTCAGGCAAATACAATTTATTATTTTTAATCCATTTGATGATCTTCGTAATTTGTCCGGATCATAATCAATCAATCAGATCTGGTCCTCAGCATTCGGCGTCCGGTCTGTGCAGTTTCCTAGACAATACGCCAGCCTCATGGCCAGACCGGTTACAGTCCGTAAAAGTTCACCGATCTGACCCCGATAGAGCCCACTCTTTTGATCCGGATGCGTTATTACGGTTCAGTTCCTCAATTCCTATCACTTTCTGATCTAATTCCTTCAAACGGTCACACAGAACCCGAAGCATAAATTTCCACAGACAGCGGCTGGGTGAATTTGCTTGCAGCTGTCTTACCAATCTTCCGATAGGTCAGGGCAATCCCAAAGCCAAAGAATAGGAACCCCGCCATCAATAATCCAATCATGTATAAATCTTCCGCATCCTCCACGGACAGAGCCTCCAGGCACAGGCAAAGGTCCCGTCCGGGCAGGTGGGTTCTCCCGGGATAGATACGATCTAAACCACGTTAATGCCTGTCCCTGAATGCCAGTGTAATTTTGTATACTATCTAAGAGTATTTGATGATCTATGGTGTCGAATGCGGCACTAAGATCAAGTAAAACTAGTACTGAGATAGAGCCTTGGTCAGCAGCTAGAAGTAAATCATTTGTAATTTTAACGAGCGCAGTTTCTGTGCTATGATGAGGTCTGAATCCAGACTGAAATTTTTCATAGATATCGTTTTCTTGTAAGTAAGAGCACAATTGAGCGGACAATTTTTTCTAGTATTTTAGACAGAAATGGAAGATTTGAAATGGGTCTGTAATTTGCTAATTCGTTTGGATCTAGTTGTGGTTTCTTAATGAGAGGTTTAATAACTGCTATCTTGAACGGTCTTGGGACACGAGTTAGACGAGTTAATAATATTGAGAAGAGGCTCTTCTGCTACAGGTAACAACTCTTTCAGTACTGGAGCCGTGTGGATAACTTTTATAATGGATGGATGCACTTTTTTGGGCATCAAATTTTGGGCTGCCATTATAAAGCTTGGAAGAGCCAGGACATTTTTTAATATAACTCTGATTGTATTCGTCTGAAAGAAGAACGTCATATACACCTAGGATGGCTTGAGAGTGATTAAATTATGGGATAATTGTATCAAATCGTTACACCCCAATTTAGAGTTTAGGTAAATACCTAAAAACCGTGTTGTTTGGAGGTCATAGTAATTGTTCTGAATGTATGCATACCAGACACTCGTCTCACTCACTTGTGTTACTAACTCAGTGTTATCGCCTCTTCTTCAGCTTGCTGAATTTCACATGTGAGCATAAGAGCTTTTTTAACATGTACAAATAGTGATACAAGCAAAAATTAAACAATTTGAACATAATACAAAAACCATATTAACGCATAATGATTTATTTACACCCTAAACACAAAATGACAGAAAAATTCTTCTAAATTATTAGATATCTTTTTGGGAGAAACTCCATCTTTAAGTTGATGTAAATCTCACACTTGAAGCTGCCAGTTTGAAGATCAACTTTGGATAATGTTTCTTTGTCCTGATTTATATGGAAAAGAGCTTTTGTTGCTTGAAAAGTTGTCGCATTTGGTGAGGAAGCATCATGAACTCACTGTGATTTCAGACATTTGTGTTTTGTATGACTGTGTAGATTAGATAACTGGGTGAACCTCTTCTTCATGTAGGGCAGTGATACAGCTTCTCGCCAGTGTGGATCCTCTCATGTGTATTTAGAGATGCTAAACGACTGAATCTCTTGTCACAGTTTGAACACTTGTATGGTTTTTCTCCAGTGTGAATCCTCTCATGTACTTTTAGAGATGATTTATGACTGAAACTCTTGTCGCAGTGTGAACACTTGTGAGGTTTTTCTCCAGTGTGAATTCTCTGGTGCTGTTTCAGTTCAGCATCTGTAAAAAAGGTGTTCCCACAATCAAAGCACATGTGATTCTTGACACCGTGTCTTTTCTGGTGTAATTTAAAAGCATTCCGCCGTGAAAAACTCTTTCCACACAGAGAACACATGTAAGGCTTCTCTTTTGTATGAACTTTCATATGGTCCTTTAGAGCTGCTGCCCCCAAAAAGTTTTTCCCGCACTGATCACAGTTAAATGGTCTTTCTCCAGAATGAGAACGCAGATGTGATTTAAGAGAGTTTGTCTGTGCGAAACTCTTCCCACATTGATCACATGTGTACGGCTTCTTTCCAGTGTGGACTTTCATGTGATCCTTCAGGACGTCTTTTCGTGTGAAACTCTTCCCGCATTGATCGCATGTGTGTGGCTTCTCTCCAGTGTGGATCCTCTCATGTGTTTTCAGACATGCTGACCACCTGAATCTCTTGTCGCAGTGTGAACACTTGAAAGGTTTCTCTCCAGAGTGGATCCTCTCATGTTCTTTTAGATATGATTTATGAATGAATCTCTTGTCACAGTGTGAACACTTGTGAGGTTTTTCTCCAGTGTGAGTTCTCTGGTGCAGTTTCAGTTCAGCATCTCTAATAAAGGTCTTCCCACAATCAAAGCACATATGATTCTTCACACCACTGTGTCTTTTCTGATGTATTTTTAAAGCATCTGTCCGACTAAAACTCTTTCCACACAAAGAACACATGTGAGGCTTCTCCTTTGTATGAACTTTCAGGTGGAGCTTCAGTGCTTCTGTTCTGAAAAATGTTTTGCCACACTGATCACAGGTAATTGATCTTTTTCCAGAATGAGAATGCATATGTAATTTAAGCGTGGCCATCCTTGTAAAACTCTTCCCACATTGGACACACTTGTGTGGCTTCTCTCCAGTGTGGATTTTCATGTGATCTTTAAGTTGTCCTTTATGTGTGAAACTCTTCCCACACTGATCACACGTGTGCGGCTTCACCCCAGTGTGGATTTTCATGTGTTCATAAAGAGTACGTTTGTGTGTAAAACTCTTCCCACATTGATCACACGTGAAAGGCTTCTCTCCAGTATGAACGCTCATGTGAAATTTAAGACTTTGTTTGTATGGGAAACACTTTTCACACTGAGGGCAAGTGAAAGATTTTTTTGATCTTTGATTTGGACTCAAAGATTTTTCTCCAGTTTTGACATCATGATGTTTCTCCTCTGCTTTACTCTCCTCATTCTCTTCCATCAGGTCTAAAATAAAAGTAAAAAAAAAAAAATCTTTAATTGTTTAATTGACATAAAAGTGAATTTTAAGAAACTGCAGAAAGTAGAAACATATGATTGTTGTAATGCATTTATATAAATTAAATGTAAATCTCTGGAACTTTTCTTGAGTATTCTGATCTTCCAGTTATTATTTTTAAAATATCAAGCAGAAACACCATGTTTTTGTACTGAGAACCAGGGGCGTTGCTAGAACTCCAGTAAAATCTTGCTGTGCCACAGTAAAATTTTCCTGATCAATAAGTTAAAGATACAACTGAAAACAGGCTCTCTTATTCATTTAACGTTATCATTTACATTATTTAAAACATGAAGACTGTTTGTAAGGCTAGCTGAAACTAAATTCTGCACATCCTCTCGCACCGTCATTGTGTTCCACCCTTCACTTTTCGTGGAATCCTCCTCTTGCAGTCAGACGATAAGACATTGTTGTCTGAGAAAAGGTAACTAGCTTATGCTGTGTTAATGAATACTACGCAAATTTGTAGTTGAATGAGGACATCCAGATCCAGATGCACAAATTTGATCGTTAGCTTGTTAACTGCTAAAAGAACACTTGCTGATCTCTTCTAATTTGGGAAATATTTTTACTAATTATAAACACAACGCAATTTTCATAAAGTAATAAAAAATAAAACTGGGGTCGTATTCTCAAAACATCTTAAGGCTAAAAGTAGCTCCTAACTTGCCGATTTAGGAGAAACTCTTAAAAATAATGTCAGTGTCAGTCCTAATTTTAGGACTCCTCCATTTTTGCTCTAAGAGTATTTCACAATGCACTTCAGCAGTAAAACTAGCTCCTAAATCTGTGAAACGTTAGGAGTAGTCAAGAGGACTCCTAAGTCACTAAGACCAAATCACAAACAATCCTAATGGCTGTTGCCACAGTCCACCCAAAGATACTGTACCATTGAGGCAACAGGCAATAGAGCCTTGGGTGCTGAGCCTTTTCTTCATAAATGCAATGCATATTTTAATTTAGGCTATAGATTTTAATCTACCTTAAAACGGCAAAAATAAATCTTTATTAAATAAATGAATAATGTCAGATTACCTGTGGCAGTTGTTTTCATGAGTATCAAATAGAGTAATAGAATATAATAAGCGTATTTGACATGCTTGGAATTTAGCCCAAACCCACAGAGTTCTCCTTCGTATCGCCGACCGAGAGTGAGGAACGGGGTGGCGGAGGGATGCAGAAAACTGTCGAGGTAACTAAGTGAGTCGGCTCTTGGCTGTGTATATATGCCTCCTCTTGAGCTGATTAGATGCTCTTGAACATACTTTTATAAAACACAATTTTTCACTTGAATTCTGCAATATTTTGAGATGCAGACATGTAACAGACTGACAATAAGCTGAACATATACTAGTTTCATTAGTGACACTTCATATTTGAATATGGCAATTTTTTTTTTAGAACCTTCATCTGAATATGGCAACATGACACCTCATTCTACAATATTTCTGATTAAATCACTGACTACATTTACATGTGCAACAATAATGCGACTATTTCTAATAATCCGAGTAAAGTCTTAATCGCAGTAAGATGACACGAGCAGAACTCTTCACAGTTTTCATGCAATTTTTATTATTCTGATTATTTGCTAAGTTATACCATACTCAGATAGGCATACATTGTTACCAGCTGTTTTAATCTGCTCACATCAAATTCAAAATATATTTTTACAGACGTACTGGATATTAATTGGCCCCGCGATGAACATCGCAATGCCAGGTTTGCCTACGCTGTTGTCACGTTCTTCTCGCTGCCTGGATGAAGATAAGGAGCAGAGACTGCGCAGCGAGTTGTGTTGACAGAGTTTAGTGATTTGGAGAAGAGAAAACGTCAGAATAATGTCACAGAGTTCATTCATTAAGTTTGTGATTAAGGTGTTTACATGCCTTTTTAATGCTATTAAAATTAGTGTATGTTAATGTGATTATGCTTACTACAATTATGAGCTTAATCGCATTATTTTAAGCAAATTATTGTGTTTACATGAGGTAAAGTTTAATCACAGTATTCAAAATCAAATTTTAATTGCATTATGAGGGTGCATGTAAACGCACTGACTGACAGGGACCCCTCACCCATCAGCCAATCACTGTGGTCACAGTTAGTAAGTGTGTTAACATCATCCACAGCAACGAGGTCAACCCCTCCTTTTCTCTTTGCTTAAGACTTCTCTCTGTTCCTTAGTAAAAGTTGCTCTCAGCAGCTTTGTGAATCGGTTTTAAGAGAAAACTCTTAACTAAGAACTTTTACTGTCATTTAGGACAACTCTTAGTGGGAAGATAAATTGTTTTGTTAATACGGCCCCTGATTTTTAAATCAGTAAACCTTCAGTAATACATTTAATTTTAGTCTAAAGGCCTGTGCACACCAGGACGATTATCGTGCGCGTTTATTGCCGACGTTTAACGTCTCGTGACTAAATAAAGGGCGCCAATGTGAGTGTGCACACTGACACACAAAACGGCAGACGTAAAAGCGTAATAAAAAAAGCCTCTGGTTAGTTTTTTTGGTTTGACACGTTTGTTCACATGCCTTAAGCTGCTTAAATTACAGTAAAACATGACTCGGTGGCGCTCAAGCACAAAACAGTCTCGCCAAGCACACATTGAAGAAGACGACGATGACGAAGCTGCTGCTGCTTTAAATATCCATGTTCTGTTTGCCAGTTAGCAAAAAGTGTGTGAATGGTTTTGGCAAGCACGTAAATACTGGGTCTCTTCTTCTGTGTGACAAGCGTGTCAGAAGCTTTGCGCAGCGCCACCTTGTGTACCTTTGGTTTTTCAATAAGCGACATCTACTGTCAGGGAGTGAATTTGCACGTTCACTAGGCACATCACCAGTGAAAATCACTTGGGTATGAACACAAAGATGCGACGAAAAACATCTCAAAAAACACTGACGATAAGCGTGCGCGATAATCGTCCCGGTGGGCACAGGCCTTAAGTGTGTTACAAACCTTTGTTCTTATTAAATTGTTTTAATTTTACATTGTTTTCTTTCTCAAAATGGGAATATTAAGTCTCATAATTCATGCACACCATTGTTTAAAATTAATGGGGGCTTGAGGCAAAAATGCCATCAAACGAGGACACAATTTTTTTAAATCAGTTCCTTATTTTTGCTATAATTAAAATGACAGTCAAGCAACATCACATTTATTATCTCCCCAAATATATTGCAAATGTGATATTGAGATTATAGAACAGTTCAACAAAAAAGTTAATAATAGGCTAAATTTTTAAAGTTTTGTTCAAAATAGTTCCAAAAACCATTGTGGAAGCACAATGGTTAATGTGGCTATTAACCATTGTGCTTCCAACATGTATGTTTTGTTCCTGAATGAACGTTTCTCAATGGATTGAATTGAATTAATGATTTATTAAGATGTAACTTGGCATCACCTGCTGGCAGGTTTCCATTGTGCTTCACTCTGGAGTGCAAATCTGTAAAAACAAGTTTATTTTACATGTTTGTTTGTTTATTTATTTAAAGCTGCAGTCTGTAAGTTGCCTCTTTGTCACCATCTCTGTTTGAAACCTGCAATTGCAGTTATTGGTGGAATTACCATCTTTAAGTGGGTTTTGCATCGGCACGGCACCTCAGTGCGGATGAATCTAATGTTTTGAGGAGTATGTGTGGCTGTCAGTCACTGCACCGGTGTGGATACTGTAACTTCACAATCTCAGATTCTACATCTTCCAAAATAAGAATTAATGTTTTAATTAAAACAAATTATATGTTTCAACCACATGGTGGAATTGGCAGACGTTCCCTTAGGCATCATGCGCCGTGATAGCAGGTCAAAGCATTCTTGAGTATAAATATGCAGCTATAATGCATGTTGGTGATTTTAAATTAATGTCGATATACAATGGTTACAATTGTAGTATTGCTATCTTTGTGTCAGACTGCCGAATCTATAGAACAGTGGCAAGGAAAACTAACTTTACTGAGAGCCCTCTAGTGGTCGGGAGCATTCTTTGTTTTATTGTGGCTTGATTTTGTTTGTTTGCTTTTAAATTTCGTTGTGTTGTGCACTACTGGGCCACCGCTTTCCTACCGCATTTATTCTTAACCAAATGCATCTTATATGAGATAAATCAGATATAGATAGGCCCAAACAAAATAAACATAATTTATATTATATATAAATATTTTATATATAAATATAAAAACATTTAAATATATACATGTATGTGTGCGTATTTATATACACATAAAAATTATACACAGTACACACACACACATATATTATGTGATTATGTTGCCAGGGTGTGCGTAGAGGGTTGAATGTTATTAACATCAGCATTGCGTGACTGTGTATTTAGTGTGTACCTGTAGATTTCAATTTCTGTACAGTCTAATCTCTAATTGTCATATGGGTGAATCTCCAGTTGTCACTGATGATTGTTGTTTGGACCTTTCTGGATTAATCTTCCATCAAAATTATACGTTTATTGATTCCAGCTACTGTGAGAAAAGGCTATAAATGATCCGCCACCTGCAGCATCCTCACATACGATACTACTACTAGCTGGACTCCTTCTTTATGTATACAAACATGACAGAATGCCACAAAGACGAACGGTGCCATGCTCATAGAAAGCTACCAGCACCACTCAAATTATAGCACATTATTACAAGTTTACCGTTGTGAATCAGGCTAAGGTAAGGAGATAGTTTTGGGGGGTGGGTGTGGCATGCCCCTGGACCCCACTACAATTTTACAAGTACTCTGGGAAAATTATGGAGGGGGGCCTGTGCCCCAATAGTGGTAAAACTCTAGAAACACCCCTACTGAGAACTATAAGTTTAATCAGCAACAATTAATGCAAGTCAAAGTTGTAAAACATTCTACTTGAAGTAAGACGTTTGCAAAAATTGTGAACCAGATATGAAATAAATGTAAACTAAACAATATTTAGTCTGATCCCCTGATGTTGACAAATATAAATGTTTCTCAAACCTCTTTTCACTTACCATCATTTGAAAACATAAAAGAAAGTCTGAGGTCTTATTAAATAATGCAAACGTTATTCATAAAAAAAGTAAAGGGAACAAGAAGCGTAACATTCTTCTGCATCATTAATGAGGGATCAAGAATAAACACAAACCTCTTTGTTCTTCATGTTCCATCCTGCAGGATTCTGGATTACTCATGTTCTCACTGTTCAGATCTGTCTTCACTCAGAGGCTGATGGGAATAATCCAGCATTTATTGGTGAACTGCTGTGGGAGGAGCTTCACTGAAGGCGAACTGCTGTGTGACAGAAGCAGATCTGCCAAAATCAAAAAATAATATTCCTGAATTTATGTTTTCGTTAATTCATTCATTTTGATAATGGACCCACAGTTAAGTGGCCTTAACTACTATGCACTAAATTTGAAATTAATCATTTGATACAATGCACTTATTCTGTACATACAGTGGCAAGAAAACGTATCTGTAAAAAATGTGAATAATTTTAACTAAATCAGAGATCATACAAAATGCATGTTATTTTGTATTTAGTACTGTCCTGAATAAGATATTTTACATAAAAAAATGTTTAGATATAGTCATACATATACATATATACACTCACCTAAAGGATTATTAGGAACACCTGTTAAATTTCTCATGAATGCAATTATCTGATCAACCATGCACAACCATTTCTAGGGTGTGAAAAGGGGAAAACATCCAGTATGCGGCAGTCCTGTGGGCGAAAATGCCTTGTTGATGCTAGAGGTCAGAGGAGAATGGGCCGACTGATTCAAGCTGATAGAAGAGCAACTTTGACTGAAATAACCACACGTTACAAACGAGGTATGCAGCAAAGCATTTGTGAAGCCACAACACGCACAACCTTGAGGCGGATGGGCTACAACAGCAGAAGACCCCACCGGGTACCACTCATCTCCACTACAAATAGGAAAAAGAGGCTACAATTTGCACGAGTTCACCAAAATTGGACAGTTGAAGGCTGGAAAAATGTTGCCTGGTCTGATGAGTCTCAATTTCTGTTGAGACATTCAGATGGTAGAGTCAGAATTTGGCGTAAACAGAATGAGAACATGGATCCATCATGCCTTGTTACCACTGTGCAGGCTGGTGGTGGTGGTGTAATGGTGTGGGGGATGTTTTCTTGGCACACTTTAGGCCCCTTAGTGCCTATTGGGCATCGTTTAAATGCCACAGCCTACCTGGGCATTGTTTCTGACCATGTCCATCCCTTTATGACCACCATGTACCCATTCTCTGATGGCTACTTCCAGCAGGATAATGCACCATGTCACAAAGCTCGAATCATTTCAAATTGGTTTCTTGAACATGACAATGAGTTCACTGTACTAAAATGGCCCCCACAGTCACCAGATCTCAACCCAATAGAGCATCTTTGGGATGTGGTGGAACGGGAGCTTCGTGCCCTGGATGTGCATCCCACAAATCTCCATCAACTGCAAGATGCTATCCTATCAATATGGGCCAACATTTCTAAAGAATGCTTCTGGTGAATTCTGGTGATGGTTGTTCTTGAGTCTCTTATTTGTCCTGAGCAGTTAAACTGCCCAATGTTCTTCAGAAAAATCCTCCAAGTCCTGCAAATTCTTCAGTTTTTAGCATCTTTTGCATATTTGAACCCTTTCCAGCAGTGACTGTATGATTTTGAGTTCCATCTTTTCACACTGAGTGCCCATAAATGCCGCATTGACACGACATCCTCATTAAACCCGTCTCTGGCATGACAACTCCAATCTTTCAAACAATCATACACTGTTTGTTCGTCAGCCAGAGGAGAACTGGCCCCCCGACTGAGCCTGGTTTCTCCCAAGGTTTTTTTTCTCCATTCTGTCCCTGAAGGAGTTTTGGTTCCTTGCCACCGTTGCCTCTGGCTTTTGGCTTGCTCAGTTGGGGACACCTAAATTTCAACTATATTGCCGATCTGCCCGCATTGACACTATATGATAACTGAAATTAGCTGGATAACATCACAGTTTTCACCAGAGCGGCTGTACAGCAGAATCAAATTCTGTTACATTATTTTCCTGTTAACACTGTAAAGCTGCTTTGAAACAATTGGACTTGTAAAGAGCGCTATAGAAATAAAGGTGACTTGATTTGATTTGACTGAGGACGATTGAGGGACTCAAACACAACTATTACAAAAGTTTTAAATATTCACTGATGCATTAAGATCCGGGGATGAAAACGTATTGAATTTGAAGATCAAGGTAAATTCTACTTAATTTGTCTTCCGGGAAACATCAACAAGTATCTTCTGTTGATTCTGAAGGGCAGTACTAAATGAAAAAAATGTATATATTTAAACAAAATAAGAAAAATTTGGACATCTTCATCTTGTTCAAAAGTTTTCACCCCTAGCTCTTAATGCGTTGTGTTTCCTTCTGGAGCATCAGTGAATGTTTCAACCTTTTTAATAGTTGTGTTTGAGTCCCTCAATCGTCCTCAGAGTGAAAAGATGGATCTCAAAATCATACAGTCACTGCTGGAGAGGGTTCAAATATGCAAAAGATGCTGAAAAACTGAAGAATTTGCAGGACTTGGAAGATTTTTCTGAAGAACATTGGGCAGTTTAAATGCTCAAGACAAACAAGAGACTCAAGAAGAACCATCACAAGACAAAAAAACAGCCGTGGATCATCCAGGGAACGACACATAGTATTAAGAATCAATGGTTCATAAAGTTTTGAACGGGTAATTTTTAATAAATTCAGCTATTTTTTTAATAAATACAGACTATATGTAAACATTTTTATGTAAAATATCTGTAAAGTATAAATATTCAAGACAGTACTAAATAAAAAATAATGCATTTTGTATGATTAGTCACATTTTCACAGATTCTGCAAGCGGTTCACTTACTTTTTCTTGCCACTGTACATGTTTTTTACATTGTACATACATTTTAAAAAATTAGCTGTATGTAATTACATCTGTAATTAAATTTCTGTAGTTACATTTAGAATTACACTGTTGACACCTCCCTTCCACAACTAACCCTACCCTTAAACTTACCCACACCACCACACCCGTCCCTAACCCTACCCTTAAACTTACCCACACCACCACACCTGTCCCTAACCCTACCCTTAAACTTACCCACACCACCACACCTGTCCCTAACCCTACCCTTAAACTTACCCACACCACCACACCTGTCCCTAACCCTACCCTTAAACTTACCCACACCACCACACCTGTCCCTAACTTTACCCTTAAACTTACCCATACCACCACACCTGTCCCTAACCCTACCCTTAAACTTACCCATACCACCACACCTGTCCCTAACTTTACCCTTAAACTTACCCACACCACCACACCTGTCCCCAACCCTACCCTTAAACTTACCCATACCACACCTGTCCCTAACTTTAACCTTAAACTTACCCACATCACCACACCTGTCCCTAACTTTACCCTTAAACTTACCCACACCACCACACCTGTCCCTAACTTTACCCTTAAACTTACCCACACCACCACACCTGTCCCTAACTTTACCCTTAAACTTACCCACACCACCACACCTGTCCCTAACCCTACCCCTTAAACTTACCCACACCACCACACCTGTCCCTAACCCTACCATTAAACTTACCCATACCACACCTGTCCCTAACTTTACCCTTAAACTTACCCACACCACCACACCTGTCCCTAACTTTACCCTTAAACTTACCCATACCACACCTGTCCCTAACCCTACCCTTAAACTTACCCACACCACCACACCTGTCCCTAACTTTACCCTTAAACTTACCCATACCACCACACCTGCCCCTAACTTATCCTTAAACTTACCCACACCACCACACCTGTCCCTAACTTTACCCTTAAACTTACCCATACCACCACACCCGTCCCTAACTTTACCCTTAAACTTACCCATACCACCACACCTGCCCCTAACTTATCCTTAAACTTACCCACACCACCACACCTGTCCTAACTTTTACCCTTAAACTTACCCATACCACCACACCTGTCCCTAACTTTACCCTTAAACTTACCCATACCACCACACCTGTCCCTAACTTATCCTTAAACTTACCCATACCACCACACCTGTCCCTAACTTACCCTTAAACTTACCCACACCACCACACCTGTCCCTAACTTTACCCTTAAACTTACCCACACCACCACACCTGTCCCTAACTTTACCCTTAAACTTACCCACACCACCACACCTGCCCCTAACTTATCCTTAAACTTACCCACACCACCACACCTGTCCCTAACTTTACCTTAAACTTCCCACCACAATATCAGCAAAAGTGTTTCCCATTACAATTCAGCAAAAGTGTTTTTATATATATATATATATATATATATATATATATATATATATATATATATATATATATATATATATATATATATATTCAGCATTTTATCTGCCATCTAGGCTAGACAATTTTCTTTTTTTTTTTTTTTTTTTTTTTTGAAAAATTTGAAGAAATGCCACAATTAAAAGAATCAAGAATAAGAATAAAAATGGAAGAATAGGCGCTTGTAAGAAACAGTGTTATTTGTGTAAATGTAATTAGCTATTTAGTATTTTGAGGTTTTATATGAATCATGGTTTATCACAGACTATATTAAAAAATGTAAAAAAATAAAATAAATGCTGTTAATCTTGTAGATATCTGTATAGTGGCCCCTGAGTCAGGATATATGCTAAAGAGTATAAAAATGCTCTATAATAGTTTTATTTCTCACAATGTCACACAAATAAAACATCAACAATAGTAGTTTTCTGCTTCATTTTTATGAGGGAGGCCATTTTATTAACGCTACAGGTAAATGGCTATCTTACAGGATGCACATAAATATTTAGATTTTCTAATAACATTCATTGCATTGGTTTGTTATTGTTTTGTGTGTGCAGAAACTGATAATACTAGCAACTTTATTTAAATATATAAATAAATAAAGTTGTCAGTATTATCAGTTTCTGCACACACAAATCAATGCTATGAATGTTTTATTATATTTAAATAAAGTTGTCAGTATTATTCATGTAGGCTACCTCCTCTGATTTAGATCCCGCGTGGCTCCTCACAGACCCATTAAGAAGTATTTAGCAGAAACTCTTAAAGTATATTGTAATTTGAACAAAATAACTAAAATAACGCGCATTTAATGGTTGTATAGGAAGTAACCGTCAAGATTCTCACCGCACTCCTGAAGAGACGCTGCTGCGCAGTGCGCGATGACGTCATCACTGCGAGACGAAAGCACATTTTAACTTCTACAAAAACAAAAAAACCAAAAACAACAAAAAAAAGAACATTTAAACAACAAACCTTCCTAAATAAGCTACATAATAAAATCATGGTACGTGCCTTTAAGATATAACTGAAACTATAAAATGTGTTTTGTTCTGTTTTAAGGTATAGGCCTATATTGTCAGAATTTTAAATTTAAATTTCACTATTTAAACTCCATGGCCCAGTTTCACAGACAGGGCTTATATTAAGCCAGGGTTAGGCCTAACTGTGCATCATGAGACAAAACAATGGTTGCTTTCAGTTAAAATATCTCAAACTTGCATTTTAGTCTGGGACTACCCTTACGAAAATGAACCACGGTTTTACTACAAATAAAACCAAAAAACCATGGTAGTTGTAAAAATTGTAGTTAAACCACAAAATAAACCATTTTGCTACTTTAACCATAGTTTAACCATGGTATTTTTATGGTAAAACTGTAGTTATATAAATGGTAATCAATTAGCCAAAAACCATGGTTACTACACTTTTACTATGATAAAACCATGGTTACTACACTTTTACTACGATAAAACCATGGTTACTACACTTTTACTACAATAAAACCATGATTACTACACTTTTACTACGATAAAACCATGGTTACTACACTTTTACTACAATAAAACCATGATTACTACACTTTTACTATGATAAAACCATGGTTACTACACTTTTACTACAATAAAACCATGGTTATTTTTCGTAAGGGTAGTGTATATGTGCTTGAAATGCTCAGCGAGCATTATTAAAGCATCTGAAGCCCAATATAATAGGGTACTGCAAGTTTATATGAGACACCACCAGAGGGAGGTATAGACATTTAAAATCTAGTGCTTGTTTGCAAAAATGTCAGATGTCAAATAAAACGGTATAAGTTGCAAAATATTGTTCTAAATATCTAGAGGTCCAAGTGGTTGCATGTTCTCAGCAGTGCCACAAGAGTAGCAAATAAGAAAAAACTTTGCAGATATGAAAACGTGTTAGTTTGTTTGCTTTATTTTCATTAGTCAAGAGACAAAACAGACAATGATGCTGAGCGTGATTTCTGGTCCTGTATATATATATATATATATATATATATATATATATATATATATATATATATATATATATATATATATATATATATATATATATATATATATTATTATTATTATTATTATTATTATTATTATTATTCGAACACCTGTTAAATTTCTCATTAATGCAATTATCTAATCAACCAATCACATGGCAGTTTCTTCAATGCATTTAGGGGTGTGGTCCTGGTCAAGACAATCTCCTGAACTCCAAACTGAATGTCAGAATGGGAAAGAAAGGTGATTTAAGCAATTTTGAGCGTGGCATGGTTGTTGGTGTCTGAGTATTTCACAATCTGCTCAGTTACTAGGATTTTCATGCACAACCATTTCTAGGGTTTACAAAGATTGGTGTGAAAAGGGAAAAACATCCAGTATGCGGCAGTCCTGTGGGCGAAAATGCCTTGTTGATGCTAGAGGTCAGAGGAGAATGGGCCGACTCATTCAAGCTGATAGAAGAGCAACTTTGACTGAAATAACCACTCGTTACAACCGAGGTATGCAGCAAAGCATTTGTGAAGCCACAACACGCACAACCTTGAGGCGGATGAGCTACAACAGCAGAAGATCCCACCGGGTACCACTCATCTCCACTACAAATAGGAAAAAGAGGCTACAGTTTGCACGAGCTCACCAAAATTGGACAGTTGAAGACATTCAGATGGTAGAGTCAAAATTTGACGTAAACAATGAGAACATGGATCCATCATGCCTTGTTACCACTGTGCAGGCTGGTGGTGGTGGTGTAATGGTGTGGGAGATGTTTTCTTGGCACACTTTAGGCCCCTTAGTGCCAATTGGGCATCGCTTAAATGCCACGGCCTACCTGAGCATGTCCATCCCTTTATGACCACCATGTACCCATTCTCTGATGGCTACTTCCAGCAGGATAATGCGTCATGTCACAAAGCTCGAATCATTTCAAATTGGTTTCTTGAACATGACAATGAGTTCACTGTACTAAAATGGCCCCCACAGTCACCAGATCTCCACCCAATAGAGCATCTTTGGGATGTGGTGGAACGGGAGCTTCGTGCCCTGGATGTGCATCCCACAAATCTCCATCAACTGCAAGATGCTATCCTATCAATATGGGCCAACATTTCTAAAGAATGCTTTCAGCACCTTGTTGAATCAATGCCACGTAGAATTAAGGCAGTTCTGAAGGCGAAAGGGGGTCAAACACAGTATCAGTATGGTGTTCCTAATAATCACTGTGACTCACTACATGCTCTGTTCAAAAAGTGTCAGAATGAGATGTGCTGTGATCTTTGGTCAGAGACGTTGTCTGTTATTGGAGATATGAGAAGCAGAAGTTGTGCAAAATGTGCTGTGGAAACGCTGCATGTGGGTGAAAGGCTGCAGATGAATCCACTGCCTGTAACGGTACTTAACGGTATTTATTTGTTCATATTTGTTAACGTTAGTTAATAAAAATACAGCTGTTCATGGTTTCATGTTAGTTCACAGTGAATTATCTAATCTTAACAAGATTTTAATAAAGTATGTTGAAATTAACATTAACAAAGAGTAATAAACGCTTTATAAGTGCAGCTCATTATTAGTTAATGTTAACTATGTAGTTAACTAATGTCTTATTGTAAAGTGTTACCAATTTCTGTCTATTAAAAATGGATGCTGAGCTGATATAATTTATATATCTTTGTCAGAGTGCTGACCTTTTTGTCACTAAAACACCTGCCAATGGATTTATGTTATGAAAATATTAAAAACATTTAGTTATAGAGCTCTAAAATCTGCTTAGAGGAAAATGACAGGAAGGATATGTGGAGTTTTGAGAAGAGCGGCAAACCACAAAGTTGAACAAAGTAATGCTTCAGTACAACGCAATGAGCCCCAGCTCGCAGTCTTTATCCTGTTTTTGTCAGTGAAAGTGCTGATTTTCCAAAACCTGATCATCAATCAAACAATCTCGCTCTACTAAATCAGAGAACATGTTTCATAAATCTTTTTTCTTCTGCCTGTGGATTTGGTTCTCACATGGTAAGTGTTTTTCATTTTTATTAAATGTGGATTCACTCCCCAAAGTAGGCATTTTTATCTTTTCACACAATGCATTCTGTTTTCAGCATTTTGAATGTTAGGGTGGTAAATGTGAAATAGTTAACTGCACTTTTCAACATGTCTGATTATGTTCAGTCTTGGACCTCAACATCTGAAACACAACAACCGACTACAGTTGAATTAATAAAGAGAGAGTAGGCCTATAAGAATATTGTTTTTTATTATGGACACATATTTGAGTATTTGAATTTTTTTACCTTGTAATTTTCTCCAACATTGCAAAAATGGGCAAATATTTTTTTTTTTTTTTATGTTTTTGTATTCCAGGTGTGTTTGCTGATCCAGATGAAGTGAAGTCAGTGTCAGTGACTGAGGGAGATTCTGTCACTCTAAACTCTGGTGTTAAAGTACAGACAGATGATCTGATACTGTGGCTGTTTGGACCTCAAGAGACTCGCATAGCTGAAATATATAACCAGATGGTCAAATATTTTAATAGTGAGACATTCAGAGACAGACTCCAGATGGACAGTCAAACTGGATCTCTGACCATCAGAAACATCAGATCTGAACACACTGGACTTTATAAACTAGTGATCATCAGCAACAGTGGGGTCACATACAGAAGATTTTCTGTTGCTGTTTATGGTGAGTAATATTACATGTTTAATGTCAAGAAATAACGGTGATGGGAGAAAAAAAACTGTTTATGTTTTGTAATTGGTGGGATTAAATACAAATGCATGCTGTGAAAAGTTTAGGCACTTGTCAGAATGCTTTAAAGTGAGAATGCTGTCAAAAATAATAACATAAATAGCTTTGATTTATGAATTAACTAAATCAAATGGATATTTGAGGTGAGCACTGCTTTTGTCACCTGCATCTATTCCTACACCTGCTCATGTAGTTTTGCAGGAAGGTTTCCTCAAGAGTCTGGGAGACGTTGCCACGGTTCTTCTGGATTTAGTCTGTCTCAGTTTTTTCTGTTTCTTCATGTAATCACAGACAGACTCAATGAAGATGAGATCAGATCTCCATGTGGAGCATAGAGACTATTGTCAGACTCTTTATGCATACAAAAATCTCACTGGATTATTAAAATTAATGGCAATTCATTTATAAATGTAAACTTCCTACTGACACACTACAGCAAAAGATATAAATAACTGGCTTAAACCCACTTTTTGTGTGTAAAAATACTAGCGAGCCTAAGACTTTTGCACAGTACTGTGTATATATGTATGCTCCTCAGCAGACTTCTTCCCGACAGTCAAAGCGGGAAAGAACCAACTCAAAAGAGAGATTTAGTGTTGGTGTTGCGACACGTAAAATATTTACTGTGGGAGTCTCTGTCAGAGTATACAGTGTATACAGGCTCATTGATATTTTGTAAAATAGAAGCAATTCTGAATCCGGTTCTCACTTACAACCGATTCAACAGCATTTTGGTTATAGATCATATAGTAGTGATTAATTTGTGACATGAATGTTTCTCTCCGTCTCTAACAGAAAGCATTGCTGAATGTGGGCAGAACAGAGACCGCTGTGAGCTATCAACACATAAAACACAGAAATGAAGAGTTTATCATTTAAAGTCTGAACATGAGAATAAGTCATATGGCGCTGACTCACATTCAAGACTCACACTCAAGACAAAAAACATCAATGTAAAAAGCTTTTTAAATGTTTATTTGAAGGAAGCAATGAAGTCCATGTGCCATTAATCAGTAACACCATGCTCTTCGGTCATTTCTGACAGAAAAATTGTACATTTGTTTTATAAGAATGTTTGATAAGGTTAAATGGGCCTAAAAAATAATCATACTTGTATTCCTCATGGTCAAAAATGACCGCATTGGAAATGAATGGGAGATGAATTTCATCTAGTGGAATCTTTTGGTACTGCACCAAAACAAAATCTTCCAGAAAGCTCATTTTTTGAGATATTAAGCTCAAATTTGGAACACAACTTGTTTAGAGTAATGGCTTTAATTATCCTTGCTAGTTTTAGAGTAAAACATGCTTTTAAAATATATATTTAAAGTTTAAAATAGCATTTTTTTGCATCATAACAATAAAGTTTAAAGATAAAAGAACAATTAAGATTTTAAGATCACTTTTTTAAACTTTGCCAGGTGTCTTCTTTGAAAAGAGATCAAACTTAAACCTGTGTTCTAAAGCATTCATGATTTACGACAGTTTAAGTTGGAAATTTCATTTTCAGGTCTATGCTCAAAAAGTGAATAAATGGATAATAACTACAGCATAAATATAGTTTAATACTATAAAATCCTCTAAAAACACAAAATATTAAATAAAAAACAATATGGTACATTAATTTCATTGAAATAAAAAAATCTTCATTTTTGACCGACACGCGAAGAGCACCAGAGGGTTAAAGCATCATTAGTTGAGATGAACAGCATCAGTGGTTTGTCTGAGTTAGATTCTTTCATTTGTCTTAGAATAAAATATACATATATTGTGGCGAGTCACCAGCAGCTCGTCAAGCGTCGCCCTGGCAACACACACACACCAGCTGGGAAGCAATCATGAAGCCCAGCTGATGGAGTTCAGACAATCATCTAGACAGGGATATATACCCTGGTTGAAACAAAAGAGGTAGAGAAGATTCTCTCAACAGAAGACTAACGTTTATGGTGTTGTTTGATTTTCCCTCACAGAGAGTGATTAACGGGAGAACCGTGGGACAGACTCTCTACACCTCCTAAACTCCCATATTGTTCAGTGGATTTTCACCTTCACGCCTTGAGACCACAAAGACTCACTTTTGGGGGAGCACTTGAGAAGCACAGAGGAACGGACTGAAGACAACCGTCAAGTGTCTACTGCTCTACTCTCTGTGCATCTCATAACATGTAAATAAACTCACCCTCCGGGTTGAACTCACTTTCTCGTGTCCACTCTCCTTCTTCCCCCTTAGGAACCCGCTACATTGGTGGAGAATGCGGGCAGGAGATGAGCGACATGAAACCTCCCCCGAGGCAGCTCTTTCCCCCAGCGTGGGAGATATCATCCGTCACCTTGCAGAGGTATCAGTCCGACAGCAGCAGTTGTCTGAAAGGCTGGTGGCAAGTCAGACACACATCACTGAAGAGCTATTGCGCTTACGAACAGAGACCACTGCTTCCACCACCCGCCTTGAGAAATGTACAACAGCTAGGCAAAGCCTCCCTAAGATGACAGCTCAAGATGACGTTGAGGTGTTTCTCCATACGTTTGAGGTAATAGCTACCCGAGAGAATTGGGATCAATCCGAGTGGGCGCCACTTCTCGCCCACTGCTCGTGGGAGAGCCGCAGCGGATCTATTTTTCCCTCCCAGTAGACCAAGCAAATAATTATGCTGTGCTTAAGAAGGAAATTCTTGGCTGTGTGGGGCTGTCTTCAGTGTGTGCGGCACAGAAAGTGCATGAGTGGACTTTTGACCCTAGTACTCCTGTGCGGATTCAGGCCACACAGCTGGCTCGGCTGGTTAAACATTGGCTTTTGCCTGACCAAGCTACAGCAGCGGAAGTAGTAGAAAGAGTCACGATCGATAGGTTGTTGCGTTCCCTTCCCCGACCCCACCGCCAAGCAGTGGGACTCACCAATCCCACCACGTTGAGTGAACTTGTGGAGGCAGCAGAACTTTCAGAAGCATCACTTGCAAGAGATGTAGGGGAAAGAGCTGTCCCGTTCACCCGGAGGGGCACAACCAGGGAGCAACAAGGGATGCGTGGCACCCACAAGCCGGTAAGCCTGGCGGCTCCCCGAGGCACACCCCAAGATGAACCAATGCCTACAGATCCTGTCCCTCCAGGGGGACAAACTTGGTTGGCGGGCTGCATCGTCCATCAGATTGTACCAGACGGCGCTCCAGAACAAGAAGTACGAATCAATGGTCGACGAGTCCGAGCAGTCTTGGACACGGGAAGCAGTGTCAGTTTAGTTTGCCCTCAGCTCCTGGGAACAACCAAGTTTGGCAGATCTCATCTCCCCATCACCTGTTTCCATGGGGACACCAGGTATGTCCCGGCTCAAACAGTAACAATTTCTGCCGCTCCAGGTACCTGGTCAGTGGAAGTGGGTGTTCTCCCCGATCTCCCAGTGCCCTTGCTGTTAGGGAGAGACTGGCCTGGGTTGGACCAACTCCTCCGCAGAGCAGAACAGCCCAAGCGCCAGAAAAACCATGCTGAGCCGAGGGGAAGATGCAGTCGTCAGGCTTACCTGGCCTCCGAGAGCGAAAGAGCGGGTGAGTCAGCCAATACTAATCTGGATGTTTACTCTGATCTCTTCCAGCAGGTTACTTCAGGAGGAACCCTAGGTAGGGAGCAACGAGAGGATGATCGCCTAAAACACTGTTGGAACCAGGTCAGAGTAGTAGAGGGGGATGAACGCCTACCCCCTCCTCATCCTCCCCCGTACTTTTTAATCAAAAATGGCTTGTTGTACTGTGTGGCGGTCAGGCGGGGTGAAGAAAAGGAATTGCTGGTCTTACCAAAAGAAAAGACAGACCTGGTGATGACACTGGCCCACTCCCATCCCATGGCTGGACATCTAGCCTCAGAAAATACCCTCCAACGTCTCAGAGACCGATTCCACTGGCCAGGGATGAATATGGATGTTCGCCGCTTTTGCCAAGCCTGCGAGGTCTGTCAAAAAACCGCCCCAAAGAAACCAGCTCCTGCCCCCCTGATACCGCTGCCAGTCATTGAGGTGCCATTCACCCGTATTGGCTTGGATTTGGTAGGGCTGCTGCCTAAATCTGCTCGGGGACACAAACATATCCTAGTCATCGTGGACTATGCCACCCGCTATCCTGAGGCCATCCCCCTTCGGCGAGCAACCTCAGCAGCCATAGCTCAGGAACTGTTTCTACTCTGTAGCCGGGTGGGAATTCCTGCGGAGATACTCACTGACCAAGGCACCCCTTTCGTTTCCCGGATCTTGGCTGATCTATGCCGTCTGTTAAAGGTAAAACATCTTCGAACCTCTGTGTACCACCCTCAGACTGATGGACTAGTTGAACGTTTTAACAAAACTTTGAAGCAGATGTTGAAGAGGGTTGTCGCCGAGGATGGGCGTGACTGAGACAAGATGCTGCCGTATGTGCTGTTCGGGGTCCGGGAGGTCCCTCAAGCCTCTACAGGCTTCACCCCCTTTGAACTTTTATTTGGCCGTCAGCCCCAGGGACTCTTAGATGTAGCCAAGGAAGCGTGGGAACAACAGCCGTCCCCTCACCGTTCCCTCATTGAACATGTACACAGCATGAGAGACCGCATTGAGAGGGTGATGCCCCTGGTTAAACAACATCTCATCGAATCCCAGCATGCCCAACAACGTCTGTATGACCGGCCTGCACAGCCACGTGAGTTTCAGCCCGGTGACAAAGTTCTCGTCCTGGTCCCCAACTCCGCCTGCAAGTTCTTGGCTTCCTGGCAGGGCCCGTACTCTGTTGTCGAATGGGTGGGACCCGTAAATTATCGGCTGCGCCAACCCGGAAGGCGAAAGAAAGAACAAATATACCACATCAACCTCTTAAAGCGTTGGGTGGGGGAAGCTCCGCCCACTGTCCTGGTAGCTGACATCATTGACCCCATAGTAGATTTTGGGGTTCATCTCACGGGACCCCAGCGTAAGGAGCTGAATTCCCTGGTCCACAGCTTTAAGGACATCTTCTCGGAACTTCCTGGACGCACCACTGTCCTCGCTCATCAAATACGGACCCCTCCCCAGGTCCTCATTCGGCAGCGGCCCTACAGAGTCCCGGAATCCCGCCGGCAGGCCATGGAGGAGGTGAAGAAAATGATCCAACTGCAGGTGATTGAGCCGTCCAATAGCCCTTGGTCCAGTCCAATAGTCATTGTCCCTAAACCTGATTGGCACTTTCCGTTTTTGTAACGACTTCAGAAAGCTAAATGAAGTCTCGCAATTTGACAGTTACCCCATGCCCAGAGTGGATGAACTCATCGAACGACTCGGTAGGGCACGTTACATCTCCACGCTAGATCTTACCAAGGGCTATTGGCAAGTGCCCTTGAGCCCCCGGGACAAGCAGAAAACAGCTTTTAGTACACCCTCAGGCCACTGGCAGTACCGGGTCCTTCCTTTTGGCCTTCATGGGGCTCCAGCCACTTTCCAACGGCTCATGGATATTGTCCTGCGGCCCCACCAGCAGTATGCCGCTGCCTATCTTGATGATGTGGTGGTCCACTCTGAGAGTTGAGAGGACCACTTAACCAGGTTACGGGAAGTATTGTCTGCATTACGACAGGCTGGACTAACTGCTAATCCCCACAAATGCCATCTGGGACTGGACGAAGCACGCTACTTGGGCTACCGCATAGGCCGCGGCCTTATCCTTCCCCAAAATGAAAAGGTGGCAGCTATCTGGGACTGTCCCGGCCAACTACAAAGAAACAGGTGCAGGCTTTCCTGGGCTTAGCGGGCTATTATCGTTGTTTCATTCAGTCCTTCTCCTCCCTGGCTTGTCCCCTTACAGACCTGACCAAGAAGGGCCAACCAGACAAAATACAGTGGAACCCTGCGGCTGAAGAGGCATTCCAGCGTCTCAAGACGGCACTCTCTTCATCCCCGGTTCTACATGCCCCTGACTTTTCCCAGCCCTTCACCCTCCAGACAGATGCCTCAGATGTCGGCCTGGGAGCAGTCCTGTCACAAAATATCAAAGGGGAAGAACATCCGGTGACATACATTAGTCGGAAACTCACCTCACCAGAAACCCGGGAAGCCGCAGTCGAGAAGGAAGCCCTCGCCATAAAGTAGGCAGTCCTCGAATTGCGCTATTACCTCTTGGGGAGATCCTTCACTCTGGTGACCGACCACGCCCCCCCTTCAGTGGATGGCCAAGGCAAAAGACACCAATGCCAGAGTCACCAGATGGTTTCTAGCCCTGCAGGATTTTCATTTTGTGGTGAAGCATCGGGCCGGAGTCTCCAATGGAAACACAGATGGGTTGTCCAGGATGTTCCCCGGTTGGTCAGGTCTGGTAAGGGTCATTCCCACCCCCCCTTCCCCGTTAACAGTTATCGCTTCTATCAACAGGACCCACAACGGAAAGAAAAAGGGGATGTGGCAAGTCACCAGCAGCTCGTCAAGCGTCGCCCTGGCAACACACACACCAGCTGGGAAGCAATCATGAAGCCCAGCTGATGGAGTTCAGACAATCATCTAGACAGGGATATATACCCTGGTTGAAACAAAAGAGGTAGAGAAGATTCTCTCAACAGAAGACTAACGTTTATGGTGTTGTTTGGTTTTTTTTTTTTTTTTTTTTTTTTCTCACAGAGAGTGATTAACGGGAGAACCGTGGGACAGACTCTCTACACCTCAACTCCCATATTGTTCAGTGGATTTTCACCTTCACGCCTTGAGACCACAAAGACTCACTTTTGGGGGAGCACTTGAGAAGCACAGAGGAACGGACTGAAGACAACCGTCAAGTGTCTACTGCTCTACTCTCTGTGCATCTCATAACATGTAAATAAACTCACCCTCCAGGTTGAACTCACTTTCTCGTGTCCACTCTCCTTCTTCCCCCTTAGGAACCCGCTACAATATATATATATAAATCTACAAATCAATCACATTCAGACACTAAAACTAAATGTAAGTTACTGTAAAAAATAGTTGCTGACAAGTGTTCATTTCATGTATTTAGGTTTCTGACGTCACAAATTAAGCCATTTTTGCAGGTTAGATTCAATAAACGTACTTTTTAGGCTTAGGAGAAAGTTTTGAGTGATATACAGTGTGCTGGTTCAAGGTTGATTAGACTTTTGTGTTGCAGAAAATAAACAAAATGGTATAAATCAATAAAAATAAAGGAAAAGTATTCTTATGAATATCTCAAATGGTCTCAGCACTGCCACTTTTATTGAGAAACGTTACAATGCTTCTTATTTCTGCTTTTTTCTGTTTTGCAGTCCTGCACAAGTCGAATGCAACAGCTCGAAAGCGAGATGCTTCATGCACTGTGACACATTACCTGCTCCGCTCAGAATGAGATGTGCTGTGGTCTTTGGTCAGATGCGGTACAGGTGTCTATTATTAGAGATATGAGATGCAGAAGGTGTGCAGAACGTGCTGTGGAAACGTTGCATGTGGGTGAAAGGCTGCAGATGAACCCACGGCCTGCAACTTAAATAAATGACATTAAATCGACATCATATGTATAAATTAAAACAGAAGATGATGTCCAGATGAACCGTGTATAGATGCTGTAAAAATGACTGGCTATAGACTTGAACAGAAACATACTCACGTTATGGAAGATGCAAAGAACTAAGCTGAGAATTGAAAGAAGCGGAAGAATCTAGAAGTGAGAAGATTTAGTCTGTAGTTGAAGGAAACTCTTACATGAAAGTCTGCATTTAAGATGGTGGCTGACCTTGACCTTGTGTTACCTTCAGTGAGAACAATGAGTCAACTGAGACCTTTAGCAAGTCCAGTTGTTTCAAAGCAGCTTCACATTGTTAACAGGAAAATAATGCAACAGAATTTGTACAGCTGTTCTGGTGAAACGGTGATGTTATCCAGCTAATTTCAATGATCATATAGTGTAAATGCGGGCAGATCGGTAATATAGATGAAATTTAGGTGTCCCCAACTGAGCAAGCCAAAAGCCAGAGGCAATGAGACCAAATACAATGAACAAACACTGAAGAGAACAGTTGTATTATAATTCACGCAATACACCATGTATGTGTGCAGGTGCTTTTAAAATCATAACTGGTAGTAGGACTGTGAATATTATTGATTGTATTAAAAAAAAAAATTATGTTTGTTTGTTTTTCTTCTAAAAAGATGTTAGACAGATGTTAGACGCATTGACACTATATGATAATTAAAATTAACTGGATAACATCAGCGTTTTCACCAGAGCGGCTGTACAGCCGAATCAAATTCTGCTGCATTATTTTCCTGTTATCACTGTGAAGCTGCTTTGAAACAATCTGCAAGGTATAAAGCACTATATAAATAAAGGTGACTTGACACAGGAATATTGCTGTCCGTTATTCATCCACATACATTTACCATACACACCTATCTAGAAGATTTCTGCACAGGAAATAGTGGTCAACCAAACCCAAAGTGTCATAAAATTACTATACCGTGCGAGCTTGTGGCTACAGAAGAGAAATTACATCAACTGCTCAATATACAGGTTTATGTAACATTTGTGCACTGATTTGACTGAGCTGTTAATCACCATATTTCTTTGTAATAATACAAACATTTTCTTGTAAAATAACAGACCCTGTGGTTTAATAGCTTAGCAAAAATCTGTTATAAGTGTACATTAGAGATCTAGGAACTTACGTGACGTACATTCAGTTGATAGTTGTAGAGCTGTGCTCTGAAAGGATTGGCGTTTGTTTTTTTCTTCTGAGAGGAAAATTACAGGAAGGACTCGAAGAGCTTAGAGAAGTTACAAACCATAAGTAGAGCAAAGTCAAAATAATCATGCACTGTACAGTCCCAACTCTCAGTCTTCATCCTGTTTGTGTCGATGAAAGAGCTGATTTCACTCTAAAGTTACTGTAAAGACGCTGAACACGGGCAATAATGGGACGACCCTGAGGGAGGGACGGGGAGGATGGGCTATGTTTCTCCCAGACAAAGTAACTGAATCAACAAGTAGTGTTTTGGGTTATAGCTTTATTATTGTTTGTAGGCTTGTGTCCCTCATTGAGATGCGAAGCCGGTAGCCTACTAAATCATTGTTTCAGACATGTTAGTTTTGAGAAAATCGAAACGACTTTGTCTCAGTGTATTTACGGATTTCATCAAACAAAGGCGCTTTACTGAATCACGAGTCTTGATCGGATATGTAGAATTGTGAATATGGTTCAGTGGGTTTTTTTCTTCTGCCTATGGATTCGGTTCTCACGTGGTAAGTGTTTTTCATTTGTATTAAATGCGGTTTAACTCCCAAAAGTTGCCATTATCTTTTTAGACAATAAATGCTTTCTGTTTTCGTCATTTTCAATATTAGTTACTATGATAAATGTGAAATAGTAAACTGTAAGCTTTAATCAGCTAAAGCCAGCCCGCTGAAAAACAACATGCACATTTCAACATGTCTGAATATGTTTGGCCTCGATTCTCAAAATCTGGAAAACATCCTGTCTGAAATAGTAGGCCTAAGAACGATATAGGCCTAGTAAAAACAAAAACATCAAAACACGTTTTATTAAAAAAAAAAAAAAAAAAATGCTAAAATTTTTTCTCTCAGGTGTGTTTGCTGATCCAGATGAAGTGAAGTCAGTGTCAGTGACTGAGGGAGATTCTGTCACTCTAAACTCTGATGTTACTGAAGTACAGAGAGATGATCTGATACTGTGGATGTTTGGACCTCAAGAGACTCGCATAGCTGAAATATATAACCAGATGGTCAAATATTTTAATAGTGAGTCATTCAGAGACAGACTCCAGATGGACAGTCAAACTGGATCTCTGACCATCAGAAACATCAGATCTGAACACACTGGACTTTATAAACTAGAGATCCGCAGCAACAGAGGAAACTCAAACCAGAGATTCAATGTTACTGTCTATGGTGAGTAATATTACATGTTAAGAAATATATATATATAAATAAGTCATGTAAGGTATGAGAGATTGTGCTGAATTGTGAATATTATCAAGGTGGATAAAATGGCGGCAAAAACTTTTTTAAAACTGGTACTCTGTATTAAAAAATATTAAGGACACATTTTCATTAAAACATTTTAAGCAAATTAATTCAATGAGAACAAAATTGACTCCACTGGTCTTTTAATGTATTGATTTGTACACAAAATACTACTGCTTAATTTTATATATATATATATATATATATACACACACATTAAGTAACATTTATATTTGCATTTATTTTTAATATTTCCAGCTCCTCTTCCCAATCCTGTCATCACTAGTATCTCTTCAGACTGTTCATCATCATCATCATCAGTGTCCAGATGTTCTCTGGTGTGTTCAGTGTTGAATGTGAGTCATGTGACTCTCTCCTGGTACAAAGGAAACAGTTCATTGTCCAGCATCAGTGAGTCTGATCTCAGCTTCAGTCTCTCTCTACCTCTGGAGGTGGAATATCAGGATAACAACACCTACAGCTGTGTGCTCAACAATCCCATCAGCAACCACACCACACATCTGGACAACATCAGTCAACTCTGTCACACATGTGAAGGTACGCCAGAGTTGTTTAGTAGATTTAGTTTGATGTTAATTAGGGGTGTAACGGTACACGTATTCGTACCGAACCGTTTCGGTACAGGACTCCCGTACCGAACAGTACTGAATGCAATCTTTAACAGTTAACAGTCGGCTTGTTTTACACGCGGAACATACTTCAAACCGAGTTCCCACACAAATATATTATGTATTCTGTCCATTTTATCACGAAATTCAAACGATAAATGCATTTAATGTGTGACTGATCACTGTATAGGCGCGTCAGGTCAAGCGGCAGCGCGAGTGAACGCAATCATCTCTTCCTAGTCAAAGACTAAACATGAATCAACATCTGAAGGTAGGGGAGAACGGGAATGGCTGAAACACTTTTTGTTTGAGCATCAGTAACTCAGTGGTTGTTTGTTCTAGATGTCTCAAATTTTGATACACATTTGTCTGCTACAAATATAACTCACTTGGATGTATACTACACAATCAGATTATGTGAGTTAATGTTAAATAAAAAAGAGTTCTATTTTTACAACCTATCCCACTACTGGGGTGAGTTGTAACCAGTGGGAGATAGATGCAACACTGAGAGATCATTTGCTGAAATAACACCCACACTATCCGATTTATTTTGAACAACGGGAACAATTTAAACACAAAAACTTTTTAGAATTTTAAATGTAGTGCAAAACAGTTGCTGCGCGTGTTTGTGTAAGTGTACTGTATTCCTGTCACATAAGGCTTCAGTCACCAGCAATGTTTCCAAGATCCATCTATTTTTGTCAATTTTTAGATATTGCATAAAAAACACTAGATGGAAACATCAAGATGCGCATAAATTCTAATAATGTGCACAAAAAAATTGTGAGTTCAATTGAGGCAAATCATTTTTAGCTGGTAAAAGACATGCGCATAAACTGAATAAATCCCCAAATACGCAACAAAAAAACGGTTTTTATTTTTTTTTTATTTTTTACTTTGCCTCAACAGAGGATGTGATTGATAACTGGACTCTTTGGAATCAACAAAATATTTTTAATAAACTGTTACAACTATCCCCACCCCTAACAGCCATAACCTAGCTAACTGTATCAGCATGTGGGATTGAAGTTAGCAGAATAAACTAGAGAAATAGCTTCTTAATTGTAACTCAATTATAGGAATGTGCAAGTAAGGGCTCCCTATATAGTTTACAGCATTATCTTATTATAAAAGCTATTTTATATTTAGTTTTCTCTCCTTTACTGTACCGAACTAGTACCAAACCGTGACTTCAAAACCGAGGTACCGCCAGTTTTGTGTACCGTTACACCCCAATCTCATTAATGGTTGTAAATACTGCAGGATAACACAACTGTTGTGCTAGCTTATCTTAAAGGGGTCTTGACACAAGAAATCCTTGCCTTGATCTTTTGACATATGAGATGTCTTTGTACCATAAAAACATCCTTAACATTAAAACCATTTGTTTTAATATTGGGTGACCTGTGACATCATACAGGCAAATATATTTGCATATGACTACCTCCAGAGCAAGAAATAGTTATAGATCATTGCACCATAGGCCCCGCCCACTATAATTCAGTTGCTTAATGGTAGGGCTGTTAGATTCTGAAATTTTACACCATTCGAGAATCGATTCTTGTTATGATTCTTTTTTGTTTTGACAAAAGATTGGAGGAACATGTTTACCTTATCTCAGCTTGAACACATGATATAAAAGTCATTGAAAGTATCCTTCTTCTTCACTTACAAATATTAAGATACATTTCTATAGCTCTGATTGATTTTAAGTTGTAATTTTGACCGCCCCTGAAATGGGTCATCAGACTAAGTATGTGACAGTGAGGATATTTTCCCACTGGTTAATCGACGTGTGACAACACCGATATTACCAGTATCACCGGCGGGGGCTTTTAAATCGCTAATTTGAAAGTGAATGTAAAATGCACATGTACGCATGGGCATTCATAACTGTGTGGAGCAGAGCGAGCGTGTTCAATTAATTCCCACAGAAGTTGAGCTTCCATCGGAATGAACTGAAAACACTCGCTCTGCGCCAGTGGTCACACACCGTAATGAATACCTGCGCGCGCATTAGTAAGTTAATGTATTTGGATATTTAGTTGAAAATTTAGAGTGGAAACGAGTGGATGGTTTATTTAAATGGTGTCCCGGATCTTGTCTGAGGATTGTACTGTATTTACGGTAATGTAATGTTGTCGGTAATGTTGTATACAAACACAAATAATCAGATAAGGTAAAATAGTTTGCGTATGTGGCGTGCCGTCCATGAGGAGGGCTCCGAGCTCGGACTTTGGCCAGAACCCAGAGTACTCCCCCCATATCCCTAGCTGAGATAGTAACCAGCCAATAGTGTGGAGTCAGGGTGGTGGAGGGATGCAGAAAACTGTCGAGGAAACATAGGTTCTCCGGCTCTGTATTTATATAGGCCTCCTCTCGTGCTGATTGGATAGATCATTTTCCAAATTTTGTTAATAAAACATAATTTACTGATGAGCCTTAAAGGAGCTGCCTCTTAAAAATGTTATATTTCAGACAGAGGGTCAGAATGAATGTTAAAAATAATATTTTTCTGCATATATATTTGTTGTTTTTTTGTGTATGTGCAAAAAAAAAAAAAAAAAAAAAAAATGTCATGACCCCTTTAATAAGCTTTAAACTAATGATTATATTTAGTCTCAAGTGTCTTCAAGTAGTTCACATTGGTCATTAACAGATTTGTGTTTGTTTTGTATTTTGTCTTTTCTGTCTTTAGTTCATGATGATCATTTACATTGAGATCTACAGCATTCTATAATGTCTTGATTAAAGTCAGACACTGCAGGACTCGATTACATTTACATTTAATTACAATCACATGTGTTACTGTATTCTCTTCATTACAGACGTCATTCAGCCGTCACATCATATTCCACTGATATCAGCTGGTTTATTGATGCTGCTCATAGCTGTAGTTGTGTGGATGAAATACTTTCGCCACAAGAACTGCAAACAAGCAACACAAGAGGGCAAGTATTACTTTATTCATTCAATACTTTATGAACCAAAATAAAGTGTTCAATAGATCTGCTGCATTTTTATGTTAAAACCAATTGATAAGTAGTCAATTGTAACTGTAATTACAATTTTACATTAATGTTTATTTACAAGTTTAATTGTTATTTTTTTAAATGTAGCTATATGAAATCAGATCATTATTAATGTAATACTGATGTTAAATACACAAACTCTCCTCACACTGATCCACATATGTATATGTTTGTAGATCTGATAATCACAGAGTCAGAATACACACAGGTCATCTACTGTCTTCAGGCGGGAGATCTGCTACAGGTCAGTAAATCAATTATTTTATAATAATAATAATAATAATAATAAAAATCTCACCATCATGGAGTCTGTCTGTGATTACATGAAGAAACAGAAAAAACTGAGACAGACTAAATCCAGAAGAACTGTGGCAGCGTCTCCCAGACTCTTGAGGATAACTTCCTGCAAAACTACAGGACTGTGAAAAGTTTAGGCACTCGTCAGAATGCTTTAAAGTGAGAATGCTGTCAAAAATAATAACATAAATAGCTTTGATTTATGAATTAACTAAATCAAATGGATATTTGGGGTGAGCACCCTTTGCTTTTGTCACCTGCATCTATTCCTACACCTGTTCATGTAGTTTTGCAGGAAGGTTTCTTCAAGTGTCTGGGAGACGTTGCCACAGTTCTTCTGGATTTAGTCCATCTCAGTTTTTTCTGTTTCTTCATGTAATCACAGACAGACTCAATGAAGATGACATCAGATCTCCATGTGGAGCATAGAGACTATTGTCAGACTCTTTATGCCTACTAAAAATCTCACTGGATTATTAAAATTAATGGCAATTCATTTATAAATGTAAACTGATATTTCCTACTGACACGCTACAGCAAAAGATATAAATAACTGGCTTAAACCCACTTTTTGTGTGTAAAAATACTAGCGAGCCTAAGACTTTTGCACAGTACTGTGTATATATGTATGCTCCTCAGCAGACTTCTTCCCGACAGTCAAAGCGGGAAAGAACCAACTCAAAAGAGAGATTTAGTGTTGGTGTTGCGACACGTAAAATATTTACTGTGGGAGTCTCTGTCAGAGTATACAGTGTATACAGGCTCATTGATATTTTGTAAAATAGAAGCAATTCTGAATCCGGTTCTCACTTACAACCGATTCAACAGCATTTTGGTTATAGATCATATAGTAGTGATTAATTTGTGACATGAATGTTTCTCTCCGTCTCTAACAGAAAGCATTGCTGAATGTGGGCAGAACAGAGACCGCTGTGAGCTATCAACACATAAAACACAGAAATCAAGAGTTTATCATTTAAAGTCTGAACGCAAGGAATAAGTCATATGGCGCTGACTCACATTCAAGACTCACACTCAAGACAAAAAAACATCAATGTAAAAAGCTTTTTTAAATGTTTATTTGAAGGAAGCAATGAAGTCCATGTGCCATTAATCAGTAACACCATGCTCTTCGGTCATTTCTGACAGAAAAATTGTACATTTGTTTTATAAGAATGTTTGATAAGGTTAAATGGGCCTAAAAAAATAATCATACTTGTATTCCTCATGGTCAAAAATGACCGCATTGGACATGAATGGGAGATGAATTTCATCTAGTGGAATCTTTTGGTACTGCACCAAAACAAAATCTTCCAGAAAGCTCATTTTTTGAGATATTAAGCTCAAATTTGGAACACAACTTGTTTAGAGTAATGGCTTTAATTATCCTTGCTAGTTTTAGAGTAAAACATGCTTTTAAAATATATATTTAAAGTTTAAAATAGCATTTTTTGCATCATAACAATAAAGTTTAAAGATAAAAGAACAATTAAGATTTTAAGATCACTTTTTAAACTTTGCCAGGTGTCTTCTTTGAAAGAGATCAAACTTAAACCTGTGTTCTAAAGCATTCATGATTTACGACAGTTTAAGTTGGAAATTTCATTTTCAGGTCTATGCTCAAAAGTGAATAAATGGATAATAACTACAGCATAAATATAGTTTAATACTATAAAATCCTCTAAAAACACAAAATATTAAATAAAAAACATCATCGAATATGGTACATTCATTTCATTGAAATAAAAATCTTCATTTTTGACCGACACGTGAAAGAGCACCAGAGGCTTAAAGCATCATTAGTTGAGATGAACAGCATCAGTGGTTTGTCTGAGTTAGATTCTTTCATTTGTCTTAGAATAAATATATATATATATATATATATATATAAATATATAAATCAATCATATATTCAGACACTAAAACTCAATGTAAAACTAAATGTTACTGTAAAAATAGTTGCTGACAAGTGTTCATTTCATGTATTAATGTATTTAGGTTTCTGACGTCACAAATTGAGCCATTTTTGCAGGTTAGATTCAATAAACGTACTTTTTAGGCTTAGGAGAAAGTTTTGAGTGATATACAGTGTGCTGGTTCAAGGTTGATTAGACTTTTGTGTTGCAGAAAATAAACAAAATGGTATAAATCAATAAAAATAAAGGAAAAGTATTCTTATGAATATCTCAAATGGTCTCAGCACTGCCACTTTTATTGAGAAACGTTACAATGCTTCTTATTTCTGCTTTTTCTGTTTTGCAGTCCTGCACAAGTCGAATGCAACAGCTCGAAAGCGAGATGCTTCATGCACTGTGACACATTACCTGCTCCGCTCAGAATGAGATGTGCTGTGGTCTTTGGTCAGATGCGGTACAGGTGTCTATTATTAGAGATATGAGATGCAGAAGGTGTGCAGAGCGTGCTGTGGAAACGTTGCATGTGGGTGAAAGGCTGCAGATGAACCCACGGCCTGCAACTTAAATAAATTACATTAAATCGACATCATATGTATAAAGTAAAACAGAAGATGATGTCCAGATGAACCGTGTATAGATGCTGTAAAAATGACTGGCTATAGACTTGAACAGAAACATACTCACGTTATGGAAGGTGCAAAGAACTAAGCTGAGAATTGAAAGAAGCGGAAGAATCTAGAAGTGAGAAGATTTAGTCTGTAGTTGAAGGAAACTCTTACATGAAAGTCTGCATTTAAGATGGTGGCTGACCTTGACCTTGTGTTACCTTCAGTGAGAACAATGAGTCAACTGAGACCTTTAGCAAGTCCAGTTGTTTCAAAGCAGCTTCACATTGTTAACAGGAAAATAATGCAACAGAATTTGTACAGCTGTTCTGGTGAAACGGTGATGTTATCCAGCTAATTTCAATGATCATATAGTGTCAATGCGGGCAGATCGGTAATATAGATGAAATTTAGGTGTCCCCAACTGAGCAAGCCAAAGGCCAGAGGCAATGAGACCAAATACAATGAACAAACACTGAAGAGAACAGTTGTATTATAATTCATAATACACCATGTATGTGTGCAGGTGCTTTTAAAATCATAACTGGTAGTAGGACTGTGAATATTATTGATTGTATTATAAAAAAAAAAAAAAATATGTTTGTTTGTTTTTCTTCTGAAAAGATGTTAGACAGATGTTAGACGCATTGACACTATATGATAATTAAAATTAACTGGATAACATCAGCGTTTTCACCAGAGCGGCTGTACAGCCGAATCAAATTCTGCTGCATTATTTTCCTGTTATCACTGTGAAGCTGCTTTGAAACAATCTGCAAGGTATAAAGCACTATATAAATAAAGGTGACTTGACACAGGAATATTGCTGTCCGTTATTCATCCACATACATTTACCATACACACCTATCTAGAAGATTTCTGCACAGGAAATAGTGGTCAACCAAACCCAAAGTGTCATAAAATTACTATACAGTGTGAGCTTGTGGCTACAGAAGAGAAATTACATCAACTGCTCAATATACAGGTTTATGTAACATTTGTGCACTGATTTGACTGAGCTGTTAATCACCATATTTCTTTGTAATAATACAAACATTTTCTTGTAAAATAACAGACCCTGTGGTTTAATAGCTTAGCAAAAATCTGTTATAAGTGTACATTAGAGATCTAGGAACTTACGTGACGTACATTCAGTTGATAGTTGTAGAGCTGTGCTCTGAAAGGATTGGCGTTTGTTTTTTTCTTCTGAGAGGAAAATTACAGGAAGGACTCGAAGAGCTTAGAGAAGTTACAAACCACAAGTAGAGCAAAGTCAAAATAATCATGCACTGTACAGTCCCAACTCTCAGTCTTCATCCTGTTTGTGTCGATGAAAGAGCTGATTTCACTCTAAAGTTACTGTAAAGACGCTGAACACGGGCAATAATGGGACGACCCTGAGGGAGGGACGGGGAGGATGGGCTATGTTCTCCCAGACAAAGTAACTGAATCAACAAGTAGTGTTTTGGGTTATAGCTTTATTATTGTTTGTAGGCTTGTGTCCCTCATTGAGATGCGAAGCCGGTAGCCTACTAAATCATTGTTTCAGACATGTTAGTTTTGAGAAAATCGAAACGACTTTGTCTCAGTGTATTTACGGATTTCATCAAACAAAGGCGCTTTACTGAATCACGAGTCTTGATCGGATATGTAGAATTGTGAATATGGTTCAGTGGGTTTTTTCTTCTGCCTATGGATTCGGTTCTCACGTGGTAAGTGTTTTCATTTGTATTAAATGCGGTTTAACTCCCAAAAGTTGCCATTATCTTTTTAGACAATAAATGCTTTCTGTTTTCGTCATTTTCAATATTAGTTACTATGATAAATGTGAAATAGTAAACTGTAAGCTTTAATCAGCTAAAGCCAGCCCGCTGAAAAACAACATGCACATTTCAACATGTCTGAATATGTTTGGCCTCGATTCTCAAAATCTGGAAAACATCCTGTCTGAAATAGTAGGCCTAAGAACGATATAGGCCTAGTAAAAAACAAAAAACATCAAAACACGTTTTATTAAAAAAAAAAAAAAAAAAATGCTAAAATGTTTTGTGTTTCAGGTGTGTTTGCTGATCCAGATGAAGTGAAGTCAGTGTCAGTGACTGAGGAGATTCTGTCACTCTAAACTCTGATGTTACTGAAGTACAGAGAGATGATCTGATACTGTGGATGTTTGGACCTCAAGAGACTCGCATAGCTGAAATATATAACCAGATGGTCAAATATTTTAATAGTGAGTCATTCAGAGACAGACTCCAGATGGACAGTCAAACTGGATCTCTGACCATCAGAAACATCAGATCTGAACACACTGGACTTTATAAACTAGAGATCCGCAGCAACAGAGGAAACTCAAACCAGAGATTCAATGTTACTGTCTATGGTGAGTAATATTACATGTTAAGAAAATATATATATATATATAAATAAGTCATGTAAGGTATGAGAGATTGTGCTGAATTGTGAATATTATCAAGGTGGATAAAATGGTGGTAAAAACTTTTTTTAAAACTGGTACTCTGTATTAAAAATATTAAGGACACATTTTCATTAAAACATTTTAAGCAAATTAATTCAATGAGAACAAAATTGACTCCACTGGTCTTTTAATGTATTGATTTGTACACAAAATACTACTGCTTAATTTTTATATATATATATATATATATACACACACATTAAGTAACATTTATATTTGCATTTATATTTTTAATATTTCCAGCTCCTCTTCCCAATCCTGTCATCACTAGTATCTCTTCAGACTGTTCATCATCATCATCATCAGTGTCCAGATGTTTCTCTGGTGTGTTCAGTGTTGAATGTGAGTCATGTGACTCTCTCCTGGTACAAAGGAAACAGTTCATTGTCCAGCATCAGTGAGTCTGATCTCAGCTTCAGTCTCTCTCTACCTCTGGAGGTGGAATATCAGGATAACAACACCCTACAGCTGTGTGCTCAACAATCCCATCAGCAACCACACCACACATCTGGACAACATCAGTCAACTCTGTCACACATGTGAAGGTACGCCAGAGTTGTTTAGTAGATTTAGTTTGATGTTAATTAGGGGTGTAACGGTACACGTATTAAATGCCGAACCGTTTGGTACAGGACTCCCGTAGCGAACAGTACTGAATGCAATCTTTAACAGTTAACAGTCGGCTTGTTTTACACGCGGAACATACTTCAAACCGAGTTCCCACACAAATATATTATGTATTCTGTCCATTTTATCACGAAATTCAAACGATAAATGCATTTAATGTGTGACTGATCACTGTATAGGCGCGTCAGGTCAAGCGGCAGCGCGAGTGAACGCAATCATCTCTTCCTAGTCAAAGACTAAACATGAATCAACATCTGAAGGTAGGGGAGAACGGGAATGGCTGAAACACTTTTTGTTTGAGCATCAGTAACTCAGTGGTTGTTTGTTCTAGATGTCTCAAATTTTGATACACATTTGTCTGCTACAAATATAACTCACTTGGATGTATACTACACAATCAGATTATGTGAGTTAATGTTAAATAAAAAAGAGTTCTATTTTTACAACCTATCCCACTACTGGGGTGAGTTGTAACCAGTGGGAGATAGATGCAACACTGAGAGATCATTTGCTGAAATAACACCCACACTATCCGATTTATTTTGAACAACGGGAACAATTTAAACACAAAAACTTTTTAGAATTTTAAATGTAGTGCAAAACAGTTGCTGCGCGTGTTTGTGTAAGTGTACTGTATTCCTGTCACATAAGGCTTCAGTCACCAGCAATGTTTCCAAGATCCATCTATTTTTGTCAATTTTTAGATATTGCATAAAAACACTAGATGGAAACATCAAGATGCGCATAAATTCTAATAATGTGCACAAAAAAATTGTGAGTTCAATTGAGGCAAATCATTTTTAGCTGGTAAAAGACATGCGCATAAACTGAATAAATCCCCAAATACGCAACAAAAAACGGTTTTTATTTTTTATTTTTATTTTTACTTTGCCTCAACAGAGGATGTGATTGATAACTGGACTCTTTGGAATCAACAAAATATTTTTAATAAACTGTTACAACTATCCCCACCCCTAACAGCCATAACCTAGCTAACTGTATCAGCATGTGGGATTGAAGTTAGCAGAATAAACTAGAGAAATAGCTTCTTAATTGTAACTCAATTATAGGAATGTGCAAGTAAGGGCTCCTATATAGTTTACAGCATTATCTTATTATAAAAAGCTATTTTATATTTAGTTTTCTCTCCTTTACTGTACCGAACTAGTACCAAACCGTGACTTCAAAACCGAGGTACCGCCAGTTTTGTGTACCGTTACACCCCAATCTCATTAATGGTTGTAAATACTGCAGGATAACACAACTGTTGTGCTAGCTTATCTTAAAGGGGTCTTGACACAAGAAATCCTTGCCTTGATCTTTTGACATATGAGATGTCTTTGTACCATAAAAACATCCTTAACATTAAAACCATTTGTTTTAATATTGGGTGACCTGTGACATCATACAGGCAAATATATTTGCATATGACTACCTCCAGAGCAAGAAATAGTTATAGATCATTGCACCATAGGCCCCGCCCACTATAATTCAGTTGCTTAATGGTAGGGCTGTTAGATTCTGAAATTTTACACCATTCGAGAATCGATTCTTGTTGCGATTCTTTTTGTTTTGACAAAAGATTGGAGGAACATGTTTACCTTATCTCAGCTTGAACACATGATATAAAAGTCATTGAAAGTATCCTTCTTCTTCACTTACAAATATTAAGATACATTTCTATAGCTCTGATTGATTTTAAGTTGTAATTTTGACCGCCCCTGAAATGGGTCATCAGACTAAGTATGTGACAGTGAGGATATTTTCCCACTGGTTAATCGACGATGTGACAACACCGATATTACCAGTATCACCGGGGGGGGCTTTTAAATCGCTAATTTGAAAGTGAATGTAAAATGCACATATGCGCATGGGCATTCATAACTGTGTGGAGCAGAGCGGCGTGTTCAATTAATTCCCACAGAAGTTGAGCTTCCATCGAATGAACTGAAAACACTCGCTCTGCGCCAGTGGTCACACACCGTAATGAATACCTGCGCGCATTAGTAAGTTAATGTATTTGGATATTTAGTTGAAAATTTAGAGTGGAAACGAGTGGATGGTTTATTTAAATGGTGTCCCGGATCTTGTCTGAGGATTGTACTGTATTTACGGTAATGTAATGTTGTCGGTAATGTTGTATACAAACACAAATAATCAGATAAGGTAAAATAGTTTGCGTATGTGGCGTGCAGTCCATGAGGAGGGCTCCGAGCTCGGACTTTGGCCAGAACCCAGAGTACTCCCCATATCCCTAGCTGAGATAGTAACCAGCCAATAGTGTGGAGTCAGGGTGGTGGAGGATGCAGAAAACTGTCGAGGAAACATAGGTTCTCCGGCTCTGTATTTATATAGGCCTCCTCTCGTGCTGATTGGATAGATCATTTTCCAAATTTTGTTAATAAAACATAATTTACTGATGAGCCTTAAAGGAGCTGCCTCTTAAAAATGTTATATTTCAGACAGAGGGTCAGAATGAATGTTAAAAATAATATTTTTCTGCATATATATTTGTTGTTTTTGTGTATGTGTGCAAAAAAAAAAAAAAAAAAAAAAAAAAAAAAATGACCCCTTTAATAAGCTTTAAACTAATGATTATATTTAGTCTCAAGTGTCTTCAAGTAGTTCACATTGGTCATTAACAGATTTGTGTTTGTTTTGTATTTTGTCTTTTCTGTCTTTAGTTCATGATGATCATTTACATTGAGATCTACAGCATTCTATAATGTCTTGATTAAAGTCAGACACTGCAGGACTCGATTACATTTACATTTAATTACAATCACATGTGTTACTGTATTCTCTTCATTACAGGCGTCATTCAGCCGTCACATCTTATTCCACTGATATCAGCTGGTTTATTGATGCTGCTCATAGCTGTAGTTGTGTGGATGAAATACTTTCGCCACAAGAACTGCAAACAAGCAACACAAGAGGGCAAGTATTACTTTATTCATTCAATACTTTATGAACCAAAATAAAGTGTTCAATAGATCTGCTGCATTTTTATGTTAAAACCAATTGATAAGTAGTCAATTGTAACTGTAATTACAATTTTACATTAATGTTTATTTACAAGTTTAATTGTTATTTTTTAAATGTAGCTATATGAAATCAGATCATTATTAATGTAATACTGATGTTAAATACACAAACTCTCCTCACACTGATCCACATATGTATATGTTTGTAGATCTGATAATCACAGAGTCAGAATACACACAGGTCATCTACTGTCTTAAGGCGGGAGATCTGCTACAGGTCAGTAAATCAATTATTTTATAATAATAATAATAATAATAATAAAAAAATCTCACCATCATGGAGTCTGTCTGTGATTACATGAAGAAACAGAAAAAACTGAGACAGACTAAATCCAGAAGAACTGTGGCAGCGTCTCCCAGACTCTTGAGGATAACTTCCTGCAAAACTACAGGACTGTGAAAAGTTTAGGCACTCGTCAGAATGCTTTAAAGTGAGAATGCTGTCAAAAATAATAACATAAATAGCTTTGATTTATGAATTAACTAAATCAAATGGATATTTGGGGTGAGCACCCTTTGCTTTTGTCACCTGCATCTATTCCTACACCTGTTCATGTAGTTTTGCAGGAAGGTTTCTTCAAGTGTCTGGGAGACGTTGCCACAGTTCTTCTGGATTTAGTCCATCTCAGTTTTTTTCTGTTTCTTCATGTAATCACTGAACAGACTCAATGAAGATGACATCAGATCTCCATGTGGAGCATAGAGACTATTGTCAGACTCTTTATGCCTACGAAAATCTCACTGGATTATTAAAATTAATGGCAATTCATTTATAAATGTAAACTGATATTTCCTACTGACACGCTACAGCAAAAGATATAAATAACTGGCTTAAACCCACTTTTTGTGTGTAAAAATACTAGCGAGCCTAAGACTTTTGCACAGTACTGTGTATATATGTATGCTCCTCAGCAGACTTCTTCCCGACAGTCAAAGCGCGGAAAGAACCAACTCAAAAGAGAGATTTAGTGTTGGTGTTGCGACACGTAAAATATTTACTGTGGGAGTCTCTGTCAGAGTATACAGTGTATACAGGCTCATTGATATTTTGTAAAATAGAAGCAATTCTGAATCCGGTTCTCACTTACAACCGATTCAACAGCATTTTGGTTATAGATCATATAGTAGTGATTAATTTGTGACATGAATGTTTCTCTCCGTCTCTAACAGAAAGCATTGCTGAATGTGGGCAGAACAGAGACCGCTGTGAGCTATCAACACATAAAACACAGAAATCAAGAGTTTATCATTTAAAGTCTGAACGCAAGGAATAAGTCATATGGCGCTGACTCACATTCAAGACTCACACTCAAGACAAAAAAACATCAATGTAAAAAGCTTTTTAAATGTTTATTTGAAGGAAGCAATGAAGTCCATGTGCCATTAATCAGTAACACCATGCTCTTCGGTCATTTCTGACAGAAAAATTGTACATTTGTTTTATAAGAATGTTTGATAAGGTTAAATGGGCCTAAAAAATAATCATACTTGTATTCCTCATGGTCAAAAATGACCGCATTGGACATGAATGGGAGATGAATTTCATCTAGTGGAATCTTTTGGTACTGCACCAAAACAAAATCTTCCAGAAAGCTCATTTTTGAGATATTAAGCTCAAATTTGGAACACAACTTGTTTAGAGTAATGGCTTTAATTATCCTTGCTAGTTTTAGAGTAAAACATGCTTTTAAAATATATATTTAAAGTTTAAAATAGCATTTTTTGCATCATAACAATAAAGTTTAAAGATAAAAGAACAATTAAGATTTTAAGATCACTTTTTAAACTTTGCCAGGTGTCTTCTTTGAAAAGAGATCAAACTTAAACCTGTGTTCTAAAGCATTCATGATTTACGACAGTTTAAGTTGGAAATTTCATTTTCAGGTCTATGCTCAAAAAGTGAATAAATGGATAATAACTACAGCATAAATATAGTTTAATACTATAAAATCCTCTAAAAACACAAAATATTAAATAAAAACATCATCGAATATGGTACATTCATTTCATTGAAATAAAAAAATCTTCATTTTTGACCGACACGCGAAGAGCACCAGAGGCTTAAAGCATCATTAGTTGAGATGAACAGCATCAGTGGTTTGTCTGAGTTAGATTCTTTCATTTGTCTTAGAATAAAAATATATATATATATATATATATAAATCTACAAATCAATCACATTCAGACACTAAAACTAAATGTAAGTTACTGTAAAAATAGTTGCTGACAAGTGTTCATTTCATGTATTAATGTATTTAGGTTTCTGACGTCACAAATTGAGCCATTTTTGCAGGTTAGATTCAATAAACGTACTTTTTTAGGCTTAGGAGAAAGTTTTGAGTGATATACAGTGTGCTGGTTCAAGGTTGATTAGACTTTTGTGTTGCAGAAAATAAACAAAATGGTATAAATCAATAAAAATAAAGGAAAAGTATTCTTATGAATATCTCAAATGGTCTCAGCACTGCCACTTTTATTGAGAAACGTTACAATGCTTCTTATTTCTGCTTTTTCTGTTTTGCAGTCCTGCACAAGTCGAATGCAACAGCTCGAAAGCGAGATGCTTCATGCACTGTGACACATTACCTGCTCCGCTCAGAATGAGATGTGCTGTGGTCTTTGGTCAGATGCGGTACAGGTGTCTATTATTAGAGATATGAGATGCAGAAGGTGTGCAGAACGTGCTGTGGAAACGTTGCATGTGGGTGAAAGGCTGCAGATGAACCCACGGCCTGCAACTTAAATAAATTACATTAAATCGACATCATATGTATAAAGTAAAACAGAAGATGATGTCCAGATGAACCGTGTATAGATGCTGTAAAAATGACTGGCTATAGACTTGAACAGAAACATACTCACGTTATGGAAGGTGCAAAGAACTAAGCTGAGAATTGAAAGAAGCGGAAGAATCTAGAAGTGAGAAGATTTAGTCTGTAGTTGAAGGAAACTCTTACATGAAAGTCTGCATTTAAGATGGTGGCTGACCTTGACCTTGTGTTACCTTCAGTGAGAACAATGAGTCGACTGAGACCTTTAGCAAGTCCAATTGTTTCAAAGCAGCTTCACATTGTTAACAGGAAAATAATGCAACAGAATTTGTACAGCCGTTCTGGTGAAACGGTGATGTTATCCAGCTAATTTCAATGATCATATAGTGTCAATGCGGGCAGATCGGTAATATAGATGAAATTTAGGTGTCCCCAACTGAGCAAGCCAAAGGCCAGAGGCAATGAGACCAAATACAATGAACAAACACTGAAGAGAACAGTTGTATTATAATTCACGCAATACACCATGTATGTGTGCAGGTGCTTTTAAAATCATAACTGGTAGTAGGACTGTGAATATTATTGATTGTATTAAAAAAATAAAAAAAATTATGTTTGTTTGTTTTTCTTCTGAAAAGATGTTAGACAGATGTTAGACGCATTGACACTATATGATAATTAAAATTAACTGGATAACATCAGCGTTTTCACCAGAGCGGCTGTACAGCCGAATCAAATTCTGCTGCATTATTTTCCTGTTATCACTGTGAAGCTGCTTTGAAACAATCTGCAAGGTATAAAGCACTATATAAATAAAGGTGACTTGACACAGGAATATTGCTGTCCGTTATTCATCCACATACATTTACCATACACACCTATCTAGAAGATTTCTGCACAGGAAATAGTGGTCAACCAAACCCAAAGTGTCATAAAATTACTAAACAGTGTGAGCTTGTGGCTACAGAAGAGAAATTACATCAACTGCTCAATATATAAGTTTATGTAACATTTGTGCACTGATTTGACTGAGCTGTTAATCACCATATTTCTTTGTAATAATACAAACATTTTCTTGTAAAATAACAGACCCTGTGGTTTAATAGCTTAGCAAAAATCTGTTATAAGTGTACATTAGAGATCTAGGAACTTACGTGACATACATTCAGTTGATAGTTGTAGAGCTGTGCTCTGAAAGGATTGGCGTTTGTTTTTTTCTTCTGAGAGGAAAATTACAGGAAGGACTCGAAGAGCTTAGAGAAGTTACAAACCACAAGTAGAGCAAAGTCAAAATAATCATGCACTGTACAGTCCCAACTCTCAGTCTTCATCCTGTTTGTGTCGATGAAAGAGCTGATTTCACTCTAAAGTTACTGTAAAGACGCTGAACACGGGCAATAATGGGACGACCCTGAGGGAGGGACGGGGAGGATGGGCTATGTTCTCCCAGACAAAGTAACTGAATCAACAAGTAGTGTTTTTGGGTTATAGCTTTATTATTGTTTGTAGGCTTGTGTCCTCATTGAGATGCAGAAGCCGGTAGCCTACTAAATCATTGTTTCAGACATGTTAGTTTTGAGAAAATCGAAACGACTTTGTCTCAGTGTATTTACGGATTTCATCAAACAAAGGCGCTTTACTGAATCACGAGTCTTGATCGGATATGTAGAATTGTGAATATGGTTCAGTGGGTTTTTTCTTCTGCCTATGGATTCGGTTCTCACGTGGTAAGTGTTTTTCATTTGTATTAAATGCGGTTTAACTCCCAAAAGTTGCCATTATCTTTTTAGACAATAAATGCTTTCTGTTTTCGTCATTTTCAATATTAGTTACTATGATAAATGTGAAATAGTAAACTGTAAGCTTTAATCAGCTAAAGCCAGCCCGCTGAAAAACAACATGCACATTTCAACATGTCTGAATATGTTTGGCCTCGATTCTCAAAATCTGGAAAACATCCTGTCTGAAATAGTAGGCCTAAGAACGATATAGGCCTAGTAAAAACAAAAACATCAAAACACGTTTTATTAAAAAAAAAAAAAAAAATGCTAAAATGTTTCTGTGTTTCAGGTGTGTTTGCTGATCCAGATGAAGTGAAGTCAGTGTCAGTGACTGAGGGAGATTCTGTCACTCTAAACTCTGGTGTTACTGAAGTACAGACAGATGATCAGATACTGTGGATGTTTGGACCTCAAGAGACTCGCATAGCTGAAATATATAACCAGATGGTCAAATATTTTAATAGTGAGTCATTCAGAGACAGACTCCAGATGGACAGTCAAACTGGATCTCTGACCATCAGAAACATCAGATCTGAACACACTGGACTTTATAAACTAGAGATCCGCAGCAACAGAGGAAACTCAAACCAGAGATTCAATGTTACTGTCTATGGTGAGTAATATTACATGTTAAGAAATATATATATATATATATAAATAAGTCATGTAAGGTATGAGAGATTGTGCTGAATTGTGAATATTATCAAGGTGGATAAAATGGCAAAAACTTTTTAAAACTGGTACTCTGTATTAAAAAATATTAAGGACACATTTTCATTAAAACATTTTAAGCAAATTAATTCAATGAGAACAAAATTGACTCCACTGGTCTTTTAATGTATTGATTTGTACACAAAATACTACTGCTTAATTTTTATATATATATATATATATATACACACACATTAAGTAACATTTATATTTGCATTTATATTTTTAATATTTCCAGCTCCTCTTCCCAATCCTGTCATCACTAGTATCTCTTCAAGCTGTTCATCATCATCATCATCAGTGTCCAGATGTTCTCTGGTGTGTTCAGTGTTGAATGTGAGTCATGTGACTCTCTCCTGGTACAAAGGAAACAGTTCATTGTCCAGCATCAGTGAGTCTGATCTCAGCTTCAGTCTCTCTCTACCTCTGGAGGTGGAATATCAGGATAACAACACCTACAGCTGTGTGCTCAACAATCCCATCAGCAACCAGACCACACATCTGGACAACATCAGTCAACTCTGTCACACATGTGAAGGTACGCCAGAGTTGTTTAGTAGATTTAGTTTGATGTTAATTAGGGGTGTAACGGTACACGTATTCGTACCGAACCGTTTCGGTACAGGACTCCCGTACCGAACAGTACTGAATGCAATCTTTAACAGTTAACAGTCGGCTTGTTTTACACGCGGAACATACTTCAAACCGAGTTCCCACACAAATATATTATGTATTCTGTCCATTTTATCACGAAATTCAAATGATAAATGCATTTAATGTGTGACTGATCACTGTATAGGCGCGTCAGGTCAAGCGGCAGCGCGAGTGAACGCAATCATCTCTTCCTAGTCAAAGACTAAACATGAATCAACATCTGAAGGTAGGGGAGAACGGGAATGGCTGAAACACTTTTTGTTTGAGCATCAGTAACTCAGTGGTTGTTTGTTCTAGATGTCTCAAATTTTGATACACATTTGTCTGCTACAAATATAACTCACTTGGATGTATACTACACAATCAGATTATGTGAGTTAATGTTAAATAAAAAAGAGTTCTATTTTTACAACCTATCCCACTACTGGGGTGAGTTGTAACCAGTGGGAGATAGATGCAACACTGAGAGATCATTTGCTGAAATAACACCCACACTATCCGATTTATTTTGAACAACGGGAACAATTTAAACACAAAAACTTTTAGAATTTTAAATGTAGTGCAAAACAGTTTGCTGCTGCGTGTTTGTGTAAGTGTACTGTATTCCTGTCACATAAGGCTTCAGTCACCAGCAATGTTTCCAAGATCCATCTATTTTTGTCAATTTTTAGATATTGCATAAAAAAACACTAGATGGAAACATCAAGATGCGCATAAATTCTAATAATGTGCACAAAAAAAAATTGTGAGTTCAATTGAGGCAAATCATTTTTAGCTGGTAAAAAGACATGCGCATAAACTGAATAAATCCCCAAATACGCAACAAAAAAACGGTTTTTATTTTTATTTTATTTTTTACTTTGCCTCAACAGAGGATGTGATTGATAACTGGACTCTTTGGAATCAACAAAATATTTTTAATAAACTGTTACAACTATCCCCACCCCTAACAGCCATAACCTAGCTAACTGTATCAGCATGTGGGATTGAAGTTAGCAGAATAAACTAGAGAAATAGCTTCTTAATTGTAACTCAATTATAGGAATGTGCAAGTAAGGGCTCCTATATAGTTTACAGCATTATCTTATTATAAAAAGCTATTTTATATTTAGTTTTCTCTCCTTTGCTGTACCGAACTAGTACCAAACCGTGACTTCAAAACCGAGGTACCGCCAGTTTTGTGTACCGTTACACCCCAATCTCATTAATGGTTGTAAATACTGCAGGATAACACAACTGTTGTGCTAGCTTATCTTAAAGGGGTCTTGACACAAGAAATCCTTGCCTTGATCTTTTGACATATGAGATGTCTTTGTACCATAAAAACATCCTTAACATTAAAACCATTTGTTTTAATATTGGGTGACCTGTGACATCATACAGGCAAATATATTTGCATATGACTACCTCCAGAGCAAGAAATAGTTATAGATCATTGCACCATAGGCCCCGCCCACTATAATTCAGTTGCTTAATGGTAGGGCTGTTAGATTCTGAAATTTTACACCATTCCGAGAATCGATTCTTGTTGCGATTCTTTTTTTGTTTTGACAAAAGATTGGAGGAACATGTTTACCTTATCTCAGCTTGAACACATGATATAAAAGTCATTGAAAGTATCCTTCTTCTTCACTTACAAATATTAAGATACATTTCTATAGCTCTGATTGATTTTAAGTTGTAATTTTGACCGCCCCTGAAATGGGTCATCAGACTAAGTATGTGACAGTGAGGATATTTTCCCACTGGTTAATCGACGTGTGACAACACCGATATTACCAGTATCACCGGCGGGGGCTTTTAAATCGCTAATTTGAAAGTGAATGTAAAATGCATATACGCATGGGCATTCATAACTGTGTGGAGCAGAGCGAGCGTGTTCAATTAATTCCCACAGAAGTTGAGCTTCCATCGGAATGAACTGAAAACACTCGCTCTGCGCCAGTGGTCACACACCGTAATGAATGCCTGCGCGCGCATTAGTAAGTTCATGTATTTGGATATTTAGTTGAAAATTTAGAGTGGAAAGCAGTGGATGGTTTATTTAAATGGTGTCCCGGATCTTGTCTGAGGATTGTACTGTATTTACGGTAATGTAATGTTGTCGGTAATGTTGTATACAAACACAAATAATCAGATAAGGTAAAATAGTTTGCGTATGTGGCGTGCTGTCCATGAGGAGGGCTCCGAGCTCGGACTTTGGCCAGAACCCAGAGTACTCCCCCCATATCCCTAGCTGAGATAGTAACCAGCCAATAGTGTGGAGTCAGGGTGGTGGAGGGATGCAGAAAACTGTCGAGGAAACATAGGTTCTCCGGCTCTGTATTTATATAGGCCTTCTCTCGTGCTGATTGGATAGATCACTTGAATGTGTTTTTTCCAAATTTTGTTAATAAAACATAATTTACTGATGAGCCTTAAAGGAGCTGCCTCTTAAAAATGTTATTAAAAAAAACGTCATGACCCCTTTAATAAGCTTTAAACTAATGATTTTATTTAGTCTCAAGTGTCTTCAAGTAGTTCACATTGGTCATTAACAGATTTGTGTTTGTTTTGTATTTTGTCTTTTCTGTCTTTAGTTCATGATGATCATTTACATTGAGATCTACAGCATTCTATAATGTCTTGATTAAAGTCAGACACTGCAGGACTCGATTACATTTACATTTAATTACAATCACATGTGTTACTGTATTCTCTTCATTACAGACGTCATTCAGCCGTCACATCATATTCCACTGATATCAGCTGGTTTATTGATGCTGCTCATATCTGTAGCTGTAGTTGTGTGGATGAAATACTTTCGCCACAAGAACTGCAAACAAGCAACACAAGAGGGCAAGTATTACCTTATTCTTTCAATGATATGAGACTTTCTGGGACAAAATAAAGTGTTCAATAGATGTGCTGCAATGTTTTTAAACAAACATTACAGATAATATAATATAGTTTGAAAATGTGATTATTATTATTAAAGCAGTCCAGACTTGTGAGGAAGACGTACTTTATGCCGAAACAACATTTCGTGCATGCAGTGTTCACAGTACGGTAAGACATTGAATTACGTGTGCAGTGAATCTGGTCTGTCTGCACAAACCACAGGCGCTGAAAAAGAGCGAGCTTTTTTGCGCTTACACACATGACGAAGCAGCAGCTGTGTCATCCTGTGCTGATGTTAGCGTTCATACTCGTTTTGCTTAATGTCTGTTTTTGCTTGCACTTTTCATGCTTAGGTCTCAAATTTATACAGCGCAAGCATCCCCAAGGCTCAGAGTACCATATCAGGCAATAGAAAACTGAAATGCAGCATACAAACACGTTCTCATTTCTTAGGCCCAGTGGGGTTTATGAAGGGTGGTTGTTTTCGGTTTAGAGTATGTCTGAAAGTGTCTGAAAAGCCACAGTCATTTGTAACAGAGACTCAGTGTCATACAGAGACAGTGATGCATTGTGTAAGTAATCGAATCACAAAAGCATGGATTATCAACCCTGATTCAATGGCTGCTGAAAGAAAATGTAGTGCGAACCACCAGTTGACATTTTGCAAGTGAATTAAAAGTGATTTAACAATGAACAAACGAAAATGAAAGTGTTGTTAAAAAGCCCCCAGAAATTCCCCAAAAGTCATTCAAATGGCTAAAGTTATGTTTGAAGGCACCCCTTTTGGTAGAAGTTATTAATAACTTTAGAAAGTTTTTTAAACAATCCGAGGTCATCATGTTTTCCTGCTATCGTGCCTTCTGTGCTTGTGTTTTTATTCAACCACATTTCCACATTTATTAAGCCACATATATATATATATATATATATATATATTAGTATACACACAATTTTTAATTTGACATGTTTTAATTCCTGTTATCCATGTTTTGTTTTCTTTCAGAACGCTAATGGACAAGACCACATCATATACTCGAGTGTTAATGTGACATGACATAATCAGCTTATGTCCATATTCAAAATACTGTGTTTAGTTGACACATTTTTCTCAGCATTTTCTGTGAATAATATAACACTGCCATGTCAAAGTCATTCATTTTCATGTAATTAATGTTAGGTAAGTCGCCGTGGGCTCAAGCGCATCTTTAGAGGGCACAGAGATTTGAATGGGCATAGAGAGTGATGAATGGTTGCTTAGAGCTATTAAATGGAATCCAGAGCTGCAGCGTCATCAGGATTTTCTCTAGCTTGCACTAATATTCCATGTCATACAATTCCTGTGAATGCATTAATATTCTTTATTCATTAATACATCTCTGGCATACTTCATTCCGATGTTCAGATGTTTCTGAATAATCACAGTTCAGTGTTTGTCACCCATTTTAATCCTACACAATGGCCTTCCATCCTGTTCTAACTTGTTCAGCGGTTAGAAGTTTTCCTGTCAGACAAGACTTGTTCAGGCAAGCTCAGCTCCATTACTGGAATCATTCCACCTATTTGAGATTTTAACTGTGAGCAGAATACATGCTGTATAAACACACATAGACAATAATATTACTCACAAGTAAGTCAATTGCTAAAATTAAAACCTTTTTATATTGCTATAGATATTTGTACATCATTTTATGTACATTTTTATGTATGTTTGTATATTTTATTGCTAAAATTTGGTCCAGTAATCTTCTTAAATGTAATATGCATTTACTCCTTTTATATTAAGACTAGCATTTCTAAGCATGAGCTGAAAAGGTTGTTTTTCACAAGATTTGAATGAATAGTTTGAATTTATCTACACAATCAGCCAATCACCACTGCCAAGACACCATCTGGTTTCTGCTCTTCTGAATTCTGCCTGTTCCAGCTGAGAAACTGCCATTGAGATGAATGATAATGCCAACTCATGGCTTGTCTTTTTGCTCATTTTAATAGTAAGACATGTACAGACAGTATTTTTGTATTTTTCATAATTTAGTGTTATCTAAAGCTGCACTGAACGTTGTCTTAACGTTGTTTAATCAGCGTTTTCAATAAAAACTTTTTAACACAAAATGTCACTTTTTACTGACTTCTGCCCAAACAAGTAAAGTTTGTCATGTTCTAACGGAAGATGTGATCATGGACTAATATATAGTAATTATTTTAATGTAACTCAAAAGTGTGGTTTACAATTTCTAGGAGATTTTCAAAGTATGGGCAAAAGTTGTGTCCCAATTTACATTCACTGTGCACTTGTAGCTATCTAATGTATGAATTGATATGGTTACTTTGACATCCAGTGTCAGAGTGTGGTAGCCCGCCCCCTCCACAGTTAAAGGGACAGTTCACCCAAAAATGAAAATTAATTTACTCACCCTCAAGTTGTTCCAAACCTGTATGGATTTCTTTGTTCTGCTGAACACAAATGAAGATATTTGGAAGAATGTTTGTAACAAAGATCTCAGAACTACATCTTAAGAACTCAAGATCTAGATCTCGGCAGCCATTGACTACCATAGTATTTTCCCCACTATGGTAGTCAGTGGCTGCCGAGATCTGCTTGAATTACAAACATTCTTCCAAATATATTCCTTTGCAGCAGAAGAAAGAAATGTACACAGGTTTGGAACAACTTGAACGTGACTAAATGATGACAGAATTTTCTTTTTGGGTGAACTATCCCTTCAAGTGCATAGAGTGTCTTGACATTCCACACAAATTAACTTTTGTTGTTGTTGTTGTTGTTAACTGCATCATCCAAGTATTTGAAGGGCACTTTTTGTTTTTGGGAATTTTCAGTTTGAAAACACTTGCACTGTTACTACAAAATGTAATATGATAGTACACAAATTGGGATGCAGAAAAAGATTGTATAGGCCTGTATACTAAGATTCGACTATGAATGGGAGAAAGGACAATGCACAATATGCTGCCGTCACTTCACTTTCCACTTCTGAAGTTGTGATTACGAGCTCATCGCATTCAAGTGCTTTGCTGTCAGAAAGACCAGCATGGAGGACACCAGGTTCATTCTTTCGTAATGTATTCTATATTCTAGTTTATTCTTATTCCAGGTTTCACTAGTTCACACTTACATATAATTAAATAGAATAAAGGTTATGTGTATTGGCGTGCTGTGCTGTCCAGGGGGAGGGCTCCTAGCTCGGAATTTGGCCCGAACCCAGAGTACTCCCCCAGTTGTGATAGGGATAGTAAGAACTAGAAGTGAGGAGATGGAGGGATGCTGATAAACTGTCAACGAACATAAGCAAGTCTACTGTATATATACCTCTTATTTTGTTAATTAGGTTAACTATCTGAACATGCTCCTCCGAACTTTGTTAATAAAACAAAGAAAATCTTGTTAAAGCTGATATTTAGCGTCCCATTCATTTTCAACCATATAGGCCTAAAAATTCATCACACTATCTTGCTGACAATTCTGGAATCTATGTGTATAAAACATACAATACACTTCAAATGATTATTCATATATGTAAATGCACTACTTTAATGAAAAGACAAGGCGATGTAGCAGTTGTAGAAAAAACTAATAAAGAATAGCAGTCACAGCAGCAATCGTTCTCCCTTCGCCATCTTTGAATGTCTTGCCAAACTCGGGAACAACATTATCCTTGAGCTTCCCGGTGGTAAACATGACATCAGAGGGCGTTCATGTCCAATTTTTAGCTAGGAAAGTCGTATTTACGATAATTTCGATAGCACATGCAGCAGTGAGGATTGTTTTTAAGGCTAAAACCGGAAAATGAGTTAGCATTTCCAAGTTTCAAGTTTCAAGTTTATTTGTCATTACACATGTACAAGTACAGTATAACGAAATGAAGTAATCGTCTCCAGTTCCAATTCCATCGTCTCGTAGTCACTGGGTTCTTCAACAGAAGAGCATCTCTGAACGCACAACGCATCGAACCTCGAAGCAGGCGGGCTACAACATCAAAAGACACACCGGTCCTGTCAGCTGAGACCAGAAAATTGAGGCTACGATTCACACGGCCTCACTAAAATTAGGCAATAGAAGATTGGAGAAAACGCTGCCTCGTCTGATGTGCAGAAGGCCTCTTTTTAAAATGTAGAATGAACAAGAGCTGCTTTGTGCCTTTACTAGCAGCTCAGTTTCTGAGTCAGAATGATACCTGTGGTCAGAACTATTTAGGTCAGTGTAGGATCTCAAGAGTTTTTTGTTGTTGGTTGAATGCTACAGGTGGTATTTTGGTGTACCAATTATTGGACACACAAGAGTGCACTTGAGTGTTAGTGTGTGTAAGGTGTGTGAGTGGATGAAGAGCTGCTTCTGCACAAAAGCGCTTGCGAAACTCCCTTAACAGGCCTCTGCACTTCACTGGAAACTGATGTTGTCAGAACATTGTGGGAACTAGAACGCATACTTTAGTACAGGTAAAAGATTAGTTTGAAAATAGATAGTTTAGATAGATTGTTTTGACATTTACTATGGAAAATGTCTGTTATATTTGTGTTAATGACAGAATTCCTTTCAAAATGTATATGGCCCAGAGCGTCATTTGCGTTTAAGTGACTGAACTGAAACAAGGTTTTATCCTAGAACATAAAAGTCCCAGTTGAATCATTGTATTTTCTGATCCGTTAGGATTGTAAACAGGTATAAACTCGGGGGCTATTTAGACAACACTGTTTTCAACTAAACAAAAATAGTTTGGGCCATTCATTTTCAGTTCATTTTTCAGTTTTTGAAAACGATAACGTTGTCATCCTGATGTAAACTACACAAAAACAAAACTAATTTGTATAAACTGTGATGTCATGCACATGCGTGTTTCTTTACAAAGTGGCGTCGCCAACTATTGGCCTGGCAGCATAATACAAAGTTTTTGTTATTTTCGTGGATCCGTGTGAACGGGGATCGTTTTGACAATGTTGCCTGTGTAACAGTCCTAGGCTAGTAAGAGCTGTGCATGTAAACCTCACTCCCATGGCCTCAGGCACGCCAGCAACTGATGCTAGGCTTTGTTCTTTAGCATCCTTGTTAGTGAGCCTGCATGCCTCCCACGCCGGAGACCCTGGTTCAAATCCCGCCGGAGCGGTCGAGTAGGAGCGGTTACACCTGTAAAAATACCCTCAGATACAAAGATCAAAACCTGCCTCAGATTTTTAAACAATTAATAATGTTCTCACTGTAGGAGCCAATAAAAATGCGTCGACATACAAATGTGGACAAATGATACAGCTTACCGTCATCATCACCATCGAGATGTCTGTGGTTTGCTGGGTGTGTCAAAAGCATCATGTTTCAAAACTGTTTGTGAAACTTGATGGTGGCACTAGTCACAATGAGACTTTCATTGCAGATCATGAACAGGAAACCTTTCATTTGTGGCCACTAATTACATTTTCACATAAATATGTAAATGATTAAAAGAAAAGTAATAAGCAGCATTGTAAATCATCTATCATTTTGTTGTTGCTTTACATGGCTTTTAGGTTAGATTCATCTTCATAACACAAAATGAGATATTTTGATGAAATCCAAGAGCTCTCTGACAACCCATGGATTATTTTAGCAATGTCTTTCCTAGCTTTCTGGGCCTTGAAAGTGGTAATACCGTTGCCGTCTATGGAGGGGACAGAGCTCTCGGATTTCATCAAAAATATCTTCATTTGTGTTCCAAAGATGAACGGGTCTTACTTGGTTTGGAACAACATGAGCATTTAATGACAATTAATGAGCAATTATTGAGCAAATATGAGCAATTAATGACAGCATTTTAAATTTTTGGTGAACTAACCCTTTAAAGCCAATTCACACTGCACTGACTAACAGCAACACTTCGCCAGGTTTGTCGGTTCAGTGTTTTACCACTGTCTGCTTCTGCTGGCATGGATCAGGCGCTTGTTTTTGTAGATTGAACTTGTTCATTCGTGGGAAAATTAACACCAATGTTGTGTCTTAGTTGTAAAGGGAAATGGTGGCCTACCAAACCCAAAGTGTCAAAAGAAAAACCTCTAGATGTTAACTGAGAAGAACATGGCTGTTTCGGTTTTTCAGTGGTAGGGGGTCGTTCAGTGGCACTGTTCTGAATAGCATGCCACCATTCTACTCTCTTTATGCAGAGTCGCGTTTGATCAAGTGTTGTCCAGTATCTGCTGTGCCTGACCCTATGGGTTTTTAACAATATAGAGTATTGAATACACAAAAAATCATCTAATATACACCCACCTAAAGGATTATTAGGAACACCCCTGTTCAGTTTCTCATTAATGCAATTATCTAATCAACCAATCACATGGCAGCTGCTTCAGTGCATTTAGGGGTGTGGTCCTGGTCAAGACAATCTCCTGAACTCCAAACTGAATGTCAGAATGGAAAAGAAAGTTGATTTAAGTAATTTTGAGCGTATGGCATGGTTGTTGGTGCCAGGCAGCCAGGTCTGAGTATTTCACAATCTGCTCAGTTACTGGGATTTTCACGCACAACCATTTCTAGGGTTTACAAAGAATGGTGTGAAAAGGGAAAACATCCAGTATGCGGCAGTCCTGTGGGGCGAAATGCCTTGTTGATGCTAGAGGTCAGAGGAGAATAGGCTGACTGATTCAAGCTGATAGAAAGCCTTCTGACTGGAAATAACCACTCATTACAACCGAGGTATGCAGCAAAGCATTTGTGAAGCCACAACATGCAATAACCAGCCAGAGGCGGATGGGGCTACAACAGCAGAAGACCCCACCGGGCACCACTCCATCTCCACTACAAATAGGAAAAAGAGGCTACAATTTACACAAGCTCACCAAAATTGACAGTTGAAGACTGGAAAAATCTTGCCTGGTCTGATGAGTCTTGATTTTTGTTGAGAACATTCAGATGGTAGAGTCAGAATTTGGTATGTAAACAGAATGAGAACATGGATCTATCATGCCTTGTTATCACTGTGCAGGCTGGTGGTGGTGGTGTAATGGTGTGGGGATGTTTTCTTGGCACACTTTAGGCCCCTTAGTGCCAATTGGGCATCGTTTAAATGCCACGCTCCTAGTTGACATTGTTTCCTGACCATGTCCATCCTTCATGCAGCCACCATGTCACCCATTCTCTGATGGCTACTTCCAGCAGGATAATGCACCATGTCACAAAGCTTGAATCATTTCAAATTGGTTTTCTTGAACATGACAATGAGTTCACTCTGTACTAAAATGAACTCCCACAGTCACCAGATCTCAACCAATAGAGCATCTTTGGGATGTGGTGAAACGGAAGCTTCGTGCCCTGGATATTGCATCCCACAAATCTCCATCAACTGCAAGATGCTATCCTATCAATATGGGCCAACATTTTCTAAAGGAATACTTTCAGCACCTTGTTGAATCAATGCCACGTGGGAATTAAGGCAGTTCTGAAGGTTAAAAGGGTCAAACACAGTATTAGTATGTGTTCTAATAATCATTTAGGTGAGTGTAATATTAGGCAACTTTATGTGCCATGCATGCTTCATATAAATGTGTTTAAATTAATTTATCACTGAGGAGAGATTTCCAGACAAACCCTGGATCCTCCCAAGGTTTCCTCATATCTACATTACATAAACATATCATCATTCACTGCTTCCAGCATTTTGAAAAAACACTGTTTGTGAAAATGGTCAAGAGTGCAATACAAATGATTCAATAACTCGGCAATAGGATAGTTTGAGATGATCAGAATAATGGACTTAATTCCATAACCATGCATTGATCTGCTGTTTCATTTGACAGATATTGTGAAAAAGCGTATTGAATTTAATGTTAAAGCAAGTAGTTGTGGTAAATTGTGAATTATGCAAATTGGTGATTCACACTAGTAGGCAGCCGCAAACTAAAGTGATTTTTTTTCTTTTAGAGAGGATTATCACTATAAGCGATTGTATTGAGAAGAGAGAGAGAGAGAGAGAGAGAGAGAGAGAGAGAGAGAGAGAGAGAGAGAGAGAGGGACAGAGAGAGAGAGAGAGAGAGAGAGAGAGAGACAGAGAGAGAGAGAGAGAGGCAGACAGAGAGAGACAGAGAGAGAGAGAGAGAGACAGAGAGAGAGAGAGAGACAGAGAGAGAGAGACAGAGAGAGAGAGAGAGAGAGAGAGAGAGAGACCAGAGAGACAGAGAGAGAGCAGAGAGACAGAGACAGAGAGAGAGAGAGAGAGAGAGAGAGAGAGAGAGAGAGAGAGAGAGACAGAGAGAGAGAGGAGAGAGAGACAGAGAGGGAGAGAGACACAGAGAGAGAGCAGAGACAGAGAGAGAGGCAGAGACAGAGAGACAGACAGAGAGGAGAGAGAGAGAGAGAGAGAGAGAGAGAGAGAGAGAGAGAGAGAGAGAGAGAGAGACAGAGAGAGGCATTGCTAAGTGAAAACTGAAAATTCCAAACCTAATGGAAGTATCTTCAGAGCAGTTGATTATTTATTGTTTGTAAAATATGGATTTTGTTTACTACTGAAGATGTGATGGAACTTGTGAACTAGACTACATATGAGAATTGCTGAGGAAATGGTTTCTCACGCATTCAGAAAAAAATGATTTTGGCAAACGCATCTTTTCCCTTTGTTTGTGTATTATTGCTATGGAACAGTACGTCTCATAATCATCCTTTGAGATAATAATAATAAGAAACTGCATGAGTTAAGACTGTCATGTTTCTATTTTATTTATTAAAGAGGTTTTATCTTTCTCATAAATTTTAGCCTATAATTGATATTGAACAGTCTTTTATTTACTTAAAATGAGCTTGATTGTTTTTTTCTCCAGGTGTGTTTGGTGATCCAGATGAAGTAGAGTCAGTGTCAGTGACTGAAGGAGATTCTGTCACTCTAAACTCTGATGTTACTGAAGTACAGAGATGATCTGATACTGTGGATGTTTGGACCTCAAGAGACTCGAATCGCTGAAATATATAACAGATGGTCAAATATTTTAATAGTGAGACATTCAGAGACAGACTCCAGATGGACAGTCAAACTGGATCTCTGACCATCAGAAACATCAGATCTGAACACACTGGACTTTATAAACTAGAGATCCGCAGCAACAGAGAAACTCAAACCAGAGATTAAAGTATTTACTGTCTATGGTGAGTAAAGTAATGCCCATACATGATTAAAACTGTATGATTATACTCTAAAATAAAACTTCTCCTGATTCATCTGGTTATTCATAGAAGTATTTAACCAACTGACAACTGTGAGATCAAACCTATTTTCTACTCTCAGTTTATACGTAAATTGTTAGTGATATTTTGCACTTCCTGGAGGAAATACCAATGGTTACAAGCAGAACAATAGTGTTGATGTTTTAGCAATGATGGTTAAACAAAGGCAGAGTCTGTATGTTGAGCGGTTCATGCTGAACTACTTGTAGAAGACAAACAATTTTAGTTATAAGGAACATCAATACATTGCTACCTTGTAAATACTTATATTTGTTAATCATAAACTGCTGCGTTGAGTTGTAGGCCTACTTCTTGAGATGTCATTGATTTTTTATGTTTATTTTTTCCAGCTCCTCTCCCCATTCCTGTCATTATCAGTAACTCTTTACAGTGTTCTTCATCATCATCATCATCATCATCATCATCATCATCCTCATCATCATCATCATCATCATCAGTGTCCAGATGTTCTCTGGTGTGTTCAGCTGTGAATGTGAGTCATGTGACTCTCTCCTGGTACAAAGGGGAAACAGCTTATTGTCCAGCATCAGTGAGTCTGATCTCAGCTTCAGTCTCGCTCTACCTCTGGAGGTGGAATATCAGGATAACAACACCTACAGCTGTGTGCTCAGCAATCCCATCAGCAACAGACCACATCTGGACAACATCACTCAACTCTGTCACACATGTGAAGGAATCGCCATGAGAGCGTTTAGTAGATTCTGTTGGATGTTAATCCAGTGCTAGTTTATCTTAATTTAGGCGTTAAAGATTTAGGTTAAAAGTGTGTCTTCAAGTAGTTGAATTCACATATATTCACATTGTCACATTAACAGATTTACGTTTGTTTTGTGTTTAGTCTTTTCTGTTACATCACATCAGATGTCTTTAGTTCCTGATGATAATTTATATTGAGATCTGCAGTGCTCTATAATGTCTTGATTGGAGTCACTGAAGACTCATTTACATGTGTTGCTGTTTTTCTCTTCATTACAGGCGTCATTCAGCCGTCACATCTTATTCCACTGATATCAGCTGGTTTATTGATGCTGCTCATATCTGTAGCTGTAGTTGTGTTGATGAAATATGTTCACTGCAGGAACAGCAAACCACGCCCAACACAAGAGGGCGCAATGCTTTATTTAATGATATGAGACTTTCTGGTTTATGTTAAACCAATTAATAAGTAGTCAGTGTAAATGCAATTTTAATTTTATATTAATGTTTATTTACAAGTTTAATTGGTAATTTTTAAACTGTATATGAAAACAGAAAGTATGCCAAGTCATTTAAACGTCAAAGGTTGTACATTGTCTGCCATCATGTGCCACTAGATGGCAGTACAACCTATTCTGATGTCAAAGGAAACATATTGCTCTATTTACTCATAACTGCTGATCAGGAGCCGGGGGTATTCAGAAAGCAAGGTTAACTTACCTTCACATATACCTTGAACTCTCGGTTGATTAACACAAACCTTGCTACTCAGAGGTATGCTGGTTTCCAAAAACGAAGTCGGGGGAGTAAGTTCAGACAACCCAGAGTATGTTCCCCAGTGAACACTCAAGACATTATTCTCAACAGAGCGACGAATCGATGATTCACCATGGAAACAAAAAGCGTGCCATTCTACTTCTCTTCTTCTTTACTTGTTTAATGGCGAGTTACATAACCTACTTAGTGCACATGCCACCTATTTGGTGGTTATGCAATCATTTTCTCAATGTCTTTGTTTAATAAGTAATCTTTATTCACTGAGAATAAAGATTATATTTTTTTGTTTGATGCTAATTATTGAATGCAGATCCATGTGTGAGATGACAATGAAATAAATAATAAATATATTTCAATTGAACTAACATTTAAACTTGTTTTTATTCTGAATTCTTTAGAATAAATATATAATAATGTATATTATATAACTAGAAACAAATTTGGTTATATTAATAACTGTATTCATGATATAAAAACACATCTGAATACTCTTAGCTCCTAACCCTGGATCATGAGCTGCTCCGGGAGCAGGTTATGTTCAGAGCAGTTGCCATGATTTACTTACATACCCTGAAAGTTACCTCAGTTTCAAGACCCGAAGTTGAGGTTATCCGCTAGCTTACTCTTAAACATAACCTGCTTTCTGGAGATACCCCCAGGATGAGTGTGTATTACTGATGTTAAATAACAACATAAATACTCCTCACACTGATCCACATATGTATATGTTTGTAGATCTGATAATCACAGAGTCAAGTTACACACAGGTCATCTACTGTCTTCAGGCGGAGGATCTGCTACAGATAGTAAACACTTTATCTGATAAGCTTATTGTGTCTGTCAGGGTTAGCTCACTTTTTATACAGTGTTGTACTGCGATGGTGGAAAAATTAACTTAGAAGCGCAAATCCAAACCACTCATCATTAGGCTCATAGGATTATTTTGACAAATAGAGGCAGTTCTGAATCCAGTTCTCACCTTTAGCCTAATTCAACAGTGTTTTGAATTTATAGATCATATAGTAGTGATTCATTTTGTGGCATGAATGTTTCTCTTAAAAGTCTCTTACAGAAAGCATTTGCTAGATATGGGCAGAACAGAGACAGCTGTGGACTATCCAACACATACAGTGAATTATACACAACTTCTGTTGTGTATCAAAATAATGTTC
>CM031964.1:9746868-9776868 GCA_018749465.1 Paracanthobrama guichenoti
TGAAACAGAGTAAACATTAATGATGTCAAAGTGATCAGATTTGGTGAACTGCCAAAATTCATGGCATTGACCTCCAGTATAACAATAAAAACGTTGAATCTTAAATTCATGTCTTAATAGTTGAGTTACTGTGTGATCTTTCTACGCGACCTCCTGCAAGAAAACAGAACCAGAATAAAAAAATCAGGTCAAGAAGGTTAAAAAACACAAAGCCATACCAAAGTGAGAAGACCTTGGATTCATGTAACTTATAACAGCTGTAATTCCCTCAAATGAGTATTAAAACCTTTTTGGCGTCTAGGGCTTTGCCACACACTTGAAGATTTTAAGCCTGATTTTGAGCCGATTTTGCACCCCTGGCGATCGGAGCGTGGCCCAATTCAATGTTTATGCATAAAACCACTTTTTGTACAAAACTTCTCAATCAAGTGGTGCCATTCGATTATTTTACTGCTCCCTATCGTGGTGGCGCCACACGATCCCAAATTGTAACTATCAAATATGTTGATTGTGGTGAGGTAGGCAATGCGAGAAGTGTGGGAGGAAGTGAGCGAGACCGGTGCGTGATTGAGAATGAAGCGTCACCTGCAAGTTTTTACTTTCATTTTTGTATTTATTTTGATAAATAGTCTTTTAAATGTTCATGATTCCCGCCTCCTTCCTCCTTAAATCCTACGAGCTTTGTTACATTGGTGCCAAAACCCGTGAGCTGTCGGACTGCTGGGGGGATCGAGGTGCCGAGGAGTTAGGGCAGTGCGGATGGATGAGACCGCGAGTGGCTGCCAAGGTGATGGTGCTGGAGCACGCCCGTCCGAGAGGAGCGCGGGAGTCGCTGGCGCCCGCCATTTAGGGAGGAGCAGGGGTGTAGGACTCACAGGACTCGCTGCCGCTGCCCTCAACCGGAGAGCCACCGCCCTGACCGCCAGGGCAGAGGAGGGGCGAGCTGTCACTGGCGTCTAGTACCATCGCTGGCACACGTGAGAAGAGCCTCTTGGCTGGCTGAGGACCGAGCAGCAGTGTGTCTGCGAAGCGGACCAGAATTTTTATTTTCCCCTCTCTCCACTCTCTCGTCCTGTCGCTCTCTGTGTCTCCGTCGTCTGTCCATACCCAGGCAGGCCGGGAGACATGGAGATTGGGCCCCGAGGTATGAGGCACCGTCTCGGGTGTACCCCAGGCCGACCTGGAGGCGATAGGGGTATGTGGCGGAGGTGAGCCAGGCCGAGAGATGTGGGAGGAGCTGGCGAGACCAGTGTGTGATTGAGAATGAATGTCACCTCGAGTCTGGAGGTCTCTCTCATGAGGGAGCTCGGAGCATATAAGGACAAGCGACACCAGTGAAGGGACGAGAGAGGACCAGGCGTGGATTTATGTTGTGTTTTGTTTACATTTGAGTTTGTGTTCTTACTTTCATTTTTGTATTTATTTGATTAAAGTCTCTTTTAAATGTTCGCGGTTCACGATAGCCAATGAGAGTAAACAAGCTTCACCAACCAGATGTTGCATGCCTCTATAGCTGAAACTTGGCAGCCACAAACATGCCACCCCAGACGTGGAATATTGAGAATGAAAATCGCCCGTATACTTTTTTCTCCTTTGTTTTCTTCACGCCAGGAGAACTAGCTGGCTGATGTTGATCATCCTCCATCTGTTTTTCTTCTCAAGTCCTGTTTGAAGTCTCCCGTGAGATCTCGTCTCACTGTGAAAATGTTACTACAATCGAGAGGTGTGTGGTGTCGCGGTTGAGACAAGTCTTCCGTGTGCATTCGGAGGATTATAATGCTAAAAATCAGGTTGAAACTGCCTTTATGTCTGTGATCTCCACAGTTTAAAATCGATTAAGATTTGAAAATCATCTAGTGTGTCCCAGGCCTTAGATGCATGTCAGCACATTCTCAGTCACACACACAATTGACAACAGTAATTTAAAGAAGCCGAGGAAGTTTACATATTAAAAACAGGCACAGTTCATACAGTAATAAAATATACAGTATCTTACCGAACTCTGAAGCGGATGTGTAGAGAATGTTGGATCAGCATAATGCATCTCTTCTTCATCAGTATAAACTGTTTTAATAAAATCATACATTTAATAAAACAAAATACATTTAATTAAAGCAACACTATAGGTAACTTTTGGCGCTCTAGCTGTTAACAAACAGAACTGCATGAGTCTTGAAAGAAAGAACACTGCAGCGGAGCTACTTCTCTCTGTTTATGTCTATGACGAGTCACGCAGGTACTGGACTACTCCGCCCAGTGGTTCCGACCGAACAGTTAAACCGGATTAGTCAGAATATAAACACTTATTATAAGTGTACCATAGTGATTCAGGATAAGACAAATCATGGTTTTGGAAAATGGATTATGATGTACTCATTATATACATTTTGTAAATATTGAGCACAAAAAAGTTTCATAGTGTTGAACTTGAAATGTATATATATTCATATCAATACTTGCCTTTGTGTCCTGTTTTTACATGTTCTGTGGTACATCAAACCTCCGACACAGCCATGACCACCAGCAGCGCTAGAGTAGCAAGTATTGCCATCATGAAACGAACATTGGTCCACTGCTGTAATGCACATGAATATAATGAATATAATACAGCTGAAACTTTAAACAAACCATTATGGTTATGAAATATGATTTAACATGTTAGGTTTCAAATAAGCTGAGGTGTTTAACTAAAGTACTTGAATATTTTGATCTCTGTGATAAAGATTCTACTATAAAGTCAATTCACCTTTTATTTATATAGTGCTTTTAACAGTACAGATTATTTCAAAGCAGCTTTACAGTGATAGGAAAATAATGCTGCAAAGTTTGTTTTGGCTGTACAGCAGCCAAAATAGTGACGTGTCCAGCTTAAGTAAGTTCAGCGTTGATATTAATTTAGTTAATTTATCATTTATCTATACAGCAGCTCAACAACTATCTATCTAGGCTTTGCTTTAAAGATCATAATTTATATTTACAAAAATATTAAGAAATACCATTTGTTTCACTAAGTTCATGTATTTCCTGTTAGAAACAGGATGTTTGGGTGGGACAAACAGAAGATATGTCATTTTTAAACTGCCAACAGACTTAAAAGATAAACATTTGTATATGATAATATCTGCTAACAAAGAACTGTCAATAGGCGAGAACATATTTAAAGTGCCCTATTGTGGTATTTTAAAATTTGCTAATTTAGTTTTGGAGGTCTCAGGTTTACATGCATCAAAGGTAAAAAAACAGTTTTATTTTCTCATAATGTACATTGCACATCTATGGAGCCCTGCACATGACATGCAGTAAAAACTAGTAAGGCTAAATCATGCGCACGATTTATAAATCTAGGGAACGAAATAGTAAATTGTGCGCATGATTTACCTTTTTTCCTTGCATGTCGTGTGGGAACTCTGTGCTACATCATCCACAATGTTCCAGCAGTTCTCAGATGACTCGATGGATGAATCAGCTCTTTCTGCAGGAGCCTACTCTGCTCTGATTGTGACTGGTCTACCACGTGCAGCGCCCGTACCAGTGGATAAAAAGTACTTAAAAAGCCATACATGAATAGTAGTATAGATATCTTACCAGAAAATGACTTTGGTAGAAGTAAAGTCACTGTTTAGAATATAATATAAGTATGAAAAGTATTTTTTATATTAAATATACTTAAGTATTGAAAAGTAAAAGTATAAGTAAACACAAAATACAAAGAAGCAAAAAAAATTATTCTATACACAGTTTGAGCAGCAAGATTGTCCATTTTGTTCCATTTTGTTTTATTTGAATTAAAAAATGGTTAAATGTTTATTCATGTTAATTCATAGTGTATTAACTAATGCAAGCGACAACTTTAAAATGTTAAGATGTAAATGTTGAAATCAACCTTATTTAATGTTACAAATGGACTGTTATTGTAAGTGTTACTTACCATTTAATATAAATCAAACAGTCATGCTTAAAGTTGGCCATCTTTACACACAAAGGCATAGCATTGAAATTAGACTGAATATTATATGTATGCTTTCAGGCGTTATTTGCTTCTAATTTAGAACACTTGATTATCTATTCAAAGTATGTGTTACAGCGGCGATTAAAAAGAACTGAAATCGATTTATGTCGGCTGCATGATGAGGATGCTTGAGGTACTGTAATGTTAGCATCCTCTCAGCCTTGATAGCAAACATGCTGCTGTTCATCCAGTCAACAAGCGAATTACTCTATAGTGATATGAAAACATGTACTCTAGTGTACTGTATAACATACCGTTTGTTGTCTATGTTTTAAATCAGTTTTAAAGTGTCACCGCTCTGTGCAGCTTGTACGCGGCCTCACGTCACGTGTCAAAACAAACTCCATGAGCCATCAGTGAGTTTTATTTTGGCCTCTAGAAGCCGCTCTGCGTGCTAATATAATGACAACGCGCCCCTTTCAGCCGCTCCAGCAACGGGCGCAACGCCGGAAAATGAAATCTCGGAGACCCACACATGCAGAAAAAACTGGTAGCAGCAATTAGCTCCCTCTATTTATAAATCATGCGCCACGATTTAGTAATTCGTTTCCTCGATTTGCTAAATGTGCGCGCGATTCTCATCGAGAACTAAATAGTAAATCATGAGCACGGTTTACTTTTTTCTTACCGTCATGTATGGTGCTCCGTAGAAATCAACATGGTTGTATGCATGCACTTTTTGCACATGCTTGCTTGAAGTCTCTTCCGACTTTATTTTGTAGTAACTTCTTGTAAAAATCATTTGGGAAATGTATCAGAGTAAAAGTATATATTTTATTTAGGAAATGTAGTGAGTAAAACTAAAAGTTGACAGAAATATAAAAACTTAAGTAAAGTAGATTCTCCCAAAAAATACTCAAGTGCTGTAACAAAGTATTTGTCATATGTCTGTTTTGTCTTGTGTAAGCACATTTTTTTTTGTATTTTGTCATTTCTGGCCATGTGCTTGATTAAATTTGCCCACCTATTTCTCCCTCATCACCTGCCTTGTTTGTTCCTATTTAGTCTCCTTGTGTTTGCTGGTTCGTTGTCTTTTGTTCCTGCGGTTGTTCCGTGCCTAAGCGTTTTTGTTCTCCTGGTTCCTTGTATGTTTTACAGTCTGTTTGAGGTTTCCCCCTTGTGGTTTTTCCTTTGTGTTTGTTTTATTTTGTTATTTAATAAACCACCCTTTCTTCTGCTCTAGAGTCTCGCCTCTTCTCTGCACCCACAACCGTGACAGTATTATTACATTACACCACTGACCATTACCATTAACGAGTTTGTTTGCCCATATAAGATCTTAAGATGTTAGGTTAAACTTATTTGGCTTGCTGTCCACTGTTATGGGACTCATTGCGAAGCAGCTTCTAACTCGAGAGCTCTGATATACTTCACAGTGACTAAATATAGGATATGATTATGTAGGGCAAGGTACCTATGATAAGGTGGAGTTTGTGGGGTGGTGGGATGCTGGAACAGAGACTGAGAGAGGCAAGCAGCTGCTTATTATATACTCTGTATGGCTGTTGGCTGTTGATTGGAAGATTATATGGGCTCAAGCTCCTCCCTAAGTTTAGGAACTTCACTAACTGATCTTCAGCTCCGTCCGGAGGCTTCGAAAGCTCAGCGATAGTACACACTGTAAAGACAGTAATGATGGCGTCGATTTTATACCCCTCACGCGAGTCGAATCGATGATGAAACACTGGAAGACCTAGTTATTCAACCAGAACCTGAGCAGGGCGTTTCTCAGTGATGCTACTCAGTTTGAGGTACATTATGAGATGTTTCAACTATAATTCCTCACCGTAAGCATTAACAAAGTGTGCGTCCATCAACAAACCTGTGTGTGTGGTTTGAATTTATTGTGAGTGCACATGTGGGAACTGTGTCAATAACAAGCGCATTTACAGCATTATTTCATTAAGACAGTAATAACGTGAGTATATTAAATACAATAATACGCGCAATAAGTGGATGGTCAATATGCTAATGTTTTGCCTTGATGTCTATGGCGGCTTAGGATTCGTTCAATTGATTCAGAGTCGACTCTTACTTTTGAGAGATAATAACGTCACATAAAGCGCACTTTCAGATTTAAAACTTTGCAGGATGTTTTCATTCATTTAAGAACTATGTAACACGTACACACTACATGAAAGGTAATTTTTAAAATCCATAATGGGGCACTTTAATGAAGTGAACATATATTTACCATATATATGAGCACAAAGCTCATAAATAAAAGCTATAAAACGCACAATTTTGATTAATTTAACACAATTAGAGGATAAGATATATTGTGATACCTGGACATGGATGACAGAGATCAGTGTTATTGAGCTGTGTAGTCCGGTTGGTGAATGAATAAGACACCACACAGCTGTAGGAATCATCCAGACACTGAATCTCAGAGGTAGAGAGAGACTGAAGCTGAGATCAGACACACTGATGCTGGACAATGAACTGTTTCCTTTGAACCAGGAGAGAGTCACACATGACTCACATTCAACACTGAACACACCAGAGAACAACTGGACACTGATGATGATGATGATGATGATGATGAACAGTTTGAGAGTTACTGGTGATTACAGGAGCCGGGTAGGCGAGCTGGGAAATATAAAATATAAAAATAATTGACATCTGCTCATGAACTGCTCAACATAGAGACTCTACCTTTGTTGTTATCTTTTTTTGTGCTATTTTTTTAATCTCTCTTTGACTTTTAATGGTGTTTTCAAAAAACATTCTATTATATTTGCATATTGATTTGGATTCTGTATTATGATATGTTTTGAATATGATTGCCATAAGTTTATTAATCTAAAAAGTGCATTTTAGTATTCATTTTCTCTTCTCTCTAAATGTGGGTTTGCAGCTTTTCTAACCATCATTGCTAAAACATCAACACTATTGTTCTGCTTGTAAGCACTGGTATCTCCTTCAGGAAGTGCAAAAGCACATTAACAATTGATAAATAAACTGACTGTAGAAAATAGGTTTCCATCTCACATTTGTCAGTTATTAAATAGCTACTTATGAATTACCAGATGAATGAGAAGTTTTATTTTTGAGTGTCATCAGTCTCAATCATCATGAGAATCATTTACTCACCATAGACAGTAACATTGAATCTCTGGTTTGAGTTTCCTCTGTTGCTGCGGATCTCTAGTTTATAAAGTCCAGTGTGTTCAGATCTGATGTTTCTGATGGTCAGAGATCAGTTTGACTGTCCATCTGGGTTTGTCTCAAATGTCTCGTACTGTCAAACATATCAATGTCCTGCTTATAGATTTCAGCGATTCAGAGTCTCTTTGGGTCCAAACATCCACAGTATCTGATCATCTCTCTGTGCTTCAGTAACATCAGAGTTTAGAGTGACAGAATCTCCCTCAGTCACTGACACTGACTTCACTTCATCTGGATCAGCAAACACACCTGGAGAGAAAAAAGCTCCCTTTAGGAAAATATAAAACATTCAAGATCAAATAAAATATGAATGAGCAAGATTAAGCAAATGATTGCACTAAATAATGAACACACCACGGAAAGGGTCAAACTAATAGCATACACTGTTTGGAATTGTCCCATCACAAATAAACATAAAATAGAAACATGACAGTTTTGTTATTTTAAAGGATGACTTACCACTCGATAGCAGTAAAGCTCAGACAGAAGAAAGATGCGCTGTGAATCACATTTTATGAACTTCTTCACAACTCGACGATATACAGCCAAACATGACGAGAATAATCGAGAGTGCGTGCGAAAAACCATTTCAGCGATCCGGTACTCCGGTTAGGAAAAGAATTTCCGTTCACATGTGTAGTTCACATCACATCTTCAGTAACAAAATATATCCATATGAGAATTAAACGAGGCTACAAGGCTCACATATTGAGTTCTGATAAAGGATCTATAGGCGTGGACTACACACACACACACACACACACACACACCTCTTTTTCTCAATATCTGTCAGCAGTATATTCTGATCATATTTTTTTGTTGCTTCAAGCTATTACTTTATTGAATAATTTGTAAAAAAAAAAAAAAAAAAAAAAAAAAAAAAACACTGTAATCAATTCATTTTATAGCGCTCTTATTCTTGACATTATGCATTTGTCGAAAGTAGGTTTCCAAGAAGTGTTTTCAAGATGTTGGTGCCAGTGAATGATGATATGTTTATGTAATGAGAAATCATGCAGGAGGATCAGGGTTTGTCTAGGAAGCTCTCCTCATGAACATCTTTAAACACATTTATGTGAAGCTTGCACACAATAGTTGTCTAATATTATATTGGTTTGTTGTGTATTCAAAAACTCTATCATTGTTCTAAAGAACCCGTGTGATATGCAAATAGTGATGAGTGTGAGGCACAGCAGACACTGCAGGATGAAACTTGGTGCAAATAGTGTCTAGGAGTATATCCAGGATTGATGGATAAAGATTGCCTTCTGATTGCCCACATTTCTGGCGCGGACAGTCACCAACATATTTAATTATTGGAGGTTTGCGTATTCTAATTTTCATTTACAATTTTATTCATTTTGAGAAACCTGAACCTTTTTGTAAGTAAGATGAGTAAATGCTCACATTTAGAGCTCACAATATCCATCAATAACCATCATGTTCCCACACAACGTCACTGCACTTACTCCCAGGGAACAAGAGGCTGTCAGTCAATAAATGGAAAAACAAAGTAACTTTGTGTTACTTATTTGAAAAAGTAACTCCAGATATTATGTTGTAAATTTTAAAGTAATGCATCTGATTACGCAACTCAAAGTTACTTGTGTCACGTTACCCCCAACACTGATTCCAACTTTTACTACAAGCGCTATTTCATCAAATTCATTTGGCAATAACAAGTGCAGACCAAACGCTAATGGTAGCATGCTGTAAAAACAGTGCCAATGTCACGACCCTAGACCAACAGTCTTGTTCTTCTCAGTTAACATCTAGAGGTTTTCCTTTCGAAACCTTGGGTTCTGGTAGGCCACCATTTCCTACACCTCTGAGACAACATCTGTGTCAACTTTCTCCACGACTGAGCATGTTGAACAATCTGCAAAAACAAACACCAAACCCAACAAAGTGTCTTGCTGTTGATCGGCATGTCGGTGCAATGAGAATTGGCCTTAAGACATCCGTTCAGTTTTAACCTAAAACAACATGAAACAAAATTGTAGTAGCCTTACAATGCTGCTACTTTTATTTCAATCATTTACATACAGTTAGTGGCCAAGCAGTGAAAGGTTTTCTGTTCATAATCTGCCATGCCAATCTCACAGTGGCTGTCAGAAACTCAAACTAACGCCACCATCACGACTATTACATTCAACTGATTTGACACTGCTTTTTCTCTCCAAAATTTATGACAAACTACATTAAAAATTTAAATCTTCACCAGTTTTAGGTCACATGACCATCCTGATCAAATGGGTGTATTCAAAACCAGCAATGGCTAGAACGATGATGGTGAAGCTGTATCATGTTTCCATATTTGTATAAACACACGCCAGAGCAGCTTTATGCGTATTTGCTCTGTTGTGTATTACTAAAACCTAAAACATCTTTGTATCTCAGTTCACACCTGGTTCACAATCATAAAGGACCAAAAATGCGATCATTCAACTGGGGCTTTCAGTCTTTTGTTCTGAAATAAAAGCTTGACTTCGGTGCATTCACTTTAATACAGATGACGTTCTGAGACATATTTATTTTGGCAGGATTTGCATCACACAAGCAGCTAAGAAATGTTCCATAGTAAATGTCACTAAAAGGAGGCGCAGAGGCCTGTTAAGGGAGTTTCTACAAGCGCTTTTGTGCAGAAGCAGCTCTTCACCCACTCTTACACCTTACACACACACTAACACTCAGAGTGCACTCTTAGGTACACCAAAAATACCACCTGTAGCATTCAACCAACAACAAAAAACACTTGAGACCCTACACTGACCTAAATAGTTCTGACTTCTGACCACCGTATCATTCTGACTCTGAAACCAAGCTGCTAATAAAGGCACACAGTAGCTCATGTTCATTCTCCATTTAAAACAAGAGGCCTTCTACTGGTGCTTCAAAGCAAAAGCATCAATACAAAATATTTTTTTTTTTGTGATAATCATATCGTTTAATAATATTTTATACTAAATACTGTAATCAATGCTGTATACTGACAATACTGCAATAACTGTATATGTGTACTTTTAATGACTTGTTTATTGATATATTTTGTAGGTGAGTGACCCAGTGGTCCATGGAGATTTATGGACCATAGAAAAATGATGGGTGTGAACTAAACAGGAAGTTCTGGTAGGGTATCTTGTGCATTGCAGGATTTCCAGTGGGAAGTCCTAACAGTGCTGTATCTGTTGTTTAAAGCCTACACACACAGTCTTTGGGTTAAGACTCTTTGAAGGCTGACACGTTAACAAAACAATATATATATTAACTTTCCATGTTCCATGTAAACTTGCCTAGCTTTAAAACTTTAAACTTTTAAACTTTTATGTTTTAAATTTTAATGATTTTCTTTTGTGTATCTGTGATCATGGTCAGTTTGTATGCTCTTTGTCTTGTGGTCGTATGATCTAACTCTTACTGAACCACAATTTCCCAAATACAATGTTTACTGTGCATTTGCAATTGGTTTAACACATGCAGTTGCTAGTCGTGGCCACGTGATTAACCGGAACAACAAAATGGTGTACGGAGAATTGATTAGCTTTTATTGTAATAGTTGCAGAGATATCTAGTCAGTCCAGCAAACAGTTTCCCACTTTTCACTTTTTCACTTTGCCACATGAGCTCCATCATTTATTTCCTCTTTATGGGTTTAAGTCAGTTTTCCACCACATCCTGTAAAGCCTCTAGAGCCTGAGCCACAATCAAGAGAAAGCAGAGAAACAGAAGTCAATCACATGACCATGACATAATGGAACTTAATTTATTTATGTTTCTTCCCTCTTACACACACACACACACACACACACACACACACACAGACACAGACACAGACACACACACACACACACACACACACACACACACACACACACACACACACACACACACACACACACACACACACACACGTCTGCTGAAGGGAGGTGCATTTAAATTTAACCTGTCTGCTAACACACCTGTAAGGATATCAATCTATCATGGCCCGGATGAAACAGTTTCCATGATGGGTCAAGTTTTGACTGGATGTCATGAAGCCCCTGCTAGTAGTACATGACATAACCACTTCATTATCGTATATAAAGAGCATGGCTCTCATTCAAACGATACCTGTGTATTAGTATCTAATACGTTATTAGAAAGAAGTAATCGGTATCTGAAAAAGTATTATAGCATTTGTCGTGTGGTTGATGCCCAATGTCACTAACTGAACAGAAATACATAATTATATTTCAGTAAGAGCTGCGGCGTGTAAACTTCACTTCCCTGGCCTCAAAGGCACCGCGTCATTAGCATCCTTGTTAGCATGCCCTCCTTCAAACTGGAAACTACGTTTTAAATCCCGCTCGGAGCAGGTTGAGTAAGACCGGTTACACCTGGACTTCGCCATCTACAGTGCATCCAGAAAGTATTCACAGAGCTTCACTTTTTCCATATTTTGTTATGTTACAGCCTTAATCCAAAATTGAATAAATTCATTATATTCCCTAAAATTCTACAAACAATACCCCATAATGTCAAGGTGAAAGAGGTTTATTTGAAATCTTTGCAAACTTATAAAAAAAAATAAAAAAATCACATGTACTTAAGTATTCACAGCCTTTGCCATGACACTCAACATTGCACTCAGGTGCGTCCTGTTTCCACTGATCATCTTTGAGATTTTTCTTGATTGGAGTCCACCTGTAGTAAATTCAATTGATTGGACATAATCTGGGGAAGGAACAGAAAAAATTCTGCAGCATTGAAGTCCCAATGAGCACAGTGGCCTCCAGACTTGCTGAAATGGCGCCGCTGTGTTTGAGTCGCCGTTCAGGTCGCTCATGAGAACTGTGCTTTTATTTACTATTTTACTTTCTTTTACTCTCAGTTTTACAAACTTATCATCTGCATTGATCTACTACGACAGCAAAACTCTTTTGGACATTGGTTACCTCTACACTGGACTGTTTCAGGACACTTTCGCCCGATCCTCTGTGGCCATCTGAGATTCTTACGCAACTGGCCGGGTTGAACAATGGACAGAGCCAGCGGCGTAGAACAAAAAAACACCGTGGGAAGCAGCGCTGGTATCCGTAACAGACTGAGGAAAGGGCATTCAGACCTCCTCTCGAGCATTCTTCTAGCAAATGTTCAATCCTTGGATAATAAGATGGGCGATCTTAGAGCCAGGATAAGTTTTCACCGGGACATGAGAGACTGTAACATCTTTTGTTTGTCCGAAACATGGCTCACGCCACCGGTCCCGGACACAGCTGTGGCGCCCGTCGGAGAACTTCTCTGTTTTTCGGATGGACAGAACAGCCGAGGCCGGTAAATCCAAAGCGGTGGAGTGTGTTTCATGATCAACAAGAAATAGTGCGATCCAGGAACATCACCATTCTCTCGCGGTCCTGCTCGCCTCATCTGGAACATTTAACAATCATTTGCCGTCCATTCTATCTGCGAGGAGTTTTCTGCGGTTGTCGCGACCGCCGTTTACATCCCACCGCGGGCAGACACAGCGCTGGCTTTATCTGGCCTTCATGATGTTGCCAGCGGCGTCATAAACCAACATCCGGCCGCGGCATTCATTTGTCGCGAAGGCGATTTTAACAAAGCAAACCTAAAGAAAGTCCTGCCAAACTTTCATCAGCACGTCTCCTGCCCCACACGAGGAGCAAACACACTGGATCACTGCTACTCTCCGTTTAAGAACGCCTATAAAGCGCGGTCACTTCCAGCGTTTGGCAAATCGGATCATGCCGCCATTTTCCTCACTCCGAATACAAACAAAAGCTCCTCCAGGAATCCCCCCGGTGGCGGGGAAGTTGGCGTTGGTCACCCCACTCAGAACCGGCGCTACAGGCAGCTCTGGAGGATGTGACTGGGACATGTTCGGCGAGTTCAGCTGACTTTGGATCTAAATCCTCTGCAGAAACAAGCGTTGATCCGTTGCTCGTGAGCGAGTTAAACTCTTTCTATGCTCGCTTTGGCTGTAACGCGGCAGCGCGACTCCGCCAAGTGGCGCGTTAGAGAAATTACTCAGAGCAGCAACAATCACGTGATCTCTGTCTCGGAGGATGAAGTTCGGAGAGCACTCAAGCGTGTGGGCGTTAGGAAAGCTGCCGGGCGGATGGTATTTCAGGTCGTGTTCTGCGGTCCTGTGCTGATCAGCTCACCGGGTTGTTTACATCTATCTTTAATGAGTCCCTCGCTACATCTGTGGTCCCCACCTCCTTCAAAAAATCCACCATCATCCCTGTCCTAAGAACAGTAAACCCTCTTGCCTAAATGACTATCGTCCAGTGGCTCTCACGTCTATAGTCATGAAGGTCTTTGAGAGACTCATTAAAAACACCATTTGCACCTTCATTCCTGACACTTTGGACCCTCTTCAGTTTGCCTATCGTCCCAATAGATCGACTGAAGATGCCATCTCTCATGTCCTCCACTCCTCCCTCACTCACATCGACAGCAAAAGTGGGAACTACGTAAGACTGCTATTTATTGACTATAGCTCAGCCTTTAACACCATAGTTCCCACCAAGCTAACCTCCAAACTCCTGGATCTCGGCCTGAATCCTTCTCTCTGCCACTGGATTGAGGACTTCCTCACTGGCAGGCCTCAGGTGGTGAGAATAGGCCAGTCCACCTCCACCTCCATCACCCTGGGTGTGGGAGCTCCACTGGGCTGTGTCCTGAGCCCCTGCTCTACTCTCTACTACGCATGACTGTTTGTCCACACACAGCTCCACCTCTATCATCAAATTTGCTGATGATACTGTTGTCCTAGGCCTCATTTCCAACAACAATGAGGCGGCATACTTGGACGAGGTGGAGCATCTAACATCATGGTGCCAGGACAACTATCTCTCTCTGAATGTTGGCAAGACCAAAGAAATGATTGTGGACTTCAGGAAGAGACAGCAGGACATACTCCCCCTCATGATCAGCGGGTCACCAGTAGAGAGGTGAGCAGCTTCAAGTACCTGGGAGTAAACATCTCCGAGGACCTGACCTGGACTGCTCACATTCAGACACAGGTGAAAAAAGTCAGGCAAAGACTGTACCACCTCGCCAGCTGAAATTCAGGGGTTTCCAGCTATCCTGAAAACTTTCTATTTAGGGGCGATAGAAAGTGTTTTAACTCAGTGCATCACAGCGTGGTATGGGAACAGCACCAGTCATGACCGCAAAGCCCTGCAAAAGTAGTGCGCTTATCCGGCGTATCTCAGGGTCAGCTCTCCCGTCTCTGCAGGGGCGTCTACACCAAACGCTGCAAAGGTAGAGCTACTAAGATCATCAAGGACTCTAATCACCCTGCAAACCCTCATTTCACGCTGCTGCCATCTGGTAGCGCTTCCGAAGCCTGATGGCCAAAACTGAGAGACTCAGGAGGAGCTTCTTCCCCAGGCCATCAGACTCCTGAACTCCAGTCACTTAACATCACGTGACTTCACGTCAGGATAAACATCGATACACTGACATTGCACTGCACTTTCTGTTCTCGTTGTTACTGCGTAACAACCTGTTATAAACCTGTTTGCACATTATACTCTTATACATTTGTTAACCACATATTTATAAGTCTACAGTTTACTCACTGCAAAAGTCTACTTCAATTATTTTATTCCACTTTATCCTTATTTGTTACCTTTTTTTTCTCTTGACTTGATTATTTATAATTCTACAGATATAGACATATATATATATATATATATATATATAGATAGTACTTTTTATATCCTATTTCTATTATAATTTCTTCCTTGTGTTTTTAACTGTGAATTTGCACTGTCCATGGAGGCGGACCTGTTTACATTTCACTGCCGGTTGTATATTCTGTATATAACTGTGTATGTGACAAATAAAACTCTTGAATCTTGAATCATCTGTAAATGGAAAAGTTTGGAACCATCAGGACTCTTCCTAGAGCTGGCCGCCCAGCCAAACTGAGTGATCGAGGAGAGAGGGCTTTAGTCAGGGGAGGTGACCAAGAACCTGATGGTCACTCTGACAGAGCTCCAGCGTTTCTCTGTGGAGAGGAGAACCTTCCAGAAGAACAACCATCTCTGCAGCACTCCACCAATCAGACATGTATGGTAGAGTGGCCAGGCGGAAGCCACTCCTCAGTAAAAGGCACATGACAGCCCAACTGGAGTGTGCCAAAAGCCACCTGAAGGACTCTCAGACCATCCAATACCATCCCTACAGTGAAGCATGGTGGTGGCAGCATCATGCTGTGGGGATGCTTTTCAGCAACAGGAACTGGGAGACTAATCAGGATCAAGGGAAAGATGAATGCAGCAATGTACAGAGACATCCTTGATGAAAACCTGCTCCAGAGCGCTCTGGACCTCAGAGTGGGGGCGAAGGTTCATTTTCCAACAGGACAACGACCATAAGCACACAGCCAAGATAACAAAGGAGTGGCTCACTGGGACAACTCTGTGAATGCCCCATACAATAAAGAAACTGCCCCAAAATAGATGTACCAAGCTTGTAGAATCATACTCAAAAAGACAGAGCTGTAACTGACTTGCCATCGCCACTTTACCTCTATAATTCACTTTATCCATCTTTCTTTTTTTTCTTTCTTCTGTTATTTGTTACTGTTAAACTTTTGTTGTTATTGTTATTGTTTTGTTGTTGTTAGGCACCTAGGGTCTGAGAGTCATAGAATTTCAATTCTCTGTATGTATGTACTGTATGCACGTATGGCAGAATTGACAATAAAGCTGACTTTGACCTTTGACCCTTTGACCAAAGGTGTTTCAACAAAGGCAAAGCAAAGGCTGTGAATAATTATGTACATGTGATTTTTCTTTTTAATTTTTAATTTTTAATAAATTTGCAAAGATTTCAAACAAACTTCTTTCACACTGTTATTGTCATTACACTGTCACATATATAGGGTATTGTTTGCAATGTTTTCCATGTTTGTGGAGTTATCTTGTGTAGTAAATACACTCACCTAAAAGATTATTAGGAACACCTGTTCAATTTCTCATTAATGCAATTATCTAATCAACCAATCACATGGCAGTTGCTTCAATGCATTTAGGGGTGTGGTCTAGTCAAGACAATCTCCTGAACTCCAAACTGAATGTCAGAATGGGAAAGAAAGGTGATTTAAGCAATTTTAGTGCGTGGCATGGTTGTTTGGTGCCAGGCGGGCGGTCTGAGTATTTCACAATCTGCTCAGTTACTGGGATTTTCACGCACAACCATTTCTAGGGTTTACAAAGAATGGTGTGAAAAGGGAAAAACATCAGTATCACGACTTGATCCTGTGGGTGAAAATGCCTTGTTGATGCTAGAGCTCAGAGGAGAATGGGCCGACTGATTCAAGCTGATAGAAAACAACTTTGACTGAAATAACCACTGTTACAACCGAGGTATGCAGCAAAGCATTTGTGAAGCCACTGCACGCTCAACCTTGAGGCGGATGGGCTACAACAGCAGAAGACCCCACCGGGTACCACTCATCTCCCTACAAATAGGAAAAAGAGGCTACAATTTGCACAAGCTCACCAAAATTGGACAGTTGAAGGCTGGAAAAATGTTGCCTGGTCTGATGAGTCTCGATTTCTGTTGAGACATTCAGATGGTAGAGTCAGAATTTGGCGTAAACAGAATGAGAACATTGATCCATCATGCCTTGTTACCAATGTGCAGCTGCTGGTGGTGGTGGTGGTGGTGTAATGGTGTGGAGGATGTTTTCTTGGCACACTTTAGGCCCCTCAGGTAGGCCACAGCCTACCTGAGCATTATTTCTGACCATGCCCATCCCTTTATGACCACCATGTACCCATTCTCTGATGGCTACTTCCAGCAGGACAATGCACCATGTCACAAAGCTTGAATCATTTCAAATTGGTTTCTTGAACATGACAATGAGTTCACTGTACTAAAATGGCCCCCACAGTCACCAGATCTCAACCCAATAGAGCATCTTTGGGATGTGGTGGAACAGGAGCTTCGTGCCCTGGATGTGCATCCCACAAATCTCCATCAACTGCAAGATTCTATCCTATCAATATGGGCCAACATTTCTAAAGAATGCTTTCAGCACCTTGTTGAATCAATGCCACGTAGAATGAAAAGGCAGTTCTGAAGGCGAAAAGGGTCAAACACAGTATTAGTATGGTGTTCTAATAATCCTTTAAGTGAGTGTATATAGACAATAAACTGTGTGTTCAGTGTTTTAAAAATGGTGGGTGCTATCAATGTGCACTTGCTTCACTGGTAGTGCTGGTTAACCTATTGTGCTGGGTTAGACTCTTCTCTGAAGTAGGAGCTAAATTAGTCCCCCCAAAAGCGTTCCTAGAACAAAATCGTTCTCAGTTCCCTTCTGTAAGAACACTCCAAAAAGAAGGTACTTCCGACAATAGTTATAGGAACTATGAAAACATTAAATCCGGTGTGAAAGCCCTGTGGAGCTGAGTTGATGGTAGAGACTATTGTTGGCAATGGTTCTACTATCTACTTAGGCTTATGATGCTTTTGGAAATGCAGCCCTGAAATGGACTTGTATGTTTGCTCTGTCTGCTACATAAGCCGTGTCCAGTTATCATGTCAGACACAAACATGAGTGTATTTGTTATTTTGGATCTTTAATCCTGCTTTGTGGTAAAATGTTGTATCTTAAAACAGGGCTGCCAACTCTCACGCATTTGGCATGAGACACACACTTTCAGGCTCTCTCGTGCTGCCCAAGTAAATTAAAAAGTCAACGCTTTTATTTTGTATTATGTATTTTGATGTCATACTGAGCAGAACACATGTATTGACATGGTATGGGTTTTATTTAAACCAATGAAGACTTAACATTACTAGTGAAACATAGTATTTGTGCACAAAAGCAAATTTACATGTATAAGACAACTATTAATAATTTGAGTTGCTAATTTTAACCTTTAATAATAAAGCCCTCAGTCAGGGCTCCCTGTATGTTTACAGCATTAGTTGAGAGATTTTTTTCTTGAGAAGAATTAACATGTAGCTACTGTACCTGATATTTATCCAAATAAATCGATACTGAATCAAGATCAGAATCGTATCGTAAGCTTATGAACTGAAATAATGAAATTTGTGTCAAGCAGTAATAAAAACCAGTTACTGTACCATGTAAACTTTGTAACAATCACAATACACTTATACCCCACCCCCTCTAATGTAGGCCTAAAATAACACCAAAGAACATTAAGAGACAAAGGACTCAATGTGAATTGATAAATATAATTGTAACCTTGTCAGAAATCCACATATGAAGCAAGTTTCTTGTGGGGAAAGTCAGTTCACTCATAGGCCATATTTGCAACACCTCAGAATGGCTATCTCAGGCATTCACAACCAAGTCCTTTCTATTTGAACAGGGAAATCCTGGAATCTGCTTGCCATACTCACAGAACATATCAGCAACAAAGTCTGACATGAACTTCCTAATAAATGTTGTTTCTTATTCCCAAAAAGCTTCATAAAGGCTTATATTTCAGGCTGGACCACATGTCTCTGGACACTGACTGTTTCTATGGCAACCAGTGATGTGAAGGCGGGACTTAATCAAGTCATAATTAAGTAATAATGTGTCTAACACTTTCTCCCTTTCAAAAACACCATCTTGGTGTATCTTAAGTCATTGTCCATATTTCCAAGATACCTGAAATAGTAAACTTTTGGCATTTTCTTTTTCAACATACTACGCTTTGGGACACACTTCTAATCTCACATACTATTTAGGATGCTTAAATTCTCTTCTCTAGCTCCCTCTAGTGACTTGAATTTACACACAAACAAATAAGTTAACCATTTTGAATGATTTGTTAGTCAAATCCTTTCTGTATAGGTTATTTGTCTATGATCACATGTTCCTTTAAAACATGACATACAGAAAAGCAGAAAAGCTGTGAGCCAATCACACGAGCCTTAAATATCACCTGACTAATCATTCTGGAGACACACAGGAAATACAGGTGTTGGTCATATAATTGGAATATCATCAAAAGTTGATTTATTTCACTAATTCCATTCAAAAAGTGAACTTGTATATTATATTCATTAATTACACACAGATTGATAAATTTCAAATGTTTATTTCTTTTAATTTTGATGATTATAACTGACAACTAAGGAAAATCCATATTCAGTATTTCAGAAAATTAGAATATTGTGAAAAGGTTGAATATTGAAGACGCCTGATGCCACACTCTAATCAGCTAATGAACTCCAAACACCTGCAAAGGCCTTTAAATGCTCTCTCAGTCTAGTTCTGTAGGCTACACAATCATGAGGAAGACTGCTGACCTGACAGCTGTCCAAAAGGCGACCATTGACACCTTGCACAAGGAGGGCAAGACACAAAGGTCATTGCAAAAGAGGCTGGCTGTTCACAGAGCTCTGTGTCCAAGCACATTAATAGAGAGGTGAAGGGAAGGAAAGATGTGGTAGAAAAAAAGTGTACAAGCAATAGGGATAACTGCACCCTGGAGAGGATTGTGAAACAAAACCCATTCAGAAATGTGGGGAGATTCACAAAGAGTGGACTGTAGCTGGAGTCAGAGCTTCAAGAACCACTACGCACAGGCGTATGCAAGACATGGGTTTCAGCTGAACAACAGACAGCGTCAGAAGCGTCTCGCCTGGGCTAAAGACAAAAGGACTGGACTGTCCAATGAGTTAACCCATGTCTCATTAAAAACACCATTTGCGCCTTCATTCCTGACACTTTGGACCCTCTTCAGTTTGCCTATCGTCCCAATAGATCGACTGAAGATGCCATCTCTCATGTCCTCCACTCCTCCCCTCACTCACATCGACAGCAAAGTGGGAACTACGTAAGACTGCTATTTATTGACTATAGCTCAGCCTTTAACACCATAGTTCCACCAAGCTAACCTCCAAACTCCTGGATCTCGGCCTGAATCGTTCTCTCTGCCACTGGATTGAGGACTTCCTCACTGGCAGGCCTCAGGTGGTGAGAATAGGCCAGTCCACCTCCACCTCCATCACCCTGAGTGTGGGAGCTCCACAGGGCTGTGTCCTGAGCCCCCTGCTCTACTCTCTCTACACGCATGACTGTTTGTCCACACACAGCTCCACCTCTATCATCAAATTTGCTGATGATACTGTTGTCCTGGGCCTCATTTCCAACAACAATGAGCGGCATAATGGACGCAGGTGGAGCATCTAACATCATGGTGCCAGGACAACTGTCTCTCTCTGAATGTTGGCAAGACCAAAGAAATGATTGTGGACTTCAGGAAGAGACAGCAACGGACATACTCCCCCTCATGATCAGCGGGTCACCAGTAAGAGAGAGAGTGAGCAGCTTCAAGTACCTGGGAGTAAACATCTCCGAGGACTGACCTGGACTGCTCACATTCAGACACAGGTGAAAAAAGCCAGGCAAAGACTGTACCACCTGCGCCAGCTGAGGAAATTCAGGGTTTCACCAGCTATCCTGAAAACTTTCTATTTAGGGGCGATAGAAAGTGTTTTAACTCAGTGCATCACAGCGTGGTATGGGAACAGCACCAGTCATGACCGCCAAAGCCCTGCAAAGAGTAGTGCGCTTATCCGAGTGTATCTCAGGGTCAGTTCTTCCGTCTCTGCAGGGCGTCTACACCAAACGCTGCAAAGGTAGAGCTACCAAGATCATCAAGGACTCTAATCACCCTGCAAACCCTCATTTCACGCTGCTACCATCTGGTAGCGCTTCCTGGAAGCCTGATGGCCAAAACTGAGAGACTCAGGAGGAGCTTCTTCCCCAGGCCATCAGACTCCTGAACTTAACGTCACGTGACTTCACTTCAGGATAAACATCGATACACTGTCATTGCACTGCACTTTCTGTTCTCGTTGTTACTGTGTAACAACCTGTCATAAACCTGTTTGCACATTATACTCTTATACATTTGTTAACCACATATTTATAAGTCTACAGTTTACTCACTGCAAAGTCTACTTCAATTATTTTATTCCACTTTATCCTTATTTATTACCCTTTTTTTCTCTTGACTTGATTATTTATAATTCTACAGATATAGACATATATATATATATATATATATATATATATATATATATATATAGTACTTTTTTATATCCTATTTCTATTATCATTTCTTCCTTGTGTTTTTAACTGTGAATTTGCACTGTCCATAGAGCGGACCTGTTTACATTTCACTGCCGGTTGTATATTCTGTATATAACTGTGTATGTGACAAATAAAACTCTTGAATCTTGAATCAAAGTTATGTTCTCTGATGAAAGTAAATTTTGCATTTCCTTTGGAAATCAGGGTCCCAGAGTCTGGAGGAAAGAGAGGAGGCACACAATCCACGTTGCTTGAGGTCCAGTGTAAAGTTTCACAGTCAGTGATGGTTTGGGGTGCCATGTCATCTGCTGGTGTTGGTCCACTGTGTTTTCTGAGGTCCAAGGTCAACGCAGCCGTATACCAGGAAGTTTTAGAGCACTTCATGCTTCCTGCTGCTGACCAACTTTATGGAGATGCAGATTTCATTTTCCAACAGGACTTGGCACCTGCACACAGTGCCAAAGCAACCAGTGCCTGGTTTAAGGACCATGGTATCCCTGTTCTTAATTGGCCAGCAAACTATCGCCTGACCTTAACCCCATAGAAAATCTATGGGAATTGTGACGAGGAAGATCGACATGCCAGACCCAGCAATGCAGAAGAGCTGAAGGCCACTATCAGAGCAACCTGGGCTCTCATAACACCTGAGCAGTGCCACAGACTGATCGACTCCATGCCACGCCGCATTGCTGCAGTAATTCAGGCTAAAGGAGCCCCAGCTAAGCATTGAGTGCTGTACATGCTCATACTTTTCATGTTCATACTTTTCAGTTGGCCAAGATTTCTAAAAATCCTTTCTTTGTATTGGTCTTAAGTAATATTCTAATTTGGGATTTTCCTTAGTTGTCAGTTATAATCATCAAAATTAAAATAAAACATTTAAAATATATCAGTCTGTGTGTAATGAATGAATATAATATACAAGTTTCACTTTTTGAATGGAATTAGTGAAATAAACCAACTTTTGATGATATTCTAATGATATGACCAGCACCTGTATTGTCTTCAAGATGTTGATTGACTAATGGCAATCTTTAAAAAGCTGACTGCTTATATACATTCAGAAGTTCTTCCAGGCAGACACTAGTCATGAGCCGATCACTGAAAACCGAGCAAGATTGAACATATAAATCAACTCCTGACGAACACATCCATTCTTTTTAATTATCACCCAGTGAGTCATTTAACCATGTATCGCTGGCTTTGAAAGGCTTTTGTCTTACAAAACATTAAAATTTACAAATTCATATTATTTTATTTTTACATACAATGCATTTTTACATACTTTTTGTCAGCGGAATCTCTTTGATCTAATTTTTAATAAGTTACGTAACAATACATTAAGTTAATAATAATATTAATTTAAGATCACAGTTCTCTGATGTTGAGTAATGGTCACAATTTTTTTTTTTTTTTTTCATAATTGCTTTATTATGATTGTTTTTATTTAAAATATATATTTTTTAATTTTACATTTTTATGATTTAATAATTTAAATCAAACCTCAGGAACCCTGGTTCACTCTAATATTTAACGCACTTCATGATGTTGATAATAAAGAATGGAATATTTTCTTTCTTTTTGTATTTTTATATCAGTATGGTACAAGATCAAATCAATGTGATAAAAGTTCAAAAGTAATCTAAAAGTAATCAAAAAGTAGTCCGATTATATTACCTTGAATGTGTTAATTAATGTATTACGTTACAAATGATTTTTGTCATGCAATTTTGGAATCAGTAATCGACTAAAATTTGTAAGTGATACCCAACACTCAGAGGACCATTAGGTTCACATAGAACTTGTGTCTCTATGCAGGTTTGTAAATATGCACTAGATGATTATTGCAGAAATTTGTCAGAAGCCCATTATGGAAATAATTGGTAGGCTATATGGTTTTAAATCTGTCTGTAGCTCCCTCTGCTGGTGTTTTAAAAAGTGAATAACAGATTTAAACAGAATAACAGATTTAAAAAGTGAATTTAAGCAAAACATTTCCAGCTATAGCAGCCATATCACCCTGTAGCCCAAGACTGGTTTCCCACTGAAGCTAAGCAGGGCTGAGCCGGGTCAGTACCTGGATGGGAGACCAACTGGGAAAACTAGTTAGATGCTGGTAGAGGTGTTAGTCAGGCCATCAGGGGTGCTCACCCTGTGGTCTGTGTGGAATCCTAACACCCCAGTATAGTGATGGGGACACTATGCTGTAACTAGCACCATCCTTCGGATGAGAGGTCCTGACTCTCTGTGGTCATTCAAAATCCCATGGCACTTCTCGTAAAGAGTAGGGGTGTAACCCCAGTGTCCTGGCCAAATTCGAGAATAGAAGACTGGTAAAAGGTCGCCTACTGATTAGTCTTGATTTGTGCAAAACCTTTAAAGTAACAGATAAAAATATCTTGATACACACTACTAGTCTTCACTGTATGTGTTGATAGCTCACAGCCGTCTCTGTTCTTCCCACATTCAGCAATGCTTTCTGTAAGAGACGGAGAGAAACATTCATATCACAAATGAATCACTACTATATGATCTATAACTAAAACACTGTTGAATAGGCTGTAAGTGAGAACTGGATTCAGAACTGCCTCTATTTAACAAAATACCCATGAGCTGAATGATGAGAGGTTTGTCTACGTTCATTTTTCTGTGAATACAGGCGAAACAAAAGTGTCATTTGACAATTTCTCTCAAAAATTTCTGTTGTCACGGCACGTAATGAATTCTGGGATAGGCCAGGCCATGAAGGATCCATCTGTTGTATCCTTCATTTAACAGAAAGCGAAGGGCGCATTTGGAGGAGCTTTCATCACGCCACGGTGGCGCAATCGGCCTTCAAATGCGCCCTTGAAGCATGCAGCCACTGAATTGGGCAGCTAGAGACTCACAATAAGTGATCAGATGAAGTGTTTACTGACCTGTGGCAGTTCTCCCGTCTTAAGATCTGTGTGTATTCTGACATACTTTCCACTTCTGTGATTGTCAGATCTACAAACACATAAATATGTGGATCGGTGTGAGGAGAGTTTGTGTATTTAACATCAGTATCACCTGCGCATGCACTGAAGCAAGCTCCACAGCAGACTTCTTCCCGACAGTCAAGCAGTGCTACGTCATTAAAGTGCAGATTTGTAGACCGCGAGTGTTTAGGGTGCCATTTGGGACAGGGCCTAATACTGCTCTGATCAGTGAATAAAGCAATGTTTCCTCAGAGTGGGTTGTGCTGCCATCTAGTGGAACATGATGGCAGGACAACATACAATGTTGAAGTTTAAGTGAAAGTGACATGTGAAAAGTATGCTAACCCATCCTTGGAATTTGTCCTCTGGCATCTGCTGGTATTGAGACTTAGACCCCCAGCCTTCATGTTACCAGTCTGACTCGCTGACCATTAGTGCACGACTGCTTATTAAGTGATAGGAGAGAGCGGGGCACAACCTAACACGGGGTTCATTGTAACAAACATTGTAACTCAGTGTATTTACTAGTTGCCATAGCAACATTATTAAGAAGAAAAACTGCACCAAAATAAAAAATCTTTGGAGATATCACTGAACATTTATTTAACCGTAGTAAAAGCAAATTTCTTAAGTTTTTATTTTTCATCTTCATCTTTTTTGTGTTTATTTCCAAATCAGACAAATCTGATATTATCTTAATCTTATATCTGTTATGTAACAGTTGAGATGTTCTTTAATGCTGATCTAACAGCAGAAGACACGAGCCGGGTTTAAATCCCAGTGGAGCAGGTGGGGTGTGTTGAAACACTGCGTTACAATGAGCCCCTATTAGAAATATGATATTATATTCTATACTTTTATGAATTCTATTGAGAAACCATGAGAAAAGGGTGAATAATGACTGAGAGTCAATGTTCAGAAATGATTCATTATTATTGTTTTGAGCTATGCTGTAGAGCTGTATTTAGTGATGTTTGTTGACAAACTCAAAAATGAAGTATATTTTTAATGATTAAAAATGCCATTATATTATTTGAAAAAGTTAATAATTGTATTTTATTGACAAAATATTTTAGTATGTACCATTTTAAGCCGTCATATGATCATGTTACACTGTACCCACCTATGGGGCATGTTGTCACATTTCACTTCCATTCTTTCAGGGGAAATCAAGAAAAAGTATACACTGTATTAATGAAACAAACCACATAATTGTACTAGATATGGAAATTAATGTGGGAACAAATAAATACTCTGAACCCCAAGTGGATTTACACAAACTGAGACAGTCAAAAAGCGTTAGGTTGTGCGCGCTCTCCCCTATATAGTAACTTATTAAATGACTTATAAAAAGTGTACCGTCTGTTTTCATGTACAGTTTAAAAAATTAACTAAACGTGAATATCAGTTGGTTTAAACATAAATTGCAGCACCTTTATGAACTTGCCCTCTTGTGTTGCTTGTTTGCAGTTCTTGTGGCGAAAGTATTTCACCAACACAACTACAGCTACAGATATGAGCAGCATCAATAAACCAGCTGATATCAGTGGAATAAGATGTGACGGCTGAATAGCGTCTGTAATGAAGAGAATACAGCAACACATGTAAATGAGTCTTCAGTGACTCAATCAAGACATTATAGATCACTGCAGATCTCAATATAAATTATCATCAGGAACTAAAGACCCGCCCACCGATCACGCATGACATGCAATAGAATAGGTAGCCTAGGCCTACATGGTGTTAAACCAGATCGAGCTACCAAGCAATAAACACACCGTTGAGGACACTGCCTGGACTCGACAGTACTTCAACATGTAAGTAACTGTGTTAATGCTAATGCCTAATCTGAAATGTAATGATTCATGTTCAGTCAGATGTTCGTTGTCTGTATGTCAGTAAATCAAAGACTAAACGTCTACTCAGGAGGAGCTCAGCAGAACATGTCTACTCCCTGCGGTACTCAATAGCGCCCCCTCCATATTTCTTATCCTAATTTTATTATTATTAACATTTTATTTGATAATTTTTATCTTTTGATCTTTTGTATTATCTTAAGTTGTCTATGTTGTTCTTTTCTAAGTAAAACCTTTATATTTAATTTGTTTGGATGAATTATTATTTATGAGAACCTGTTATATTTGAGTGAAAAGAATCATTCGCCATTTTGTTGTCTAGATGTATATGTACTAGTAGTCATTCATTAGCCGTCTAATTGATGACTAGTCTATTCTTGGGCTATGATTAGACGTCTAGATTTTTCACTGACATCCCAGATTCAGCCTTGTTTTGGCCTAGACCCATATGTGCATGTAGTACTATTCTGCAGTACAGGACACATGCTGTCATTACTGGTCTGGAACAGTTACACTCTGTGTGCTGTAGGGGTGGCATTTAACTTCCTTTACATCACTTCAGCCGTTAGCAGGGTAAAGAGGACTTTATTCACATGCGCATGTACAGTAGGCTATAGGTGCCCATCTGTGAATCTCACTGATTATGCTCTTCACGTGCTATCGGAAATTTCCTACTTTCCACTTCTGAAGTCGTGATTTCGAGCTCATCGCATTCAGATTTTGACTTGAGAAGGTGTTCATGTCCAATTTAGTTTTACTTAGGAAACTAGCATTTGCATTATTTCCGATAGCACGTGAAGGCAGCATAATTACAAACAGAAAGAGTTATTTTATCTTTAATAGCTTTTAAGGTCACTTTGTTATTATGTACATTCATCAATGTTCTAGATCTGCCCAGTAAGAGTTAATGCATGAGATACAGTTTACCTAAGAGCTCAGAAAACGAGAAACATGACGAGCATAGCAAGAAGTGAAACTGGAAAGAAGGGCAGAAGTTATTAGGAAGTGTCTTTGTGGTTTGTGTTCGTGGAAGAGCTGTTTCTTGAACGTTGTGATGGTGTGAGGATCGATGCAGGCTGGAAACTCCTTCAAACTTCATAAGAAAGCAACTTCATAAAAGCAACTTTATATTTCTGTTTTGATGAATCCACCAGATGCTGCTCATTAATTGATCGTAGAGTAAAGGAGGGCACATGAAAGGCATGTCTCGTTTTGAAAGTCCTTCAGGGTCGCAATTGAGGCGGCCACATTTCAGTAAAAACATTACATTCCAAAGTCATAAAGCTAATACTGATATACGTTATGGTAATACTGGACAGGTATTATGAAATGTGGAGTAAAACGATACATTAACAAAAAATACCTCACTAATTTGACATCAAACTTTATCTTTAGCTGCTCCTAAATGAAATGTAATGAAACAGAGTCGACATTAATGAAGTCACAGTAATTAAATTCATGTCTTAATAGCTGAGTACACGCTGTGATCTTTTGCAACGTCATCCTGCAAGAAAACAGAACCAGAATCAAAAATAAGTTAAAAAGATTCAAAAACACAAGCCATGCTGAAGTATAAAAGGACCGTAAAATAACAGCTCTGATTCCCACAAATGAGTGATAAAAACGTTTGCGTCGTTGTACCAGTAAGATGTGTATGAGCACACGCTCAGTCACACCATAGACTACAGGAATTTAAAGAAGCTGAGAGTGTTTACATCCTGAAAACAAGACAGTTCTGACAGTAATGCAATATATCTTATCGTACTCTGAAGTGGATGTGTAGCAACTGTTGGATCAGCGTAATGCATCTCTTCATCATGAGTCTTAACTATTTGAATAAAAATCAGACCTATAATAAACCAAAATTAACTTAAATTGGTTATATATATATTTTTATTCCCCCATGTCAATACCTTTTTCCCTGAATGTTTACGGTTTCTGTGGCACATCAAACCTCCAACTACAGCCATGAGCACTGCCAGAGTAACAGGTATTGCCATCATGAAACTTGAACGATGGTTCACTGCTGTAATGTACAGCGAAAACTGCCATTAGTGTAATCTGAATATATTACAGATGAAACTTTTAAATAAATTATTATGATTATGGAAATTAGATTTAACATTTTTAGGTTTCAACTAAGCAGGTGTTTACTATCTATCTGGTACTTATATACTTATATACAGCTCACAACTTTACAACCAGTCAAATTATTTGATCACCATTTGTTTCACTATGTTAATGTGTTTCCTATTGAAACAGGATGCTTTGAAAATTGAAAGCAAATACATTTTTAAACTGCTAGTGGCCTTCATGTTACTCCAAATGTCACACCATTGGCTACTTGATAGTCGAAACAGGTGGTATTTATTACTTTAGTGGAGGAACAGTCAACAGTGTCCAGCGAATATAAGCTATTTAAGATATAATTAGCAAATAGACTACCTCAAAGCCACAAAATGTAACACAATTTGAGAATAAGAGATGATGATGTACCTTCACATGTGTGACAGAGTTGAGTGATGTTGTCCAGATGTGTGGTCTGGTTGCTGATGGGATTGTTGAGCACACAGCTGTAAGTGTTGTTATCCTGATATTCCACCTCCAGAGGTAGAGAGAGACTGAAGCTGAGATCAGACTCACTGATGCTGGACAATGAACTGTTTCCTTTGTACCAGGAGAGAGTCACATGACTCACATTCACAGCTGAACACACCAGAGAACATCTGGACACTGATGATGATGATGATGATGATGAAGATGATGATGAAGGCGATGATGATGATGATGAAGAAGAAGATGATGATGATGATGATGATGATGATGATGATGATGATGAAGAACACTGTGAAGAGTTACTGGTGATGACAGGAATGGGCAGAGGAGCTGAAAAATATAAAACATAAAACTTCTTGACATCTTAACAAGTAGGCCTACAACTTAACGGGATAGTTCACGAGAAAAATGAAAATCAGCCCTATGATTTACTCACCTCAAGGTGTATTTGACATTCTTCTTTCAGGCGAATACAATCAGAGTTATATATAAAAATGTCCTGGCTAATTCAAGCTTTATAATGCTACTGACTGGCAGCCTAAAATTTGAAGCCCAAAAAGTGCATCCATCCATTATAAAAAGTAATCCACGGCTCCAGGTGGTTAATAAAGGCCTTCTGAAGTGAAGCGATGGGTTTGTGTAAAAAAAAAAAATCCATATTTAACATGTTATAATGTAAAATAGATATTTATATAGATATTTAAATATGGATATTTTTCTTACACAAACCCATCGCTTCACTTCAGAAAACTTAATATCTTTGAATTAGGATTTATTTAATATAACTCAGATTGTACTCGTCTAAAAGAAGAATATCATATACACCTAGGATGACTTGAGGGGGAGTAAATCACACAGGGCTAATTTTCATTTTTGGGTGAACTATCCCTTTAATGCAGCAGTTTTTGATGAACAGAATTAATATTTACAAGGTAGCAATGTATTGAAATTCCTCATAACGTTTTTATTCTTTTTTTTTGTCATTTAACTAATTCAACATACAGACTCTGACTTTGTTGTGTTATCTCGTTTTTCTATTTATTTATTTTCAAAAATGAAGTTTAGGATTAGATGAAAGGAATAAAATCTCCCTTTGACTTTTACTGGTACTTTCAAAAATGTATCATTCTGTTACATTTGCATATTGAATTGCATACTGTATTATGATTGGTCTTTTCATTCTTATAACAGTTTATTAATCTAAACTGCATTTTACTATTAATTTCTCTTCTCTCTAAATGTGGGTTTGCAGCTTTTCTAACCATCATTGCTAAAACATCAACACTATTGTTCTGTTATAGCACTGGTATCTCCTTCAGGAAGTGCAAAAGCACATTAACAATTGATAAATAAACTGACTGTAGAAAA
>CM031964.1:9781868-9802481 GCA_018749465.1 Paracanthobrama guichenoti
GTGGACTGGCCTATTCTCACCACCTGAGGCCTGCCAGTGAGGAAGTCCTCAATCCAGTGGCAGAGAGAAGGATTCAGGCCGAGATCCAGGAGTTTGGAGGTTAGCTTGGTGGGAACTATGGTGTTAAAGGCTGAGCTATAGTCAATAAATAGCAGCCTTACGTAGTTCCCACTTTTGCTGTCGATGTGAGTGAGGGAGGGTGGAGGACATGAGAGATGGCATCTTCAGTCGATCTATTGGGACGATAGGCAAACTGAAGAGGGTCCAAAGTGCCAGGAATTAGGCGCAAATGGTGTTTTAATGGTCACATGGGATGCAAACCCCCACTAGAAATTTTACATTCTGTTTTCAGAACGTCCCCCACTGATAACGTTCCCAGAATGTTCCAAGATGGTCATGATGTGTAGTTCTTTAAAGGGTTGGGGACATTATTAGGCGGACCTTCATGGAACATTCAGGACGTTCTCTGAACGTTTAGGGGACCATATTTTATTTGGAATTTTGATGTTCCCAGAATTTTCTCAGAACATCCCCTGGTGTCAAAGACGTCGCCTGTTAACGTTCTCTAGACCACAGAACATTCAGGACATTCTGGGAATGTTTGGGGACTGTTACTTTAGGACGTTTCCTCTATATATTTCCCATAACGCTTGCAGGACCTTTGGGGACCAACCTAGAATGCTATTTCTTGGTCCTATTTAGGTCCTTCCATCACGTTTACTGAATGTTTTTAGAACATGTGTGTGTGTTTTACTGACCCTCATTTGCAAAGCAGCCCAGTGTACATTCTAGGTTGGTCCCTAAAGGTCCTGCAAACGTAATGGGAACGCATTACTATGTAGAGACCACTGCACTGAACAAATGAAACGTCCCAATCTGACTAACAGGGAACAATATGGAAATGTTCTGTTAACATCCCAGATGTTCTCCAAGATGTTCTCTTTGTAACATTGCCATGTGACTATAGAATAACCAAAATGGCACGTCCCCTAAAGTCATATAAGGAACATTATTTTGATACACAATAATAGTTGTGTATAATTCACTGTATGTGTTGATAGTCCACAGCCGTCTCTGTTCTGCCCACATTCAGCAATGCTTTCTGTAAGAGACGAAGAGAAACATTCATGTCACAAATGAATCACTACTATATGATCTATAACTAAAACACTGTTGAATAGGCTGTAAGTGAGAACTGGATTCAGAACTGCCTCTATTTAACAAAATACCCATGAGCCGAATGATGAGTGGTTTGATTCAGCGCTTCTAAGTTAATTTTTTCCACCAATGCAGGCGAAACACTGTATAAAAGTAGCCAACTCTGACAGAGACAATAAGCGATCAGATAAAGTGTTTACTGACCTGTAGCAGATCTCCGCCTGAAGACAGTAGATGACCTGTGTGTATTCTGACTCTGTGATTATCAGATCTACAAACATATACATATGTGGATCAGTGTGAGGAGAGTTTATGTTGGCTATTTAACATCAGTATCACACACTCATCCTGGGGGGTATTCCAGAAAGCAGGTTATGTTTAAGAGTAAGTTAGCGGATAACCTCAACTTTCGGTTCCAAAACGGAGGTAACTTTCAGGGTATGTAAGTAACCATGGCAACTCACTGAACATAACCTGCTCCGGAGCAGCTCATGATCCAGGGTTAGGAGCTTAAGAGGTATTCAGATGTGTTTTATATCATGAATACAGTTATTAATATAACCAAATTTGTTTCAGTTATATAATATACAATATTATATATTTATTCTAAAGAATTAGAATAAAAATAAGTTTAAATGTTAGTTCAATTGAAATATATTTATTATTTATTTCATTGTCATCTCACACATGGATCTGCATTCAATAATTAGCATCAAACAAAAAAATATAATCCTTATTCTCAGTGAATAAAGATTACTTATTAAACAAAGACATTGAGAAAATGATTGCATAACCACCAAATAGGTGGCATGTGCACTAAGTAGGTTATGTAACTCGCCATTAAACAAAAGAAGAAGAGGAAGTAGAATGGCACGCTTTTTGTTTCCATGGTGAATCATCGATTCGTCGCTCTGTTGAGAATGTCTTGAGTGTTCACTGGGAACATACTCTGGGTTGTCTGAACTTACTCCCGGACTCGTTTTTGGAACCAGCATACCTCGAGTAAGCAAGGTTTGTGTTAATCAACCGAGAGTTCAAGGTATATGTGAAGGTAAGTTAACCTTGCTTTCTGGAATACCCCGGCTCTGATCAGCAGTTATGAGTAAATAGAGCAATATGTTTCCTTTGACATCAGAATAGGTTGTACTGCCATCTAGTGGCACATGATGGCAGACAATGTACAACCTTTTGACGTTTAAATGACTTGGTATACTTTCTGTTTTCATATACAGTTTTAAAATTACCAATTAAACTTGTAAATAAACATTAATATAAAATTAAAATTGCATTTACAATTGACTACTTATTAATTGGTTTTAACATAAACCAGAAAGTCTCATATCATTAAATAAAGTACTTGCCCTCTTGTGTTGCGTGTTTGCTGTTCCTGCAGTGAACATATTTCATCAACACAACTACAGCTACAGATATGAGCAGCATCAATAAACCAGCTGATATCAGTGGAATAAGATGTGACGGCTGAATGACGTCTGTAATGAAGAGAAAACAGCAACACATGTAAATGAGTCTTCAGTGACTCAATCAAGACATTATAGAGCACTGCAGATCTCAATATAAATTATCATCAGGAACTAAAGACATCTGATGTGATGTAACAGAAAAGACTAAACACAAAACAAACGTAAATCTGTTAATGTGACAATGTGAATATATGTGAATTCAACTACTTGAAGACACACTTTTAACCTAAATCTTTAACGCTCTAAATTAAGATAAACTAGCACTGGATTAACATCCAACAGAATCTACTAAACGTCTCTGGCGTACCTTCACATGTGTGACAGAGTTGAGTGATGTTGTCCAGATGTGTGGTCTGGTTGCTGATGGGATTGTTGAGCACACAGCTGTAGGTGTTGTTATCCTGATATTCCACCTCCAGAGGTAGAGCGAGACTGAAGCTGAGATCAGACTCACTGATGCTGGACAATAAACTGTTTCCTTTGTACCAGAGAGAGTCACATGACTCACATTCACAGCTGAACACACCAGAGAACATCTGGACACTGATGATGATGATGATGATGATGATGATGATGATGATGATGATGATGATGAAGAACACTGTGAAGAGTTACTGATAATGACAGGAATGGGGAGAGGAGCTGGAAAAAATAAAACATAAAAATCAATGACATCTTAAGAAGTAGGCCTACAACTCAACGCAGCAGTTTATGATTAACAACATAAGTATTTACAAGGTAGCAATGTATTGATGTTCCTTATAACTAAAATTGTTTGTCTTCTACAAGTAGTTCAGCATGAACCGCTCAACATACAGACTCTGCCTTTGTTTAACCATCATTGCTAAAACATCAACACTATTGTTCTGCTTGTAACCATTGGTATTTCCTCCAGGAAGTGCAAAAATATCACTAACAATTTACGTATAAACTGAGAGTAGAAAATAGGTTTCGATCTCACAGTTGTCAGTTATTAAATACTTATGAATAACCAGATGAATCAGGAGAAGTTTTATTTTAGAGTATAATCACAGTTTTAATCATGTAAGGGCATTACTTTACTCACCATAGACAGTAACACCGAATCTCTGGTTTGAGTTTCCTCTGTTGCTGCGGATCTCTAGTTTATAAAGTCCAGTGTGTTCAGATCTGATGTTTCTGATGGTCAGAGATCCAGTTTGACTGTCCATCTGGAGTCTGTCTCTGAATGTCTCACTATTAAAATATTTGACCATCTGGTTATATATTTCAGCGATTCGAGTCTCTTGAGGTCCAAACATCCACAGTATCAGATCATCTCTCTGTACTTCAGTAACATCAGAGTTTAGAGTGACAGAATCTCCTTCAGTCACTGACACTGACTTCACTTCATCTGGATCACCAAACACACCTGGAGAAAAAAACAATCAAGCTCATTTTAAGTAAATAAAAGACTGTTCAATATCAATTATAGGCTAAAATTTATGAGAAAGATAAAAAAAACCTCTTTACAAATAAAATAGAAACATGACAGTCTTAACTCGCAGTTTCTTATTATTATTATCTCAAAGGATGATTATGACGTACTGTTCCATAGCAATAAACACAAACAAAGGAAAGATGCGTTGCAAATAATTTTTCTGAATGCGTGAGAAAACCATTTCAGCAATTCTCATATGTAGTCTAGTTCACAAGTTCCATCACATCTTCAGTAGTAAACAAAATCCATATTTTACAAACAATAAATAATCAACTGCTCTGAAGATACTTCCATTAGGTTTGAATTTTTCAGTTTTCACTTAGCACTGTCTCTCTCTCTCTCTCTCTCTCTCTCTCTCTCTCTCTCTCTCTCTCTCTCTCTCTCTCTCTCTCTCCTCTCTCCTCTCTGTCTCTGTCTCTCTGTCTCTGTCTCTCTCTCTGTCTCTGTCTCTCTCTCTCTGTCTCTCTCTCTCTCTCTCTGTCTCTGTCTCTCTCTCTCTCTCTCTCTCTCTCTCTCTCTCTCCTCTCTGTCTCTGTCTCTCTGTCTCTCTCTCTCTGTCTCTGTCTCTCTCTCTCTCTCTCTCTCTCTCTCTCTCTCTCTCTCTCTCTCTCTCTCTCTCTCTCTCTCTCTCTCTCTCTCTCTCTCTCTGTCTGTCTCTCTCTCTCTCTCTCTGTCTCTCTCTCTCTGTCTGTCTCTCTCTCTCTCTCTCTCTCTCTCTCTCTCTCTCTCTCTCTCTCTCTCTCTCTCTCTCTCTCTCTCTCTGTCTCTCTCTCTCTCTCTCTCTCTCTCTCTCTCTCTCTCTCTCTCTCTCTCTCTCTCTCTCTCTCAACACAATCGTTTATAGTGATAATCCTCTCTACAAGAAAAAAATCACTTTAGTTTGCGGCTGCCTACTAGTGAATTCACCAATTTATAATTCACAATTTTACCACAACTACTTGCTTTAACATTAAATTAACATGCTTTTTCACAATATCTGTCAAATGAAACAGCAGATCAATGCATGGTTATGGAATTAAGTCCATTATTCTGATCATCTCAAACTATCCTATTGCCGAGTTGAATCATTTGTATTGCACTCTTGACATTTTCACAAACAGTGTTTTCAAAATGTTGGTGCCAGTGAATGATGATATGTTTATGTAATGTAGATAAGGAGAAACCTTGGGAGGATCCAGGGTTTGTCTGGAAATCTCTCCTCATGACACCAATTTAAACACATTTATATGAAGCATGCATGCATAAAAGTTGCCTAATATTACACTCACCTAAATGATTATTAGGAACACCATACTAATACTGTGTTTGACCCCTTTCGCCTTCAGAACTGCCTTAATTCTACGTGGCATTGATTCAACAAGGTGCTGAAAGCATTCTTTAGAAATGTTGGCCCATATTGATAGGATAGCATCTTGCAGTTGATGGAGATTTGTGGGATGCACATCCAGGGCACGAAGCTTCCGTTCCACCACATCCCAAAGATGCTCTATTGGGTTGAGATCTGGTGACTGTGGGGGCCATTTTAGTACAGTGAACTCATTGTCATGTTCAAGAAACCAATTTGAAATGATTCAAGCTTTGTGACATGGTGCATTATCCTGCTGGAAGTAGCCATCAGAGAATGGGTACATGGTGGTCATAAAGGGATGGACATGGTCAGAAACAATGCTCAAGTAGGCCGTGGCATTTAAACGATGCCCAATTGGCACTAAGGGGCCTAAAGTGTGCCAAGAAAACATCCCCCACACCATTACACCACCACCACCAGCCTGCACAGTGATAACAAGGCATGATAGATCCATGTTCTCATTCTGTTTACACCAAATTCTGACTCTACCATCTGAATGTCTCAACAAAAATCAAGACTCATCAGACCAGGCAAGATTTTTCCAGTCTTCAACTGTCCAATTTTGGTGAGCTTGTGTAAATTGTAGCCTCTTTTTCCTATTTGTAGTGGAGATGAGTGGTACCCGGTGGGGTCTTCTGCTGTTGTAGCCCATCCGCCTCAAGGTTATTGCATGTTGTGGCTTCACAAATGCTTTGCTGCATACCTCGGTTGTAATGAGTGGTTATTTCAGTCAAAGTTGCTCTTCTATCAGCTTGAATCAGTCAGCCTATTCTCCTCTGACCTCTAGCATCAACAAGGCATTTTCGCCCACAGGACTGCCGCATACTGGATGTTTTTCCCTTTTCACACCATTCTTTGTAAACCCTAGAAATGGTTGTGCGTGAAAATCCCAGTAACTGAGCAGATTGTGAAATACTCAGACCGGCCCGTCTGGCACCAACAACCATGCCACGCTCAAAATTGCTTAAATCAACTTTCTTTCCCATTCTGACATTCAGTTTGGAGTTCAGGAGATTGTCTTGACCAGGACCACACCCCTAAATGCATTGAAGCAACTGCCATGTGATTGGTTGATTAGATAATTGCATTAATGAGAAACTGAACAGGTGTTCCTAATAATCCTTTAGGTGGGTGTATATTAGATGATTTTTTGTGTATTCAATACTCTATATTGTTAAAAAACCCTTAGGGTCAGGCACAGCAGATACTGGACAACACTTGATCAAACGCGACTCTGCATAAAGAGAGTAGAATGGTGGCATGCTATTCAGAACAGTGCCACTGAACGACCCCTAGACCACTGAAAAACCGAAACAGCCATGTTCTTCTCAGTTAACATCTAGAGGTTTTTTTCTTTTGACACTTTGGGTTTTGGTAGGCCACCATTTCCCTTACAACTAAGACACAACATTGGTGTTAACTTTCCCACGAATGAACAAGTTCAATCTACAAAAACAAGCGCCGATCCATGCCAGCAGAAGCAGACAGTGGTAAAACACTGAACCGACAAACCCGATGAAGTGTTGCTGTTAGTCGGTGCAGTGTGAATTGGCTTTAAAGGGTTAGTTCACCCAAAAATTAAAATGCTGTCATTAATTGCTCATGTTGCTCATTAATTGCTCATTAATTGTCATTAAATGCTCATGTTGTTCCAAACCCGTAAGACCTTCGTTCATCTTTGGAACACAAATGAAGATATTTTTGATGAAATCCGAGAGCTCTGTCCCCTCCATAGACGGCAACGGTATTACCACTTTCAAGGCCCAGAAAGCTAGGAAAGACATTGCTAAAATAATCCATGGGTTGTCAGAGAGCTCTTGGATTTCATCAAAAATATCTTAATTTGTGTTATGAAGATGAACGAACCTAAAAGCCATGTAAAGCAACAACAAAATGATAGATGATTTACAATGCTGCTTATTACTTTTCTTTTAATCATTTACATATTTATGTGAAAATGTAATTAGTGGCCAAGCAATGAAAGGTTTCCTGTTCATGATCTGCAATGAAAGTCTCATTGTGACTAGTGCCACCATCAAGTTTCACAAACAGTTTTGAAACATGATGCTTTTGACACACCCAGCAAACCACAGACATCTCGATGGTGATGATGACGGTAAAGCTGTATCATTTGTCCACATTTGTATGTCGACGCATTTTTATTGGCTCCTACAGTGAGAACATTATTAATTGTTTAAAAATCTGAGGCAGGTTTTGATCTTTGTATCTGAGGGTATTTTTACAGGTGTAACCGCTCCTACTCGACCCGCTCCGGCGGATTTGAACCAGGGTCTCCGGCGTGGGAGGCATGCAGGCTCACTAACAAGGATGCTAAAGAACAAAGCCTAGCATCAGTTGCTGGCGTGCCTCGAGGCCATGGGAGTGAGGTTTACATGCACAGCTCTTACTAGCCTAGGACTGTTACACAGGCAACATTGTCAAAACGATCCCCGTTCACACGGATCCACGAAAATAACAAAAAACTTTGTATTATGCTGCCAGGCCAATAGTTGGCGACGTCACTTTGTAAAGAAACACGCATGTGCATGACATCACAGTTTATACAAATTAGTTTTGTTTTTTTTGTAGTTTACATCAGGATGACAACGTTATCGTTTTCAAAAACTGAAAAATGAACTGAAAATGAATGGCCCAAACTATTTTTGTTTAGTTGAAAACAGTGTTGTCTAAATAGCCCCGAGTTTATACCTGTTTACAATCCTAACGGATCAGAAAATACAATGATTCAACTGGGACTTTTATGTTCTAGGATAAAACCTTGTTTCAGTTCAGTCACTTAAGCGCAAATGACGCTCTGGGCCATATACATTTTGAAAGGAATTCTGTCATTAACACAAATATAACAGACATTTTCCATAGTAAATGTCAAAACAATCTATCTAAACTATCTATTTTCAAACTAATCTTTTACCTGTACTAAAGTATGCGTTCTAGTTCCCACAATGTTCTGACAACATCAGTTTCCAGTGAAGTGCAGAGGCCTGTTAAGGGAGTTTATAGCGCTTTTGTGCAGAAGCAGCTCTTCATCCACTCACACACCTTACACACACTAACACTCAAGTGCACTCTTGTGTGTCCAATAATTAGTACACCAAAATACCACCTGTAGCATTCAACCAACAACAAAAACTCTTGAGATCCTACACTGACCTAAATAGTTCTGACCACAGGTATCATTCTGACTCAGAAACTGAGCTGCTAGTAAAGGCACAAAGCAGCTCTTGTTCATTCTACATTTTAAAAAGAGGCCTTCTGCACATCAGGCGAGGCAGCGTTTTTCCAATCTTCTATTGCCTAATTTTAGTGAGGCCGTGTGAATCGTAGCCTCAATTTTCTGGTCTCAGCTGACAGGACCGGTGTGTCTTTTGATGTTGTAGCCCGCCTGCTTTGAGGTTCGATCGTTGTAGCGTTCAGAGATGCTCTTCTGTTGAAGAACCCAGTGACTACGAGGCGATGGAATTGGAACTGAGACGATTACTTCATTTCGTTATACTGTACTTGTACATGTGTAATGACAAATAAACTTGAAACTTGAAACTTGGAAATGCTAACTCATTTTCCGGTTTTAGTATAAAAACAATCCTCACTGCTGCATGTGCTATCGAAATTATAAATAAATCGACTTTCCTAGCTAAAAATTGGACATGAACGCCCTCTGATGTCATGTTTACCACCGGGAAGCTCAAGGATAATGTTGTTCCCGAGTTTGGCAAGACATTCAAAGATGGCGAAGGAGAACGATTGCTGCTGTGACTGCTATTCTTTATTAGTTTTTTCTACAACTGCTACATCGCTTGTCTTTTCATTAAAGTAGTGCATTTACATATATGAATAATCATTTGAAGTGTATTGTATGTTTTATACACATAGATTCCAGAATTGTCAGCAAGATAGTGTGATGAATTTTAGGCCTATATGGTTGAAAATGAATGGGACGCTAAATATCAGCTTTAACAAGATTTTCTTTGTTTTATTAACAAAGTTCGGGAGGAGCATGTTCAGATAGTTAACCTAATTAACAAAATAAGAGGTATATATACAGTAGACTTGCTTATGTTCGTTGACAGTTTATCAGCATCCCTCCATCTCCTCACTTCTAGTTCTTACTATCCCTATCACAACTGGGGGAGTACTCTGGGTTCGGGCCAAATTCCGAGCTAGGAGCCCTCCCCCTGGACAGCACAGCACGCCAATACACATAACCTTTATTCTATTTAATTATATGTAAGTGTGAACTAGTGAAACCTGGAATAAGAATAAACTAGAATATAGAATACATTACGAAAGAATGAACCTGGTGTCCTCCATGCTGGTCTTTCTGACAGCAAAGCACTTGAATGCGATGAGCTCAGTAATCACAACTTCAGAAGTGGAAAGTGAAGTGACGGCAGCATATTGTGCATTGTCCTTTCTCCCATTCATAGTCGAATCTTAGTATACAGGCCTATACAATCTTTTTCTGCATCCCAATTTGTGTACTATCATATTACATTTTGTAGTAACAGTGCAAGTGTTTTCAAACTGAAAATTCCCAAAAACAAAAGTGCCCTTCAAATACTTGGATGATGCAGTTAACAACAACAACAACAACAAAAGTTAATTTGTGTGGAATGTCAAGACACTCTATGCACTTGAAGGGATAGTTCACCCAAAAAAGAAAATTCTGTCATCATTTAGTCACGTTCAAGTTGTTCCAAACCTGTGTACATTTCTTTCTTCTGCTGCAAAGGAATATATTTGGAAGAATGTTTGTAACCAAGCAGATCTCGGCAGCCACTGACTACCATAGTGGGGGAAAATACTATGGTAGTCAATGGCTGCCGAGATCTAGATCTTGAGTTCTTAAGATGTAGTTCTGAGATCTTTGTTACAAACATTCTTCCAAATATCTTCATTTGTGTTCAGCAGAACAAAGAAATCCATACAGGTTTGGAACAACTTGAGAGTGAGTAAATTAATTTTCATTTTTGGGTGAACTGTCCCTTTAACTGTGGAGGGGGGGCTACCACACTCTGACACTGGATGTCAAAGTAACCATATCAATTCATACATTAGATAGCTACAAGTGCACAGTGAATGTAAATTGGGACACAACTTTTGCCCATACTTTGAAAATCTCCTAGAAATTGTAAACCACACTTTTGAGTTACATTAAAATAATTACTATATATTAGTCCATGATCACATCTTCCGTTAGAACATGACAAACTTTACTTGTTTGGGCAGAAGTCAGTAAAAAGTGACATTTTGTGTTAAAAGTTTTTATTGAAAACGCTGATTAAACAACGTTAAGACAACGTTCAGTGCAGCTTTAGATAACACTAAATTATGAAAAATACAAAAATACTGTCTGTACATGTCTTACTATTAAAATGAGCAAAAGACAAGCCATGAGTTGGCATTATCATTCATCTCAATGGCAGTTTCTCAGCTGGAACAGGCAGAATTCAGAAGAGCAGAAACCAGATGGTGTCTTGGCAGTGGTGATTGGCTGATTGTGTAGATAAATTCAAACTATTCATTCAAATCTTGTGAAAAACAACCTTTTCAGCTCATGCTTAGAAATGCTAGTCTTAATATAAAAGGAGTAAATGCATATTACATTTAAGAAGATTACTGGACCAAATTTTAGCAATAAAATATACAAACATACATAAAAATGTACACGCATAAAATGATGTACAAATATCTATAGCAATATAAAAGGTTTTAATTTTAGCAATTGACTTACTTGTGAGTAATATTATTGTCTATGTGTGTTTATACAGCATGTATTCTGCTCACAGTTAAAATCTCAAATAGGTGGAATGATTCCAGTAATGGAGCTGAGCTTGCCTGAACAAGTCTTGTCTGACAGGAAAACTTCTAACCGCTGAACAAGTTAGAACAGGATGGAAGGCCATTGTGTAGGATTAAAATGGGTGACAAACACTGAACTGTGATTATTCAGAAACATCTGAACATCGGAATGAAGTATGCCAGAGATGTATTAATGAATAAAGAATATTAATGCATTCACAGGAATTGTATGACATGGAATATTAGTGCAAGCTAGAGAAAATCCTGATGACGCTGCAGCTCTGGATTCCATTTAATAGCTCTAAGCAACCATTCATCACTCTCTATGCCCATTCAAATCTCTGTGCCCTCTAAAGATGCGCTTGAGCCACGGCGACTTACCTAACATTAATTACATGAAAATGAATGACTTTGACATGGCAGTGTTATATTATTCACAGAAAATGCTGAGAAAAAATGTGTCAACTAAACACAGTATTTTGAATATGGACATAAGCTGATTATGTCATGTCACATTAACACTCAGTATATGATGTGGTCTTGTCCATTAGCGTTCTGAAAGAAAACAAAACATGGATAACAGGAATTAAAACATGTCAAATTAAAAATTTGTGTATATACTATATATATATATATATATATATATATGTGGCTTAATAAATGTGGAAATGTGGTTGAATAAAAACACAAGCACAGAAGGCACGATAGCAGGAAAACATGATGACCTCGGATTGTTTAAAAAAACTTTCTAAAGTTATTAATAACTTCTACCAAAAGGGGGTGCCTTCAAACATAACTTTAGCCATTTGAATGACTTTTTGGGGAATTTCTGGGGGCTTTTTAACAACACTTTCATTTTCGTTTGTTCATTGTTAAATCACTTTTAATTCACTTGCAAAATGTCAACTGGTGGTTCCGGCACTACATTTTCTTTCAGCAGCCATTGAATCAGGGTTGATAATCCATGCTTTTGTGATTCGATTACTTACACAATGCATCACTGTCTCTGTATGACACTGAGTCTCTGTTACAAATGACTGTGGCTTTTCAGACACTTTCAGACATACTCTAAACCGAAAACAACCACCCTTCATAAACCCCACTGGGCCTAAGAAATGAGAACGTGTTTGTATGCTGCATTTCAGTTTTCTATTGCCTGATATGGTACTCTGAGCCTTGGGGATGCTTGCGCTGTATAAATTTGAGACCTAAGCATGAAAAGTGCAAGCAAAAACAGACATTAAGCAAAACGAGTATGAACGCTAACATCAGCACAGGATGACACAGCTGCTTCTTCGTCATGTGTGTAAGCGCAAAAAGCTCGCTCTTTTTCAGCGCCTGTGGTTTGTGCAGACAGACCAGATTCACTGCACACGTAATTCAATGTCTTACCGTACTGTGAACACTGCATGCACGAAATGTTGTTTCGGCATAAAGTACGTCTTCCTCACAAGTCTGGACTGCTTTAATAATAATAATCACATTTTCAAACTATATTATATTATCTGTAATGTTTGTTTAAAAACATTGCAGCACATCTATTGAACACTTTATTTTGTCCCAGAAAGTCTCATATCATTGAAAGAATAAGGTAATACTTGCCCTCTTGTGTTGCTTGTTTGCAGTTCTTGTGGCGAAAGTATTTCATCCACACAACTACAGCTACAGATATGAGCAGCATCAATAAACCAGCTGATATCAGTGGAATATGATGTGACGGCTGAATGACGTCTGTAATGAAGAGAATACAGTAACACATGTGATTGTAATTAAATGTAAATGTAATCGAGTCCTGCAGTGTCTGACTTTAATCAAGACATTATAGAATGCTGTAGATCTCAATGTAAATGATCATCATGAACTAAAGACAGAAAAGACAAAATACAAAACAAACACAAATCTGTTAATGACCAATGTGAACTACTTGAAGACACTTGAGACTAAATAAAATCATTAGTTTAAAAAAGCTTATTAAAGGGGTCATGTTTTTTTTTAATAACATTTTTAAGAGGCAGCTCCTTTAAGGCTCATCAGTAAATTATGTTTTATTAACAAAATTTGGAAAAAACACATTCAAGTGATCTATCCAATCAGCACGAGAGAAGGCCTATATAAATACAGAGCCGGAGAACCTATGTTTCCTCGACAGTTTTCTGCATCCCTCCACCACCCTGACTCCACACTATTGGCTGGTTACTATCTCAGCTAGGGATATGGGGAGTACTCTGAGTTCTGGCCAAAGTCCGAGCTCGGAGCCCTCCTCATGGACAGCACGCCACATACGCAAAACTATTTTACCTTATCTGATTATTTGTGTTTGTATACAACATTACCGACAACATTACATTACCGTAAATACAGTACAATCCTCAGACAAGATCCGGGACACCATTTAAATAAACCATCCACTCGTTTCCACTCTAAATTTTCAACTAAATATCCAAATACATGAACTTACTAATGCCGCGCGAGCAGGTATTCATTACGGTGTGTGACCACTGGCGCAGAGCGAGTGTTTTCAGTTCATTCGATGGAAGCTCAACTTCTGTGGGAATTAATTGAACACGCTCGCTCTGCTCCACACAGTTATGAATGCCCATGCGCACATGTGCATTTACATTCACTTTCAAATTAGCGATTTAAAAGCCCCCGCCGGTGATACTGGTAATATCGGTGTTGTCACGTCGACAACCAGTGGGAAAATATCCTCACTGTCACATACTTAGTCTGATGACCCATTTCAGGAGGCGGTCAAAATTACAACTTAAAATCAATCAGAGCTATAGAAATGTATCTTAATATTTGTAAGTGAAGAAGAAGGATACTTTCAATGACTTTTTATATCATGTGTTCAAGCTGAGATAAGGTAAACATGTTCCTCCAATCTTTTGTCAAAACAAAAAGAATCGCAACAAGAATCGATTCTCGAATGGTGTAAAATTTCAGAATCTAACAGCCCTACCATTAAGCAACTGAATTATAGTGGGCGGGGCCTATGGTGCAATGATCTATAACTATTTCTTGCTCTGGAGGTAGTCATATGCAAATATATTTGCCTGTATGATGTCACAGGTCACCCAATATTAAAACAAATGGTTTTAATGTTAAGGATGTTTTTATGGTACAAAGACATCTCATATGTCAAAAGATCAAGGCAAGGATTTCTTGTGTCAAGACCCCTTTAAGATAAGCTAGCACAACAGTTGTGTTATCCTGCAGTATTTACAACCATTAATGAGATTGGGGTGTAACGGTACACAAAACTGGCGGTACCTCGGTTTTGAAGTCACGGTTTGGTACTAGTTCGGTACAGCAAAGGAGAGAAAACTAAATATAAAATAGCTTTTTATAATAAGATAATGCTGTAAACTATATAGGGAGCCCTTACTTGCACATTCCTATAATTGAGTTACAATTAAGAAGCTATTTCTCTAGTTTATTCTGCTAACTTCAATCCCACATGCTGATACAGTTAGCTAGGTTATGGCTGTTAGGGGTGGGGATAGTTGTAACAGTTTATTAAAAATATTTTGTTGATTCCAAAGAGTCCAGTTATCAATCACATCCTCTGTTGAGGCAAAGTAAAATAAAATAAAAAATAAAAACCGTTTTTTGTTATGTATTTGGGGATTTATTCAGTTTATGCGCATGTCTTTTACCAGCTAAAAATGATTTGCCTCAATTGAACTCACAATTTTTTTTTGTGCACATTATTAGAATTTATGCGCATCTTGATGTTTCCATCTAGTGTTTTTTATGCAATATCTAAAAATTGACAAAAATAGATGGATCTTGGAAACATTGCTGGTGACTGAAGCCTTATGTGACAGGAATACAGTACACTTACACAAACACGCGCAGCAACTGTTTTGCACTACATTTAAATTCTAAAAAGTTTTTGTGTTTAAATTGTTCCCGTTGTTCAAAATAAATCGGATAGTGTGGGTGTTATTTCAGCAAATGATCTCTCAGTGTTGCATCTATCTCCCACTGGTTACAACTCACCCCAGTAGTGGGATAGGTTGTAAAAATAGAACTCTTTTTTATTTAACATTAACTCACATAATCTGATTGTGTAGTATACATCCAAGTGAGTTATATTTGTAGCAGACAAATGTGTATCAAAATTTGAGACATCTAGAACAAACAACCACTGAGTTACTGATGCTCAAACAAAAGTGTTTCAGCCATTCCCGCTCTCCCTACCTTCAGATGTTGATTCATGTTTAGTCTTTGACTAGGAAGAGATGATTGCGTTTCACTCGCGCTGCCGCTTGACCTGACGCGCCTATACAGTGATCAGTCACACATTAAATGCATTTATCGTTTGAATTTCGTGATAAAATGGACAGAATACATAATATATTTTGTGTGGGAACTCGGTTTGAAGTATGTTCCGCGTGTAAAACAAGCCGACTGTTAACTGTTAAAGATTGCATTCAGTACTGTTAAAGTACGGGAGTCCTGTACCAAACGGTTCGTACTTAATACGTGTACCGTTACACCCCTAATTAACATCAAACTAAATCTACTAAACAACTCTGCGTACCTTCACATGTGTGACAGAGTTGACTGATGTTGTCCAGATGTGTGGTCTGGTTGCTGATGGGATTGTTGAGCACACAGCTGTAGGTGTTGTTATCCTGATATTCCACCTCCAGAGGTAGAGAGAGACTGAAGCTGAGATCAGACTCACTGATGCTGGACAATGAACTGTTTCTTTGTACCAGGAGAGAGTCACATGACTCACATTCAACACTGAACACACCAGAGAACATCTGGACACTGATGATGATGATGATGAACAGCTTGAAGAGATACTAGTGATGACAGGATTGGGAAGAGGAGCTGGAAATATTAAAAATATAAATGCAAATATAAATGTTACTTAATGTGTGTGTATATATATATATATATATATAAAAATTAAGCAGTAGTATTTTGTGTACAAATCAATACATTAAAAGACCAGTGGAGTCAATTTTGTTCTCATTGAATTAATTTGCTTAAAATGTTTTAATGAAAATGTGTCCTTAATATTTTTAATACAGAGTACCAGTTTTAAAAAAGTTTTTGCCGCCATTTTATCCACCTTGATAATATTCACAATTCAGCACAATCTCTCATACCTTACATGACTTATATTATATATATATATTTCTTAACATGTAATATTACTCACCATAGACAGTAACATTGAATCTCTGGTTTGAGTTTCCTCTGTTGCTGCGGATCTCTAGTTTATAAAGTCCAGTGTGTTCAGATCTGATGTTTCTGATGGTCAGAGATCCAGTTTGACTGTCCATCTGGAGTCTGTCTCTGAATGACTCACTATTAAAATATTTGACCATCTGGTTATATATTTCAGCTATATGCGAGTCTCTTTGAGGTCCAAACATCCACAGTATCAGATCATCTCTCTGTACTTCAGTAACATCAGAGTTTAGAGTGACAGAATCTCCCTCAGTCACTGACACTGACTTCACTTCATCTGGATCAGCAAACACACCTGAAACACAGAAACATTTTAGCATTTTTTTTTTTTTTTTTTTTTTTAATAAAACGTGTTTTGATGTTTTTGTTTTTACTAGGCCTATATCGTTCTTAGGCCTACTATTTCAGACAGGATGTTTTCCAGATTTTGAGAATCGAGGCCAAACATATTCAGACATGTTGAAATGTGCATGTTGTTTTTCAGCGGGCTGGCTTTAGCTGATTAAAGCTTACAGTTTACTATTTCACATTTATCATAGTAACTAATATTGAAAATGACGAAAACAGAAAGCATTTATTGTCTAAAAAGATAATGGCAACTTTGGGAGTTAAACCGCATTTAATACAAATGAAAACACTTACCACGTGAGAACCGAATCCATAGGCAGAAGAAAAAAACCCACTGAACCATATTCACAATTCTACATATCCGATCAAGACTCGTGATTCAGTAAAGCGCCTTTGTTTGATGAAATCCGTAAATACACTGAGACAAAGTCGTTTCGATTTTCTCAAAACTAACATGTCTGAAACAATGATTTAGTAGGCTACCGGCTTTCTTGCATCTCAATGAGGACACAAGCCTACAAACAATAATAAAGCTATAACCCAAAACACTACTTGTTGATTCAGTTACTTTGTCTGGGAGAACATAGCCCATCCTCCCCGTCCCTCCCTCAGGGTCGTCCCATTATTGCCCGTGTTCAGCGTCTTTACAGTAACTTTAGAGAGTGAAATCAGCTCTTTCATCGACACAAACAGGATGAAGACTGAGAGTTGGGACTGTACAGTGCATGATTATTTTGACTTTGCTCTACTTATGGTTTGTAACTTCTCTAAGCTCTTCGAGTCCTTCCTGTAATTTTCCTCTCAGAAGAAAAAAACAAACGCATAATCCTTTCCAGAGCACAGCTCTACAACTATCAACTGAATGTATGTCACGTAAGTTCCTAGATCTCTAATGTACACTTATAACAGATTTTTGCTAAGCTATTAAACCACAGGGTCTGTTATTTTACAAGAAAATGTTTGTATTATTACAAAGAAATATGGTGATTAACAGCTCAGTCAAATCAGTGCACAAATGTTACATAAACCTATATATTGAGCAGTTGATGTAATTTCTCTTCTGTAGCCACAAGCTCACACTGTTTAGTAATTTTATGACACTTTGGGTTTGGTTGACCACTATTTCCTGTGCAGAAATCTTCTAGATAGGTGTGTATGGTAAATGTATGTGGATGAATAACGGACAGCAATATTCCTGTGTCAAGTCACCTTTATTTATATAGTGCTTTATACCTTGCAGATTGTTTCAAAGCAGCTTCACAGTGATAACAGGAAAATAATGCAGCAGAATTTGATTCGGCTGTACAGCCGCTTCCTGGTGAAAACGCTGATGTTATCCAGTTAATTTTAATTATCATATAGTGTCAATGCTGTCTAACATCTGTCTAACATCTTTTCAGAAGAAAACAAACAAACATAATTTTTTTTTTTTTTAATACAATCAATAATATTCACAGTCCTACTACCAGTTATGATTTTAAAAGCACCTGCACACATACATGGTGTATTGCGTGAATTATAATACAACTGTTCTCTTCAGTGTTTGTTCATTGTATTTGGTCTCATTGCCTCTGGCCTTTGGCTTGCTCAGTTGGGGACACCTAAATTTCATCTATATTACCGATCTGCCCCGCATTGACACTATATGATCATTGAAATTAGCTGGATAACATCACCGTTTCACCAGAACGGCTGTACAAATTCTGTTGCATTATTTTCCTGTTAACAATGTGAAGCTGCTTTGAAACAATTGGACTTGCTAAAGGTCTCAGTTGACTCATTGTTCTCACTGAAGGTAACACAAGGTCAAGGTCAGCCACCATCTTAAATGCAGACTTTCATGTAAGAGTTTCCTTCAACTACAGACTAAATCTTCTCACTTCTAGATTCTTCCGCTTCTTTCAATTCTCAGCTTAGTTCTTTGCATCTTCCATAACGTGAGTATGTTTCTGTTCAAGTCTATAGCCAGTCATTTTTACAGCATCTATACACGGTTCATCTGGACATCATCTTCTGTTTTAATTTATACATATGATGTCGATTTAATGTAATTTATTTAAGTTGCAGGCCGTGGGTTCATCTGCAGCCTTTCACCCACATGCAACGTTTCACAGCACGTTCTGCACACCTTCTGCATCTCATATCTCTAATAATAGACACCTGTACCGCATCTGACCAAAGACCACAGCACATCTCATTCTGAGCGGAGCAGGTAATGTGTCACAGTGCATGAAGCATCTCGCCGAGCTGTTGCATTCGACTTGTGCAGGACTGCAAAACAGAAAAAGCAGAAATAAGAAGCATTGTAACGTTTCTCAATAAAAAGTGGCAGTGCTGAGACCATTTGAGATATTCATAAGAATACTTTTCCTTTATTTTTATTGATTTATACCATTTTGTTTATTTTTCTGCAACACAAAAGTCTAATCAACCTTGAACCAGCACACTGTATATCACTCAAAACTTTCTCCTAAGCCTAAAAAGTACGTTTATTGAATCTAACCTGCAAAATGGCTCAATTTGTGACGTCAGAAACCTAAATACATTAATACATGAAATGAACACTTGTCAGCAACTATTTTTTACAGTAACTTACATTTAGTTTTAGTGTCTGAATGTGATTGATTTGTAGATTTATATATATATATATATATATATTTTTATTCTAAGACAAATGAAAGAATCTAACTCAGACAAACCACTGATGCTGTTCATCTCAACTAATGATGCTTTAAGCCTCTGGTGCTCTTCGCGTGTCGAGTCAAAAATGAAGATTTTTTTATTTCAATGAAATGAATGTACCATATTCGATGATGTTTTTTATTTAATATTTTGTGTTTTTAGAGGATTTTATAGTATTAAACTATATTTATGCTGTAGTTATTATCCATTTATTCACTTTTGAGCATAGACCTGAAAATGAAATTTCCAACTTAAACTGTCAGTAAATCATGAATACTTTAGAGTACACAGGTTTAAGTTTGATCTCTTTTCAAAGAAGACACCTGGCAAAGTTTAAAAAAGTGATCTTAAAATCTTAATTGTTCTTTTATCTTTAAACTTTATTGTTATGATGCAAAAATGCTATTTTAAACTTTAAATATATATTTTAAAGAAAAAAAGCATGTTTTACTCTAGAAACTAGCAAAAGGATAATTAAAGCCATTACTCTAAACAAGTTGTGTTCTCCAATTTGAGCTTAATATCTCAAAAAAATGAGCTTTCTAGAAGATTTTGTTTCTTGAGTGCAGTACCCAATTCCTAGATGAAATTCATCTCCCATTCATGTCCAATGCGGTCATTTTTGACCGCCAGAGAATACACAAGTATGATTATTTTTTGAGGCCCATTTAACCTTATCAAACATTCTTATAAAACAAATGTACAATTTTTTCTGGCAAATGACCCGAAAGAGCATGAGTGTTTACTGATTATTGGCACATGGACTTCATTGCTTCCTTCAAATAAACATATTTAAAAAGCTTTTTACATTGATGTTTTTTATGTTGAGTGTGAGTCTTGAATGTGAGTCAAGTGTGCGTATGAAACATTCGCTTAACGTTCAGACTTTCGTAATCAAACTCTTGATTTCTGTGTTTTATGTGTTGAAGTAAGCTCACATAGTCTCTGTTCTGCTTACATTCAGCAATGCCTTTCTGTGTGAGACCGGAAGAAACATTCATGCTCACAAATTAATCACTACTATATGATCTATAACCAAAAAATGCTGTTGAATCGGTTGTAGTGAGAACGGATTCAGGGTAGCTTCTATTTTACAAAATATC
>CM031964.1:9802581-9848616 GCA_018749465.1 Paracanthobrama guichenoti
AATCAATAAAAATAAAGGAAAAGTATTCTGTGAATATCTCAAATGGTCTCAGCACTGCCATACTTTATTGAGAAAACGTTACAACGCTTCTTATTTCGCTTTTTCTGTTTTGCAGTCCTGCACAAGTCGTAACGCAACAGCTCGAAAGCTTAGAGCGCTTCATGCACTGCAGACACATTACCCGTCTGGCCAGAAATTAGATGTGCTGTGGTCTTGGTCAGGATGCTGGTACAGTGTCTATTATTAGAGATATGAGATATAGAAGGTGTGCAGAACGTGCTGTGGAAACGCTGTACGTGGGTGAGCGCTGCAGATGAACCGCACTTGCCTGCAACTTAAATAAATGACATTAAATCGACATCACATGCATGAAAGTAAACAGAAGATGATGTCCAGGATGAACTGTGTATAGATGCTGTAAAAATGATCGGGTTATAGACTTGAACAGAAACATACTCACGTTTATGGAAGATGCAAAGAACTATGCTTCGAGAATTGAAAGAAGCGGAAGAATCTAGAAGTGAGAAGATTTAGTCTGTGTGTTGAAGGAAACTTACATGAAAGTCTGCATTTAAGATGGTGGCTGACCTTGACCTTGTGTTACCTTCAGTGAGAATAATGAGTCAACTGAGACCTTTAGCAAGTCCAATTGTTTCAAAGCAGCTTCACATTGTTAACAGGAAAATAATGCAACAGAATTTGTACAGCCGTTCTGGTGAAACGGTGATGTTATCCAGCTAATTTCAATGATCATATAGTGTCAATGCGACAGATCGGTAATATATGATGAAATTTAGGTGTCCCCAACTGAGCAAGCCAAAGCCAGAGGCAATGAGACCAAATACAATGAACAAACACTGAAGAGAACAGTTGTATTATAATTCACGCAATACACCATGTATGTGTGCAGGTGCTTTAAAATCATAACTGTAGTAGGACTGTGAATATTATTGATTGTATTAAAAAAAAAAAAATTATGTTTGTTTGTTTTTCTTCTAAAAAGATGTTAGACAGATGTTAGACGCATTGACACTATATGATAATTAAAATTAACTGATAACATCAGCGTTTTCACCAGAGGCTATGCTGTACAGTCGAATCAAATTCTGCTGCATTATTTTCCTGTTATCACTGTGAAGCTGCTTTGAAACAATCTGCAAGGTATAAAGCACTATATAAATAAAGGTGACTTGACACAGGAATATTGCTGTCCGTTATTCATCCACATACATTTACCATACACACCTATCTAGAAGATTTCTGCACAGAAATAGTGGTCAACCAAACCCAAAGTGTCATAAAATTACTATACAGTGTGAGCTTGTGGCTACAGAAGAGAAATTACATCAACTGCTCAATATACAGGTTTATGTAACATTTGTGCAACTGATTTGACTGAGCTGTTAATCACCATATTTCTTTGTAATAATACAAACATTTTCTTGTAAAATAACAGACCCTGTGGTTTAATAGCTTAGCAAAAATCTGTTATAAGTGTACATTAGAGATCTAGGAACTTACGTGACGTACATTCAGTTGATAGTTGTAGAGCTGTGCTCTGAAAGGATTGGCGTTTGTTTTTTTTCTTCTGAGAGGAAAATTACAGGAAGGACTCGAAGAGCTTAGAGAAGTTACAAACCATAAGTAGAGCAAAGTCAAAATAATCATGCACTGTACAGTCCCAACTCTCAGTCTTCATCCTGTTTGTGTCGATGAAAGAGCTGATTTCACTCTAAAGTTACTGTAAAGACGCTGAACACGGGCAATAATGGGACGACCCTGAGGGAGGGACGGGAGGATGGGCTATGTTCTCCCAGACAAAGTAACTGAATCAACAAGTAGTGTTTTGGGTTATAGCTTTATTATTGTTTGTAGGCTTGTGTCCTCATTGAGATGCGAAGCCGGTAGCCTACTAAATCATTGTTTCAGACATGTTAGTTTTGAGAAAATCGAAACGACTTTGTCTCAGTGTATTTACGGATTTCATCAAACAAAGGCGCTTTACTGAATCACGAGTCTTGATCGGATATGTAGAATTGTGAATATGGTTCAGTGGGTTTTTTTTTTCTTCTGCCTATGGATTCGGTTCTCACGTGGTAAGTGTTTTCATTTGTATTAAAATGCGGTTTAACTCCCAAAAGTTGCCATTATCTTTTAGACAATAAATGCTTTCTGTTTTCGTCATTTTCAATATTAGTTACTATGATAAATGTGAAATAGTAAACTGTAAGTGTTTTAATCAGCTAAAGCCAGCCCGCTGAAAAACAACATGCACATTTCAACATGTCTGAATATGTTTGGCCTCGATTCTCAAAAATCTGGAAAACATCCTGTCTGAAATAGTAGGCCTAAGAAACGATATAGGCCTAGTAAAAACAAAAAACATCAAAACACGTTTTATTAAAAAAAAAAAAAAAAATGCTAAAATGTTTCTGTGTTTCAGGTGTGTTTGCTGATCCAGATGAAGTGAAGTCAGTGTCAGTGACTGAGGGAGATTCTGTCACTCTAAACTCTGATGTTACTGAAGTACAGAGAGATGATCTGATACTGTGGATGTTTGGACCTCAAGAGACTCTGCATAGCTGAAATATATAACCAGATGGTCAAATATTTTAATAGTGAGTCATTCAGAGACAGACTCAGATGGACAGTCAAACTGGATCTCTGACCATCAGAAACATCAGATCTGAACACACTGGACTTTATAAACTAGAGATCCGCAGCAACAGAGGAAACTCAAACCAGAGATTCAATGTTACTGTCTATGGTGAGTAATATTACATGTTAAGAAATATATATATATAAATAAGTCATGTAAGGTATGAGAGATTGTGCTGAATTGTGAATATTATCAAGGTGGATAAAATGGCGGCAAAACTTTTTTAAAACTGGTACTCTGTATTAAAAATATTATGACACATTTTCATTAAAACATTTTAAGCAAATTAATTCAATGAGAACAAAATTGACTCCACTGGTCTTTTAATGTATTGATTTGTACACAAAATACTACTGCTTAATTTTTATATATATATATATATATATATACACACACATTAAGTAACATTTATATTTGCATTTATATTTTTAATATTTCCAGCTCCTCTTCCCAATCCTGTCATCACTAGTATCTCTTCAGACTGTTCATCATCATCATCATCAGTGTCCAGATGTTCTCTGGTGTGTTCAGTGTTGAATGTGAGTCATGTGACTCTCTCCTGGTACAAAGGAAACAGTTCATTGTCCAGCATCAGTGAGTCTGATCTCAGCTTCAGTCTCTCTCTACCTCTGGAGGTGGAATATCAGGATAACAACACCTACAGCTGTGTGCTCAACAATCCCATCAGCAACCAGACCCACATCTGGACAACATCAGTCAACTCTGTCACACATGTGAAGGTACGCCAGAGTTGTTTAGTAGATTTAGTTTGATGTTAATTAGGGGTGTAACGGTACGTATTGAGTTCAGATTCAAATCGCTTTCGTACAGGACTCTGCATCGTAACAGTACTGAATGCAATCTTTAACAGTTAACAGTCGGGCTTGTTTTACACGCTGAACATACTTCAAACCGAAGTTCCCACACAAATATATTATGTATTCTGTCCATTTTATCACGAAATTCAAAATGATAAATGCATTTAATGTGTGACTGATCACTGTATAGGCGCCACAGGTCAAGCGCAGCGCGAGTGAACGCAATCATCTCTTCCTAGTCAAAGACTAAACATGAATCAACATCTGAAGGTAGGGGAGAACGGAATGGCTGAAACACTTTTTGTTTGAGCATCAGTAACTCAGTGGTTGTTTGTTCTAGATGTCTCAAATTTTGATACACATTTGTCTGCTACAAATATAACTCACTTGGATGTATACTACACAATCAGATTATGTGAGTTAATGTTAATAAAAAAGAGTTCTATTTTTACAACCTATCCCACTACTGGGGTGAGTTGTAACCAGTGGGAGATAGATGCAACACTGAGAGATCATTTGCTGAAATAACACCCACACTATCCGATTTATTTTGAACAACGGGAACAATTTAAACACAAAACTTTTTAGAATTTTAAATGTAGTGCAAAACAGTTGCTGCGCGTGTTTGTGTAAGTGTACTGTATTCCTGTCACATAAGGCTTCAGTCACCAGCAATGTTTCCAAGATCCATCTATTTTTGTCAATTTTTAGATATTGCATAAAAAAACACTAGATGGAAACATCAAGATGCGTATAAATTCTAATAATGTGCACAAAAAAATTGTGAGTTCAATTGAGGCAAATCATTTTTAGCTGGTAAAAAGACATGCGCATAAACTGAATAAATCCCCAAATACGCAACAAAAAAACGGTTTTTATTTTTTATTTTATTTTTTACTTTGCCTCAACAGAGGATGTGATTGATAACTGGACTCTTTGGAATCAACAAAATATTTTTAATAAACTGTTACAACTATCCCCACCCCTAACAGCCATAACCTAGCTAACTGTATCAGCATGTGGGATTGAAGTTAGCAGAATAAACTAGAGAAATAGCTTCTTAATTGTAACTCAATTATAGGAATGTGCAAGTAAGGGCTCCTATATAGTTTACAGCATTATCTTATTATAAAAAGCTATTTTATATTTAGTTTTCTCTCCTTTGCTGTATTTAACTAGTACCAAACCGTGACTTCAAAACCGAGGTACCGCCAGTTTTGTGTACCGTTACACCCCAATCTCATTAATGGTTGTAAATACTGCAGGATAACACAACTGTTGTGCTAGCTTATCTTAAAGGGTCTTGACACAAGAAATCCTTGCCTTGATCTTTTGACATATGAGATGTCTTTGTACCATAAAACATCCTTAACATTAAAACCATTTGTTTTAATATTGGGTGACCTGTGACATCATACAGGCAAATATATTTGCATATGACTACCTCCAGAGCAAGAAATAGTTATAGATCATTGCACCATAGGCCCCGCCCCACTATAATTCAGTTGCTTAATGGTAGGGCTGTTAGATTCTGAAATTTTACACCATTCCGAGAATCGATTCTTGTTGCGATTCTTTTTGTTTTGACAAAAGATTGGAGGAACATGTTTACCTTATCTCAGCTTGAACACATGATATAAAAGTCATTGAAAGTATCCTTCTTCTTCACTTACAAATATTAAGATACATTTCTATAGCTCTGATTGATTTTAAGTTGTAATTTTGACCGCCCCTGAAATGGGTCATCAGACTAAGTATGTGACAGTGAGGATATTTTCCACTGGTTAATCGACGTGTGACAACACCGATATTACCAGTATCACCGGGCGGGGGCTTTTAAATCGCTAATTTGAAAGTGAATGTAAATGCACATGACGCGCATGGGCATTCATAACTGTGTGGAGCAGAGCGAGCGTGTTCAATTAATTCCACAGAAGTTGAGCTTCCATCGGAATGAACTGAAAACACTCGCTCTGCGCCAGTGGTCACATAATCGTAATGAATGCCTGCGCGCGCATTAGTAAGTTCATGTATTTGGATATTTAGTTGAAAATTTAGAGTGGAAACGAGTGGATGGTTTATTTAAATGGTGTCCCGGATCTTGTCTGAGGATTGTACTGTATTTACGGTAATGTAATGTTGTCGGTAATGTTGTATACAAACACAAATAATCAGATAAGGTAAAATAGTTTGCATGATGTGGCGTGCTGTCCATGAGAGGGCTCCGAGCTCGGACTTTGGCCAGAACCAGAGTACTCCCCATATCCCTAGCTGAGATAGTAACCAGCCAATAGTGTGGAGTCAGGGTGGTGGAGGGATGCAGAAAACTGTCAGAGAAACATAGGTTCTCCGGCTCTGTATTTATATAGGCCTTCTCGTGCTGATTGGATAGATCACTTGAATGTGTTTTTTCCAAATTTTGTTAATAAAACATAATTTACTGATGAGCCTTAAAGGAGCTGCCTCTTAAAAATGTTATTAAAAAAACGTCATGACCCCTTTAATAAGCTTTAAACTAATGATTTTATTTAGTCTCAAGTGTCTTCAAGTAGTTCACATTGGTCATTAACAGATTTGTGTTTGTTTTGTATTTTGTCTTTTCTGTCTTTAGTTCATGATGATCATTTACATTGAGATCTACAGCATTCTATAATGTCTTGATTAAAGTCAGACACTGCAGGACTCGATTACATTTACATTTAATTACAATCACATGTGTTACTGTATTCTCTTCATTACAGACGTCATTCAGCCGTCACATCATATTCCACTGATATCAGCTGGTTTATTGATGCTGCTCATATCTGTAGCTGTAGTTGTGTGGATGAAATACTTTCGCCACAAGAACTGCAAACAAGCAACACAAGAGGGCAAGTATTACCTTATTCTTTCAATGATATGAGACTTTCTGGGACAAAATAAAGTGTTCAATAGATGTGCTGCAATGTTTTTAAACAAACATTACAGATAATATAATATAGTTTGAAAATGTGATTATTATTATTAAAGCAGTCCAGACTTGTGAGGAAGACGTACTTTATGCCGAAACAACATTTCGTGCATGCAGTGTTCACAGTACGGTAAGACATTGAATTACGTGTGCAGTGAATCTGGTCTGTCTGCACAAACCACAGGCGCTGAAAAAAGAGCGAGCTTTTTGCGCTTACACACATGACGAAGCAGCAGCTGTGTCATCCTGTGCTGATGTTAGCGTTCATACTCGTTTTGCTTAATGTCTGTTTTTGCTTGCACTTTTCATGCTTAGGTCTCAAATTTATACAGCGCAAGCATCCCCAAGGCTCAGAGTACCATATCAGGCAATAGAAAACTGAAATGCAGCATACAAACACGTTCTCATTTCTTAGGCCCAGTGGGGTTTATGAAGGGTGGTTGTTTTCGGTTTAGAGTATGTCTGAAAGTGTCTGAAAAGCCACAGTCATTTGTAACAGAGACTCAGTGTCATACAGAGACAGTGATGCATTGTGTAAGTAATCGAATCACAAAAGCATGGATTATCAACCCTGATTCAATGGCTGCTGAAAGAAAATGTAGTGCGGAACCACCAGTTGACATTTTGCAAGTGAATTAAAAGTGATTTAACAATGAACAAACGAAAATGAAAGTGTTGTTAAAAAGCCCCAGAAATTCCCAAAAAGTCATTCAAATGGCTAAAGTTATGTTTGAAGGCACCCCCTTTTGGTAGAAGTTATTAATAACTTTAGAAAGTTTTTTTAAACAATCCGAGGTCATCATGTTTTCCTGCTATCGTGCCTTCTGTGCTTGTGTTTTTATTCAACCACATTTCCACATTTATTAAGCCACATATATATATATATATATATATATATTAGTATACACACAATTTTTAATTTGACATGTTTTAATTCCTGTTATCCATGTTTTGTTTTCTTTCAGAACGCTAATGGACAAGACCACATCATATACTCGAGTGTTAATGTGACATGACATAATCAGCTTATGTCCATATTCAAAATACTGTGTTTAGTTGACACATTTTTCTCAGCATTTTCTGTGAATAATATAACACTGCCATGTCAAAGTCATTCATTTTCATGTAATTAATGTTAGGGTAAGTCGCCGTGGGCTCAAGCGCATCTTTAGAGGGCACAGAGATTTGAATGGGCATAGAGAGTGATGAATGGTTGCTTAGAGCTATTAAATGGAATCCAGAGCTGCAGCGTCATCAGGATTTTCTCTAGCTTGCACTAATATTCCATGTCATACAATTCCTGTGAATGCATTAATATTCTTTATTCATTAATACATCTCTGGCATACTTCATTCCGATGTTCAGATGTTTCTGAATAATCACAGTTCAGTGTTTGTCACCCATTTTAATCCTACACAATGGCCTTCCATCCTGTTCTAACTTGTTCAGCGGTTAGAAGTTTTCCTGTCAGACAAGACTTGTTCAGGCAAGCTCAGCTCCATTACTGGAATCATTCCACCTATTTGAGATTTTAACTGTGAGCAGAATACATGCTGTATAAACACACATAGACAATAATATTACTCACAAGTAAGTCAATTGCTAAAATTAAAACCTTTTATATTGCTATAGATATTTGTACATCATTTTGCGTACATTTTTATGTATGTTTGTATATTTTATTGCTAAAATTTGGTCCAGTAATCTTCTTAAATGTAATATGCATTTACTCCTTTTATATTAAGACTAGCATTTCTAAGCATGAGCTGAAAAGGTTGTTTTTCACAAGATTTGAATGAATAGTTTGAATTTATCTACACAATCAGCCAATCACCACTGCCAAGACACCATCTGGTTTCTGCTCTTCTGAATTCTGCCTGTTCCAGCTGAGAAACTGCCATTGAGATGAATGATAATGCCAACTCATGGCTTGTCTTTTGCTCATTTTAATAGTAAGACATGTACAGACAGTATTTTTGTATTTTTTCATAATTTAGTGTTATCTAAAGCTGCACTGAACGTTGTCTTAACGTTGTTTAATCAGCGTTTTCAATAAAAACTTTTTAACACAAAATGTCACTTTTTTACTGACTTCTGCCCAAACAAGTAAAGTTTGTCATGTTCTAACGGAAGATGTGATCATGGACTAATATATAGTAATTATTTTAATGTAACTCAAAAGTGTGGTTTACAATTTCTAGAGATTTTCAAAGTATGGGCAAAAGTTGTGTCCCAATTTACATTCACTGTGCACTTGTAGCTATCTAATGTATGAATTGATATGGTTACTTTGACATCCAGTGTCAGAGTGTGGTAGCCCCGCCCCCTCCACAGTTAAAGGGACAGTTCACCCAAAAATGAAAATTAATTTATCACCCTCAAGTTGTTCCAAACCTGTATGGATTTCTTTGTTCTGCTGAACACAAATGAAGATATTTGGAAGAATGTTTGTAACAAAGATCTCAGAACTACATCTTAAGAACTCAAGATCTAGATCTCGGCAGCCATTGACTACCATAGTATTTTCCCCACTATGGTAGTCAGTGGCTGCCGAGATCTGCTTGGTTACAAACATTCTTCCAAATATATTCCTTTGCAGCAGAAGAAAGAAATGTACACAGGTTTGGAACAACTTGAGCGTGACTAAATGATGACAGAATTTTCTTTTTGGGTGAACTATCCCTTCAAGTGCATAGAGTGTCTTGACATTCCACACAAATTAACTTTTTGTTGTTGTTGTTGTTGTTAACTGCATCATCCAAGTATTTGAAGGGCACTTTTTGTTTTGGGAATTTTCAGTTTGAAAACACTTGCACTGTTACTACAAAATGTAATATGATAGTACACAAATTGGGATGCAGAAAAAGATTGTATAGGCCTGTATACTAAGATTCGACTATGAATGGGAGAAAGGACAATGCACAATATGCTGCCGTCACTTCACTTTCCACTTCTGAAGTTGTGATTACGAGCTCATCGCATTCAAGTGCTTTGCTGTCAGAAAGACCAGCATGGAGGACACCAGGTTCATTCTTTCAGTAATGTATTCTATATTCTAGTTTATTCTTATTCCAGGTTTCACTAGTTCACACTTACATATAATTAAATAGAATAAAGGTTATGTGTATTGGCGTGCTGTGCTGTCCAGGGGGAGGGCTCCTAGCTCGGAATTTGGCCCGAACCCAGAGTACTCCCCCAGTTGTGATAGGGATAGTAAGAACTAGAAGTGAGGAGATGGAGGGATGCTGATAAACTGTCAACGAACATAAGCAAGTCTACTGTATATATACCTCTTATTTTGTTAATTAGGTTAACTATCTGAACATGCTCCTCCCGAACTTTGTTAATAAAACAAAGAAAATCTTGTTAAAGCTGATATTTAGCGTCCCATTCATTTTCAACCATATAGGCCTAAAAATTCATCACACTATCTTGCTGACAATTCTGGAATCTATGTGTATAAAACATACAATACACTTCAAATGATTATTCATATATGTAAATGCACTACTTTAATGAAAAGACAAGGCGATGTAGCAGTTGTAGAAAAAACTAATAAAGAATAGCAGTCACAGCAGCAATCGTTCTCCCTTCGCCATCTTTGAATGTCTTGCCAAACTCGGGAACAACATTATCCTTGAGCTTCCGGTGGTAAACATGACATCAGAGGGCGTTCATGTCAATTTTTAGCTAGGAAAGTCGTATTTACGATAATTTCGATAGCACATGCAGCAGTGAGGATTGTTTTTAAGGCTAAAACCGGAAAATGAGTTAGCATTTCCAAGTTTCAAGTTTCAAGTTTATTTGTCATTACACATGTACAAGTACAGTATAACGAAATGAAGTAATCGTCTCCAGTTCCAATTCCATCGTCTCGTAGTCACTGGGTTCTTCAACAGAAGAGCATCTCTGAGCGCACAACGCATCGAACCTCGAAGCAGGCGGGCTACAACATCAAAAGACACACCGGTCCTGTCAGCTGAGACCAGAAAATTGAGGCTACGATTCACACGGCCTCACTAAAATTAGGCAATAGAAGATTGGAAAAAACGCTGCCTCGTCTGATGTGCAGAAGGCCTCTTTTTAAAATGTAGAATGAACAAGAGCTGCTTTGTGCCTTTACTAGCAGCTCAGTTTCTGAGTCAGAATGATACCTGTGGTCAGAACTATTTAGGTCAGTGTAGGATCTCAAGAGTTTTTTGTTGTTGGTTGAATGCTACAGGTGGTATTTTGGTGTACCAATTATTGGACACACAAGAGTGCACTTGAGTGTTAGTGTGTGTAAGGTGTGTGAGTGGATGAAGAGCTGCTTCTGCACAAAAGCGCTTGCGAAACTCCCTTAACAGGCCTCTGCACTTCACTGGAAACTGATGTTGTCAGAACATTGTGGGAACTAGAACGCATACTTTAGTACAGGTAAAAGATTAGTTTGAAAATAGATAGTTTAGATAGATTGTTTTGACATTTACTATGGAAAATGTCTGTTATATTTGTGTTAATGACAGAATTCCTTTCAAAATGTATATGGCCCAGAGCGTCATTTTGCGTTTAAGTGACTGAACTGAAACAAGGTTTTATCCTAGAACATAAAAGTCCCAGTTGAATCATTGTATTTTCTGATCCGTTAGGATTGTAAACAGGTATAAACTCGGGGCTATTTAGACAACACTGTTTTCAACTAAACAAAAATAGTTTGGGCCATTCATTTTCAGTTCATTTTTCAGTTTTTGAAAACGATAACGTTGTCATCCTGATGTAAACTACAAAAAAAACAAAACTAATTTGTATAAACTGTGATGTCATGCACATGCGTGTTTCTTTACAAAGTGACGTCGCCAACTATTGGCCTGGCAGCATAATACAAAGTTTTTTGTTATTTTCGTGGATCCGTGTGAACGGGGATCGTTTTGACAATGTTGCCTGTGTAACAGTCCTAGGCTAGTAAGAGCTGTGCATGTAAACCTCACTCCCATGGCCTCGAGGCACGCCAGCAACTGATGCTAGGCTTTGTTCTTTAGCATCCTTGTTAGTGAGCCTGCATGCCTCCCACGCCGGAGACCCTGGTTCAAATCCCGCTCGGAGCGGGTCGAGTAGGAGCGGTTACACCTGTAAAAATACCCTCAGATACAAAGATCAAAACCTGCCTCAGATTTTTAAACAATTAATAATGTTCTCACTGTAGGAGCCAATAAAAATGCGTCGACATACAAATGTGGACAAATGATACAGCTTTACCGTCATCATCACCATCGAGATGTCTGTGGTTTGCTGGGTGTGTCAAAAGCATCATGTTTCAAAACTGTTTGTGAAACTTGATGGTGGCACTAGTCACAATGAGACTTTCATTGCAGATCATGAACAGGAAACCTTTCATTGCTTGGCCACTAATTACATTTTCACATAAATATGTAAATGATTAAAAGAAAAGTAATAAGCAGCATTGTAAATCATCTATCATTTTGTTGTTGCTTTACATGGCTTTTAGGTTCGTTCATCTTCATAACACAAATTAAGATATTTTTGATGAAATCCAAGAGCTCTCTGACAACCCATGGATTATTTTAGCAATGTCTTTCCTAGCTTTCTGGGCCTTGAAAGTGGTAATACCGTTGCCGTCTATGGAGGGGACAGAGCTCTCGGATTTCATCAAAAATATCTTCATTTGTGTTCCAAAGATGAACGAAGGTCTTACGGGTTTGGAACAACATGAGCATTTAATGACAATTAATGAGCAATTAATGAGCAACATGAGCAATTAATGACAGCATTTAAATTTTTGGGTGAACTAACCCTTTAAAGCCAATTCACACTGCACCGACTAACAGCAACACTTCATCGGGTTTGTCGGTTCAGTGTTTTACCACTGTCTGCTTCTGCTGGCATGGATCGGCGCTTGTTTTTGTAGATTGAACTTGTTCATTCGTGGGAAAGTTAACACCAATGTTGTGTCTTAGTTGTAAGGGAAATGGTGGCCTACCAAAACCCAAAGTGTCAAAAGAAAAAAACCTCTAGATGTTAACTGAGAAGAACATGGCTGTTTCGGTTTTTCAGTCTAGGGGTCGTTCAGTGGCACTGTTCTGAATAGCATGCCACCATTCTACTCTCTTTATGCAGAGTCGCGTTTGATCAAGTGTTGTCCAGTATCTGCTGTGCCTGACCCTAAGGGTTTTTTAACAATATAGAGTATTGAATACACAAAAAATCATCTAATATACACCCACCTAAAGGATTATTAGGAACACCTGTTCAGTTTCTCATTAATGCAATTATCTAATCAACCAATCACATGGCAGCTGCTTCAATGCATTTAGGGGTGTGGTCCTGGTCAAGACAATCTCCTGAACTCCAAACTGAATGTCAGAATGGGAAAGAAAGTTGATTTAAGCAATTTTGAGCGTGGCATGGTTGTTGGTGCCAGACGGGCCGGTCTGAGTATTTCACAATCTGCTCAGTTACTGGGATTGTCACGCACAACCATTTCTAGGGTTTACAAAGAATGGTGTGAAAAGGGAAAAACATCCAGTATGCGGCAGTCCTGTGGGCGAAAATGCCTTGTTGATGCTAGAGGTCAGAGGAGAATAGGCTGACTGATTCAAGCTGATAGAAGAGCAACTTTGACTGAAATAACCACTCATTACAACCGAGGTATGCAGCAAAGCATTTGTGAAGCCACAACATGCAATAACCTTGAGGCGGATGGGCTACAACAGCAGAAGACCCCACCGGGTACCACTCATCTCCACTACAAATAGGAAAAAGAGGCTACAATTTACACAAGCTCACCAAAATTGGACAGTTGAAGACTGGAAAAATCTTGCCTGGTCTGATGAGTCTTGATTTTTGTTGAGACATTCAGATGGTAGAGTCAGAATTTGGTGTAAACAGAATGAGAACATGGATCTATCATGCCTTGTTATCACTGTGCAGGCTGGTGGTGGTGGTGTAATGGTGTGGGGGATGTTTTCTTGGCACACTTTAGGCCCCTTAGTGCCAATTGGGCATCGTTTAAATGCCACGGCCTACTTGAGCATTGTTTCTGACCATGTCCATCCCTTTATGACCACCATGTACCCATTCTCTGATGGCTACTTCCAGCAGGATAATGCACCATGTCACAAAGCTTGAATCATTTCAAATTGGTTTCTTGAACATGACAATGAGTTCACTGTACTAAAATGGCCCCCACAGTCACCAGATCTCAACCCAATAGAGCATCTTTGGGATGTGGTGGAACGGAAGCTTCGTGCCCTGGATGTGCATCCCACAAATCTCCATCAACTGCAAGATGCTATCCTATCAATATGGGCCAACATTTCTAAAGAATGCTTTCAGCACCTTGTTGAATCAATGCCACGTAGAATTAAGGCAGTTCTGAAGGCGAAAAGGGGTCAAACACAGTATTAGTATGGTGTTCCTAATAATCATTTAGGTGAGTGTAATATTAGGCAACTTTTATGCATGCATGCTTCATATAAATGTGTTTAAATTGGTGTCATGAGGAGAGATTTCCAGACAAACCCTGGATCCTCCCAAGGTTTCCTCCTTATCTACATTACATAAACATATCATCATTCACTGGCACCAACATTTTGAAAACACTGTTTGTGAAAATGTCAAGAGTGCAATACAAATGATTCAACTCGGCAATAGGATAGTTTGAGATGATCAGAATAATGGACTTAATTCCATAACCATGCATTGATCTGCTGTTTCATTTGACAGATATTGTGAAAAAGCATGTTAATTTAATGTTAAAGCAAGTAGTTGTGGTAAAATTGTGAATTATAAATTGGTGAATTCACTAGTAGGCAGCCGCAAAACTAAAGTGATTTTTTTCTTGTAGAGAGGATTATCACTATAAACGATTGTGTTGAGAGAGAGAGAGAGAGAGAGAGAGAGAGAGAGAGAGAGAGAGAGAGAGAGAGAGAGAGAGAGAGAGAGAGACAGAGAGAGAGAGAGAGAGAGAGAGAGAGAGAGAGAGAGAGAGACAGAGAGAGAGAGAGAGAGAGAGACAGACAGAGAGAGAGAGAGAGACAGAGAGAGAGAGAGAGAGACAGAGAGAGAGACAGACAGAGAGACAGAGAGAGAGAGAGAGAGAGAGAGAGAGAGAGAGAGAGAGAGAGAGAGAGAGAGAGAGAGAGAGAGACAGAGACAGAGAGAGAGAGACAGAGAGACAGAGACAGAGAGGGAGAGAGAGAGAGAGAGAGAGAGAGAGAGAGAGAGAGAGAGAGAGAGACAGAGACAGAGAGGGAGAGAGAGACAGAGAGAGAGAGACAGAGACAGAGAGAGAGACAGAGACAGAGAGACAGAGACAGAGAGAGGGAGAGAGAGAGAGAGAGAGAGAGAGAGAGAGAGAGAGAGAGAGAGAGAGAGAGAGAGAGAGAGAGAGAGAGAGAGAGACAGAGAGAGAGAGCGTACTAAGTGAAAACTGAAAATTCAAACCTAATGGAAGTATCTTCAGAGCAGTTGATTATTTATTGTTTGTAAAATATGGATTTTGTTTACTACTGAAGATGTGATGGAACTTGTGAACTAGACTACATATGAGAATTGCTGAAATGGTTTTCTCACGCATTCAGAAAAATGATTTGCAACGCATCTTTCCTTTGTTTGTGTTTATTGCTATGGAACAGTACGTCATAATCATCCTTTGAGATAATAATAATAAGAAACTGCGAGTTAAGACTGTCATGTTTCTATTTTATTTGTAAAGAGGTTTTTTTATCTTTCTCATAAATTTTAGCCTATAATTGATATTGAACAGTCTTTATTTACTTAAAATGAGCTTGATTGTTTTTTTCTCCAGGTGTGTTTGGTGATCCAGATGAAGTGAAGTCAGTGTCAGTGACTGAAGGAGATTCTGTCACTCTAAACTCTGATGTTACTGAAGTACAGAGAGATGATCTGATACTGTGGATGTTTGGACCTCAAGAGACTCGAATCGCTGAAATATATAACCAGATGGTCAAATATTTTAATAGTGAGACATTCAGAGACAGACTCCAGATGGACAGTCAAACTGGATCTCTGACCATCAGAAACATCAGATCTGAACACACTGGACTTTATAAACTAGAGATCCGCAGCAACAGAGGAAACTCAAACCAGAGATTCGGTGTTACTGTCTATGGTGAGTAAAGTAATGCCCTTACATGATTAAAACTGTGATTATACTCTAAAATAAAACTTCTCCTGATTCATCTGGTTATTCATAAGTATTTAATAACTGACAACTGTGAGATCGAAACCTATTTTCTACTCTCAGTTTATACGTAAATTGTTAGTGATATTTTTGCACTTCCTGGAGGAAATACCAATGGTTACAAGCAGAACAATAGTGTTGATGTTTTAGCAATGATGGTTAAACAAAGGCAGAGTCTGTATGTTGAGCGGTTCATGCTGAACTACTTGTAGAAGACAAACAATTTTAGTTATAAGGAACATCAATACATTGCTACCTTGTAAATACTTATGTTGTTAATCATAAACTGCTGCGTTGAGTTGTAGGCCTACTTCTTAAGATGTCATTGATTTTTATGTTTTATTTTTTCCAGCTCCTCTCCCCATTCCTGTCATTATCAGTAACTCTTCACAGTGTTCTTCATCATCATCATCATCATCATCATCATCATCATCATCATCATCATCATCATCAGTGTCCAGATGTTCTCTGGTGTGTTCAGCTGTGAATGTGAGTCATGTGACTCTCTCCTGGTACAAAGGAAACAGTTTATTGTCCAGCATCAGTGAGTCTGATCTCAGCTTCAGTCTCGCTCTACCTCTGGAGGTGGAATATCAGGATAACAACACCTACAGCTGTGTGCTCAACAATCCCATCAGCAACCAGACCACACATCTGGACAACATCACTCAACTCTGTCACACATGTGAAGGTACGCCAGAGACGTTTAGTAGATTCTGTTGGATGTTAATCCAGTGCTAGTTTATCTTAATTTAGAGCGTTAAAGATTTAGGTTAAAAGTGTGTCTTCAAGTAGTTGAATTCACATATATTCACATTGTCACATTAACAGATTTACGTTTGTTTTGTGTTTAGTCTTTTCTGTTACATCACATCAGATGTCTTTAGTTCCTGATGATAATTTATATTGAGATCTGCAGTGCTCTATAATGTCTTGATTGAGTCACTGAAGACTCATTTACATGTGTTGCTGTTTTCTCTTCATTACAGACGTCATTCAGCCGTCACATCTTATTCCACTGATATCAGCTGGTTTATTGATGCTGCTCATATCTGTAGCTGTAGTTGTGTTGATGAAATATGTTCACTGCAGGAACAGCAAACACGCATAACACAAGAGGGCAAGTACTTTATTTAATGATATGAGACTTTCTGGTTTATGTTAAAACCAATTAATAAGTAGTCAATTGTAAATGCAATTTTAATTTTATATTAATGTTTATTTACAAGTTTAATTGGTAATTTTTAAAACTGTATATGAAAACAGAAAGTATACCAAGTCATTTAAACGTCAAAGGTTGTACATTGTCTGCCATCATGTGCCACTAGATGGCAGTACAACCTATTCTGATGTCAAAGGAAACATATTGCTCTATTTACTCATAACTGCTGATCAGAGCCGGGGGGGTATTCCAGAAAGCAAGGTTAACTTACCTTCACATATACCTTGAACTCTCGGTTGATTAACACAAACCTTGCTTACTCGAGGTATGCTGGTTCCAAAAACGAGTCCGGGAGTAAGTTCAGACAACCCAGAGTATGTTCCCAGTGAACACTCAAGACATTCTCAACAGAGCGACGAATCGATGATTCACCATGGAAACAAAAAGCGTGCCATTCTACTTCCTCTTCTTCTTTTGTTTAATGGCGAGTTACATAACCTACTTAGTGCACATGCCACCTATTTGGTGGTTATGCAATCATTTTCTCAATGTCTTTGTTTAATAAGTAATCTTTATTCACTGAGAATAAGGATTATATTTTTTTTGTTTGATGCTAATTATTGAATGCAGATCCATGTGTGAGATGACAATGAAATAAATAATAAATATATTTCAATTGAACTAACATTTAAACTTATTTTTTTATTCTAATTCTTTAGAATAAATATATAATATTGTATATTATATAACTGAAACAAATTTGGTTATATTAATAACTGTATTCATGATATAAAACACATCTGAATACCTCTTAAGCTCCTAACCCTGGATCATGAGCTGCTCCGGAGCAGGTTATGTTCAGTGAGTTGCCATGGTTACTTACATACCCTGAAAGTTACCTCCGTTTTTGGAACCGAAAGTTGAGGTTATCCGCTAGCTTACTCTTAAACATAACCTGCTTTCTGGAATACCCCCCAGGATGAGTGTGTGATACTGATGTTAAATAGCCAACATAAACTCTCCTCACACTGATCCACATATGTATATGTTTGTAGATCTGATAATCACAGAGTCAGAATACACACAGGTCATCTACTGTCTTCAGGCGGGAGATCTGCTACAGGTCAGTAAACACTTTATCTGATCGCTTATTGTCTCTGTCAGAGTTGGCTACTTTTATACAGTGTTTCGCCTGCATTGGTGGAAAAATTAACTTAGAAGCGCGAATCAAACCACTCATCATTCGGCTCATGGGTATTTTGTTAAATAGAGGCAGTTCTGAATCCAGTTCTCACTTACAGCCTATTCAACAGTGTTTTAGTTATAGATCATATAGTAGTGATTCATTTGTGACATGAATGTTTCTCTTCGTCTCTTACAGAAAGCATTGCTGAATGTGGGCAGAACAGAGACGGCTGTGGACTATCAACACATACAGTGAATTATACACAACTATTATTGTGTATCAAAATAATGTTCCTTATATGACTTTAGGGGGACGTGCCATTTTGGTTATTCTATAGTCACATGGCAATGTTACAAAGAGAACATCTTGGAGAACATCTGGGATGTTAACAGAACATTTCCATATTGTTCCCTGTTAGTCAGATTGGGACGTTTCATTTGTTCAGTGCAGTGGTCTCTACATAGTACGTTCCCATTACGTTTGCAGGACCTTTAGGGGACCAACCTAGAATGTACACTGGGCTGCTTTGCAAATGAGGGTCAGTAAAACACACACACATGTTCTAAAAACATTCAGTAAACGTGATGGAAGGACCTAAATAGGACCAAGAAATAGCATTCTAGGTTGGTCCCCTAAAGGTCCTGCAAGCGTTATGGGAATATATAGAGGGAACGTCCTAAAGTAACAGTCCCCTAAACATTCCCAGAATGTCCTGAATGTTCTGTGGTCTAGGAACGTTAACAGGCGACGTCTTTGACACCAGGGGATGTTCTGAGAAAATTCTGGGAACATCAAAATTCCAAATAAAATATGGTCCCCTAAACGTTCAGAGAACGTCCTGAATGTTCCATGAAGGTCCGCCTAATAATGTCCCCGAACCCTTTAAAGAACTACACATCATGACCATCTTGGAACATTCTGGGAACGTTATCAGTGGGGACGTTCTGAAAACAGAATGTAAAATTTCTAGTGGGGTTTGCATCCCATGTGACCATTAAAACACCATTTGCGCCTTAATTCCTGGCACTTTGGACCCTCTTCAGTTTGCCTATCGTCCCAATAGATCGACTGAAGATGCCATCTCTCATGTCCTCCACTCCTCCCTCACTCACATCGACAGCAAAAGTGGGAACTACGTAAGGCTGCTATTTATTGACTATAACTCAGCCTTTAACACCATAGTTCCCACCAAGCTAACCTCCAAACTCCTGGATCTCGGCCTGAATCCTTCTCTCTGCCACTGGATTGAGGACTTCCTCACTGGCAGGCCTCAGGTGGTGAGAATAGGCCAGTCCACCTCCTCCTCCATCACCCTGAGTGTGGGAGCTCCACAGGGCTGTGTCCTGAGCCCCCTGCTCTACTCTCTCTACACACATGACTGTTTGTCCACACACAGCTCCACCTCTATCATCAAATTTGCTGATGATACTGTTGTCCTGGGCCTCATTTCCAACAACGAGACGGCATACTTGGACGAGGTGGAGCATCTAACATCATGGTGCCAGGACAACTGTCTCTCTCTGAATGTTGGCAAGACCAAAGAAATGATTGTGGACTTCAGGAAGAGACAGCAACGGACATACTCCCCCCTCATGATCAGTGGGTCACCAGTAGAGAGAGTGAGCAGCTTCAAGTACCTGGATGTAAACATCTCCGAGGACCTGACCTGGACTGCTCACATTCAGACACAGGTGAAAAAAGCCAGGCAAAGACTGTACCACCTGCGCCAGCTGAGGAAATTCAGGGTTTCACCAGCTATCCTGAAAACTTTCTATTTAGGGGCGATAGAAAGTGTATTAACTCAGTGCATCACAGCGTGGTATGGGAACAGCACCAGTCATGACCGCAAAGCCCTGCAAAGAGTCGCGTGCGCTTATCCGAGCGTATCTCAGGGTCAGCTCTCCCGTCTCTGCAGGACGTCTACACCAAACGCTGCAAAGGTAGAGCTACCAAGATCATCAAGGACTCTAATCACCCTGCAAACCCTCATTTCACGCTGCTACCATCTGGTAGCGCTCCAAGCCTGATGGCCAAAACTGAGAGACTCAGGAGGAGCTTCTTCCCCAGGCCATCAGACTCCTGAACTTAACGTCACGTGACTTCACTTCAGGATAAACATCGATACACTGTCATTGCACTGCACTTTCTGTTCTCGGTGTTACTGTGTAACAATCTGTTATAAACCTGTTTGCACATTATACTCTTTATACATTTGTTAACCACATATTTATAAGTCTACAGTTTACTCACTGCACAGTCTACTTCAATTATTTTATTCCACTTTATCCTTATTTTTTACCTTTTTTTTTCTCTTGACTTGATTATTTATAATTCTACAGATATAGACATATATATATATATATATATATATATATATATATATATATATATATATATATATATATATATATATATATATATATATATATATATATATATATATAGATAGTACTTTTTTAAAAATCCTATTTCTATATCATTTCCTCCTTGTGTTTTTAACTGTGAATTTGCACTGTCCATGGAGCGGACCTGTTTACATTTCACTGCCGGTTGTATATTCTGTATATAACTGTGTATGTGACAAATAAAACTCTTGAATCTTGAATCTTGAGAACTGTGATCTTAATTTTATATTATTAATCTTAATTTTATTATTGTTACCTTATCTCAGGGTTACTTTAAGTAAATAAATTAGATCAAAGAGGTTAAGCTGACTAAAATTTGGGGAATCCTTGTGTTGCATGTAAAAATGAAATAATGTGAATTTGTACCTTTTAATGTGTTTGAAAGACAAAAGCCTTCCAAAGACAGTAATACAGGGTTAAAGGACTCCCCATTCCTGTCATTATCAGTAACTCTTCACAGTGTTCTTCATCATCATCATCATCATCATCATCATCATCATCATCATCTTCATCATCATCATCATCGTCTTCATCATCATCTTCATCATCATCATCATCATCATCATCATCAGTGTCCAGATGTTCTCTGGTGTGTTCAGTGTTGAATGTGAGTCATGTGACTCTCTCCTGGTACAAAGGAAACAGTTCATTGTCCAGCATCAGTGAGTCTGATCTCAGCTTCAGTCTCTCTCTACCTCTGGAGGTGGAATATCAGGATAACAACACCTACAGCTGTGTGCTCAACAATCCCATCAGCAACCAGACCACACATCTGGACAACATCACTCAACTCTGTCACACATGTGAAGGTACATCATCATCTCTTATTCTCAAATTGTGTTACATTTTGTGGCTTTGAGGTAGTCTATTTGCTAATTATATCTTAAATAGCTTATATTCGCTGGACACTGTTGACTGTTCCTCCACTAAAGTAATAAATACCACCTGTTTCCGACTATCAAGTAGCCAATGGTGTGACATTTGGAGTAACATGAAGGCCACTAGCAGTTTAAAAATGTATTTGCTTTCAATTTTCAAAGCATCCTGTTTCAATAGGAAACACATTAACATAGTGAAACAAATGGTGATCAAATAATTTGACTGGTTGTAAAGTTGTGAGCTGTATATAAGTATATAAGTACCAGATAGATAGTAAACACCTGCTTAGTTGAAACCTAAAATGTTAAATCTAATTTCCATAATCATAATAATTTATTTAAAAGTTTCATCTGTAATATATTCAGATTACACTAATGGCAGTTTTCTCTGTACATTACAGCAGTGAACCATCGTTCAAGTTTCATGATGGCAATACCTGTTACTCTGGCAGTGCTCATGGCTGTAGTTGGAGGTTTGATGTGCCACAGAAACCGTAAACATTCAGGGAAAAAAGGTATTGACATGGGGGAATAAAAAATATATATATAACCAATTTAAGTTAATTTTGGTTTATTATAGGTCTGATTTTTATTCAAATAGTTAAGACTCATGATGAAGAGATGCATTACGCTGATCCAACAGTTGCTACACATCCACTTCAGAGTACGGTAAGATATATTGCATTACTGTCAGAACTGTCTTGTTTTCAGGATGTAAACACTCTCAGCTTCTTTAAATTCCCGTAGTCTATGGTGTGACTGAGCGTGTGCTCATACACATCTTACTGGTACAACGACGCAAACGTTTTTATCACTCATTTGTGGGAATCAGAGCTGTTATTTTACGGTCCTTTTATACTTCAGCATGGCTTGTGTTTTTGAATCTTTTAACTTATTTTTGATTCTGGTTCTGTTTTCTTGCAGGATGACGTTGCAAAAGATCACAGCGTGTACTCAGCTATTAAGACATGAATTTAATTACTGTGACTTCATTAATGTCGACTCTGTTTCATTACATTTCATTTAGGAGCAGCTAAAGATAAAGTTTGATGTCAAATTAGTGAGGTATTTTTTGTTAATGTATCGTTTTTACTCCACATTTCATAATACCTGTCCAGTATTACCATAACGTATATCAGTATTAGCTTTATGACTTTGGAATGTAATGTTTTTTTACTGAAATGTGGCCGCCTCAATTGCGACCCCTGAAGGACTTTCAAAACGAGACATGCCTTTCATGTGCCCTCCTTTACTCTACGATCAATTAATGAGCAGCATCTGGTGGATTCATCAAAACAGAAATATAAAGTTGCTTTATGAAGTTGCTTTCTTATGAAGTTTGAAGGAGTTTCCAGCCTGCATCGATCCTCACACCATCACAACGTTCAAGAAACAGCTCTTCCACGAACACAAACCACAAAGACACTTCCTAATAACTTCTGCCCTTCTTTCCAGTTTCACTTCTTGCTATGCTCGTCATGTTTCTCGTTTTCTGAGCTCTTAGGGTAAACTGTATCTCATGCATTAACTCTTACTGGGCAGATCTAGAACATTGATGAATGTACATAATAACAAAGTGACCTTAAAAGCTATTAAAGATAAAATAACTCTTTCTGTTTGTAATTATGCTGCCTTCACGTGCTATCGGAAATAATGCAAATGCTAGTTTCCTAAGTAAAACTAAATTGGACATGAACACCTTCTCAAGTCAAAATCTGAATGCGATGAGCTCGAAATCACGACTTCAGAAGTGGAAAGTAGGAAATTTCCGATAGCACGTGAAGAGCATAATCAGTGAGATTCACAGATGGGCACCTATAGCCTACTGTACATGCGCATGTGAATAAAGTCCTCTTTACCCTGCTAACGGCTGAAGTGATGTAAAGGAAGTTAAATGCCACCCCTACAGCACACAGAGTGTAACTGTTCCAGACCAGTAATGACAGCATGTGTCCTGTACTGCAGAATAGTACTACATGCACATATGGGTCTAGGCCAAAACAAGGCTGAATCTGGGATGTCAGTGAAAATCTAGACGTCTAATCATAGCCCAAGAATAGACTAGTCATCAATTAGACGGCTAATGAATGACTACTAGTACATATACATCTAGACAACAAAATGGCGTAATGATTCTTTTCACTCAAATATAACAGGTTCTCATAAATAACAATTCATCCAAACAAATTAAATATAAAGGTTTTACTTAGAAAAAGAACAACATAGACAACTTAAGATAATACAAAAGATCAAAAGATAAAAATTATCAAATAAAATGTTAATAATAATAAAATTAGGATAAGAAATATGGAGGGGGGCGCTATTGAGTACCGCAGGGAGTAGACATGTTCTGCTGAGCTCCTCCTGAGTAGACGTTTAGTCTTTGATTTACTGACATACAGACAACGAACATCTGACTGAACATGAATCATTACATTTCAGATTAGGCATTAGCATTAACACAGTTACTTACATGTTGAAGTACTGTCGAGTCCAGGCAGTGTCCTCAACGGTGTGTTTATTGCTTGGTAGCTCGATCTGGTTTAACACCATGTAGGCCTAGGCTACCTATTCTATTGCATGTCATGCGTGATCGGTGGGCGGGTCTTTAGTTCCTGATGATAATTTATATTGAGATCTGCAGTGATCTATAATGTCTTGATTGAGTCACTGAAGACTCATTTACATGTGTTGCTGTATTCTCTTCATTACAGACGTCATTCAGCCGTCACATCTTATTCCACTGATATCAGCTGGTTTATTGATGCTGCTCATATCTGTAGCTGTAGTTGTGTTGGTGAAATACTTTCGCCACAAGAACTGCAAACAAGCAACACAAGAAGGCAAGTTCATAAAGGTGCTGCAATTTATGTTTAAACCAACTGATATTCACGTTTAGTTAATTTTTTAAACTGTACATGAAAACAGACGGTACACTTTTTATAAGTCATTTAATAAGTTACTATATAGGGGAGAGCGGGGCACAACCTAACGCTTTTTGACTGTCTCAGTTTGTGTAAATCCACTTGGGGTTCAGAGTATTTATTTGTTCCCACATTAATTTCCCATATCTAGTACAATTATGTGGTTTGTTTCATTAATACAGTGTATACTTTTTCTTGATTTCCCTGAAAGAATGGAAGTGAAATGTGACAACATGCCCCATAGGTGGGTACAGTGTAACATGATCATATGACGGCTTAAAATGGTACATACTAAAATATTTTGTCAATAAAATACAATTATTAACTTTTTCAAATAATATAATGGCATTTTTTAATCATTAAAAATATACTAATTTTTGAGTTTGTCAACAAACATCACTAAATACAGCTCTACAGCATAGCTCAAAACAATAATAATGAATCATTTCTGAACATTGACTCTCAGTCATTATTCACCCTTTTCTCATGGTTTCTCAATAGAATTCATAAAAGTATAGAATATAATATCATATTTCTAATAGGGGCTCATTGTAACGCAGTGTTTCAACACACCCCACCTGCTCCACTGGGATTTAAACCCGGCTCGTGTCTTCTGCTGTTAGATCAGCATTAAAGAACATCTCAACTGTTACATAACAGATATAAGATTAAGATAATATCAGATTTGTCTGATTTGAAATAAACACAAAAAAGATGAAGATGAAAAATAAACTTAAGAAATTTGCTTTTGCTACGGTTAAATAAATGTTCAGTGATATCTCCAAAGATTTTTTTTATTTTGGTGCAGTTTTTTCTCTTAATAATGTTGCTATGGCAACTAGTAAATACACTGAGTTACAATGTTTGTTACAATGAACCCCGTGTTAGGTGTGTGCCCGCTCTCTCCTATCACTTAATAAGCAGTCGTGCACTAATGGTCAGCGAGTCAGACTGGTAACATGAAGGCTGGGGGTCTAAGTCTCAATACCAGCAGATGCCAGAGGACAAATTCCAAGGATGGGTTAGCATACTTTTCACATGTCACTTTCACTTAAACTTCAAACATTGTATGTTGTCCTGCCATCATGTTCCACTAGATGGCAGCACAACCCACTCTGAGGAAACATTGCTTTATTCACTGATCAGAGCAGTATTAGGCCCTGTCCCAAATGGCACCCTAAACACTCGCGGTCTACAAATCTGCACTTTAATGACGTAGCACTGCTTGACTGTCGGGAAGAAGTCTGCTGTGGAGCTTGCTTCAGTGCATGCGTGTGATACTGATGTTAAATACACAAACTCTCCTCACACCGATCCACATATTTATGTGTTTGTAGATCTGACAATCACAGAAGTGGAAGGTATGTCAGAATACACACAGATCTTAAGACGGGAGAACTTCCACAGGTCAGTAAACACTTCATCTGATCACTTATTGTGGGAGTCTCTAGCTGCCCAATTCAGTGGCTGCATGCTTCGAAGGGCGCATTTGAAGGCCGATTGCGCCACCGTGGCGTGATGAAAGCTCCTCCAAATGCGTCCTTCGTTTCCTGTTAAATGAAGGATACAACAGATGGATCCTTCATGGCCTGGCCTATCCCAGAATTCATTACGTGCCCGTGACAACAGAAATTTTTTGAGAGAAATTGTCAAATGACACTTTTGTTTCGCCTGTATTCACAGAAAAATGAACGTAGACAAACCTCTCATCATTCAGCTCATGGGTATTTTGTTAAATAGAGGCAGTTCTGAATCCAGTTCTCACTTACAGCCTATTCAACAGTGTTTTAGTTATAGATCATATAGTAGTGATTCATTTGTGATATGAATGTTTCTCTCCGTCTCTTACAGAAAGCATTGCTGAATGTGGGAAGAACAGAGACCGCTGTGAGCTATCAACACATACAGTGAAGACTAGTAGTGTGTATCAAGATATTTTTATCTGTTACTTTAAAGGTTTTGCACAAATCAAGACTAATCAGTAGGCGACCTTTTACCAGTCTTCTATTCTCGGGAATTTGGCCAGGACACTGGGGTTACACCCCTACTCTTTACGAGAAGTGCCATGGGATTTTGAATGACCACAGAGAGTCAGGACCTCTCATCCGAAGGATGGTGCTAGTTACAGTATAGTGTCCCCATCACTATACTGGGGTGTTAGGACCCACACAGACCACAGGGTGAGCACCCCTGATGGCCTGACTAACACCTCTACCAGCATCTAACTAGTTTTCCCAGTTGGTCTCCCATCCAGGTACTGACCCGGCTCAGCCCTGCTTAGCTTCAGTGGGAAACCAGTCTTGGGCTACAGGGTGATATGGCTGCTATAGCTGGAAATGTTTTGCTTAAATTCACTTTTTAAATCTGTTATTCTGTTTAAATCTGTTATTCACTTTTTAAAACACCAGCAGAGAGGAGCTACAGACAGATTTAAAACCATATAGCCTACCAATTATTTCCATAATGGGCTTCTGACAAATTTCTGCAATAATCATCTAGTGCATATTTACAAACCTGCATAGAGACACAAGTTCTATGTGAACCTAATGGTCCTCTGAGTGTTGGGTATCACTTACAAATTTTAGTCGATTACTGATTCCAAAATTGCATGACAAAAATCATTTGTAACGTAATACATTAATTAACACATTCAAGGTAATATAATCGGACTACTTTTTGATTACTTTTAGATTACTTTTGAACTTTTTATCACATTGATTTGATCTTGTACCATACTGATATAAAAATACAAAAAGAAAGAAAATATTCCATTCTTTATTATCAACATCATGAAGTGCGTTAAATATTAGAGTGAACCAGGGTTCCTGAGGTTTGATTTAAATTATTAAATCATAAAAATGTAAAATTAAAAAAATATATATTTTAAATAAAAACAATCATAATAAAGCAATTAAAAAAAAAAAAAATTGTGACCATTACTCAACATCAGAGAACTGTGATCTTAAATTAATATTATTATTAACTTAATGTATTGTTACGTAACTTATTAAAAATTAGATCAAAGAGATTCCGCTGACAAAAAAGTATGTAAAAATGCATTGTATGTAAAAATAAAATAATATGAATTTGTAAATTTTTAATGTTTTTGTAAGACAAAAGCCTTTCAAAGCCAGCGATACATGGTTAAATGACTCACTGGGTGATAATTAAAAAAGAATGGATGTGTTCGTCAGGAGTTGATTTATATGTTCAATCTTGCTCGGTTTTCAGTGATCGGCTCATGACTAGTGTCTGCCTGGAAGAACTTCTGAATGTATATAAGCAGTCAGCTTTTTAAAGATTGCCATTAGTCAATCAACATCTTGAAGACAATACAGGTGCTGGTCATATCATTAGAATATCATCAAAAAGTTGGTTTATTTCACTAATTCCATTCAAAAAGTGAAACTTGTATATTATATTCATTCATTACACACAGACTGATATATTTTAAATGTTTTATTTTAATTTTGATGATTATAACTGACAACTAAGGAAAATCCCAAATTAGAATATTACTTAAGACCAATACAAAGAAAGGATTTTTAGAAATCTTGGCCAACTGAAAAGTATGAACATGAAAAGTATGAGCATGTACAGCACTCAATGCTTAGCTGGGGCTCCTTTAGCCTGAATTACTGCAGCAATGCGGCGTGGCATGGAGTCGATCAGTCTGTGGCACTGCTCAGGTGTTATGAGAGCCCAGGTTGCTCTGATAGTGGCCTTCAGCTCTTCTGCATTGCTGGGTCTGGCATGTCGCATCTTCCTCGTCACAATACCCCATAGATTTTCTATGGGGTTAAGGTCAGGCGAGTTTGCTGGCCAATTAAGAACAGGGATACCATGGTCCTTAAACCAGGCACTGGTTGCTTTGGCACTGTGTGCAGGTGCCAAGTCCTGTTGGAAAATGAAATCTGCATCTCCATAAAGTTGGTCAGCAGCAGGAAGCATGAAGTGCTCTAAAACTTCCTGGTATACGGCTGCGTTGACCTTGGACCTCAGAAAACACAGTGGACCAACACCAGCAGATGACATGGCACCCCAAACCATCACTGACTGTGGAAACTTTACACTGGACCTCAAGCAACGTGGATTGTGTGCCTCTCCTCTCTTCCTCCAGACTCTGGGACCCTGATTTCCAAAGGAAATGCAAAATTTACTTTCATCAGAGAACATAACTTTGATTCAAGATTCAAGAGTTTTATTTGTCACATACACAGTTATATACAGAATATACAACCGGCAGTGAAATGTAAACAGGTCCGCTCCATGGACAGTGCAAATTCACAGTTAAAAACACAAGGAAGAAATGATAATAGAAATAGGATATAAAAAAAGTACTATATATATATATATATATATATATATATATATATATATATATGTCTATATCTGTAGAATTATAAATAATCAAGTCAAGAGAAAAAAAAAAAAAGGTAACAAATAAGGATAAAGTGGAATAAAATAATTGAAGTAGACTTTGCAGTGAGTAAACTGTAGACTTATAAATATGTGGTTAACAAATGTATAAGAGTATAATGTGCAAACAGGTTTATGACAGGTTGTTACACAGTAACAACGAGAACAGAAAGTGCAGTGCAATGACAGTGTATCGATGTTTATCCTGAAGTGAAGTCACGTGACGTTAAGTTCAGGAGTCTGATGGCCTGGGGGAAGAAGCTCCTCCTGAGTCTCTCAGTTTTGGCCATCAGGCTTCGGAAGCGCTTACCAGATGGTAGCAGCGTGAAATGAGGGTTTGCAGGGTGATTAGAGTCCTTGATGATCTTGGTAGCTCTACCTTTGCAGCGTTTGGTGTAGACGTCCTGCAGAGACGGAAGAACTGACCCTGAGATACACTCGGATAAGCGCACTACTCTTTGCAGGGCTTTGCGGTCATGACTGGTGCTGTTCCCATACCACGCTGTGATGCACTGAGTTAAAACACTTTCTATCGCCCCTAAATAGAAAGTTTTCAGGATAGCTGGTGAAACCCTGAATTTCCTCAGCTGGCGCAGGTGGTACAGTCTTTGCCTGGCTTTTTTCACCTGTGTCTGAATGTGAGCAGTCCAGGTCAGTCCTCGGAGATGTTTACTCCCAGGTACTTGAAGCTGCTCACTCTCTCTACTGGTGACCCGCTGATCATGAGGGGGGAGTATGTCCGTTGCTGTCTCTTCCTGAAGTCCACAATCATTTCTTTGGTCTTGCCAACATTCAGAGAGAGACAGTTGTCCTGGCACCATGATGTTAGATGCTCCACCTCGTCCAAGTATGCCGCCTCATTGTTGTTGGAAATGAGGCCCAGGACAACAGTATCATCAGCAAATTTGATGATAGAGGTGGAGCTGTGTGTGGACAAACAGTCATGCGTGTAGAGAGAGTAGAGCAGGGGGCTCAGGACACAGCCCTGTGGAGCTCCCACACTCAGGGTGATGGAGGTGGAGGTGGACTGGCCTATTCTCACCACCTGAGGCCTGCCAGTGAGGAAGTCCTCAATCCAGTGGCAGAGAGAACGATTCAGGCCGAGATCCAGGAGTTTGGAGGTTAGCTTGGTGGGAACTATGGTGTTAAAGGCTGAGCTATAGTCAATAAATAGCAGTCTTACGTAGTTCCCACTTTTGCTGTCGATGTGAGTGAGGGAGGAGTGGAGGACATGAGAGATGGCATCTTCAGTCGATCTATTGGGACGATAGGCAAACTGAAGAGGGTCCAAAGTGTCAGGAATGAAGGCGCAAATGGTGTTTTTAATGAGACATGGGTTAACTCATTGGACAGTCCAGTCCTTTTTGTCTTTAGCCCAGGCGAGACGCTTCTGACGCTGTCTGTTGTTCAGCTGAAACCCATGTCTTGCATACGTCTGTGCGTAGTGGTTCTTGAAGCTCTGACTCCAGCTACAGTCCACTCTTTGTGAATCTCCCCCACATTTCTGAATGGGTTTTGTTTCACAATCCTCTCCAGGGTGCAGTTATCCCTATTGCTTGTACACTTTTTTTCTACCACATCTTTTCCTTCCCTTCACCTCTCTATTAATGTGCTTGGACACAGAGCTCTGTGAACAGCCAGCCTCTTTTGCAATGACCTTTTGTGTCTTGCCCTCCTTGTGCAAGGTGTCAATGGTCGTCTTTTGGACAGCTGTCAGGTCAGCAGTCTTCCTCATGATTGTGTAGCCTACAGAACTAGACTGAGAGAGCATTTAAAGGCCTTTGCAGGTGTTTGGAGTTCATTAGCTGATTAGAGTGTGGCATCAGGCGTCTTCAATATTCAACCTTTTCACAATATTCTAATTTTCTGAAATACTGAATATGGGATTTTCCTTAGTTGTCAGTTATAATCATCAAAATTAAAAGAAATAAACATTTGAAATGTATCAATCTGTGTGTAATTAATGAATATAATATACAAGTTCACTTTTTGAATGGAATTAGTGAAATAAATCAACTTTTTGATGATATTCTAATTATATGACCAACACCTGTATTTCCCCCTGTGTCTCCAGAATGATTAGTCAGGTGATATTTAAGGCTCGTGTGATTGGCTCACAGCTTTTCTGCTTTTCTGTATGTCATGTTTTAAAGGAACATGTGATCATAGACAAATAACCTATACAGAAAGGATTTGACTAACAAATCATTCAAAATGGTTAACTTATTTGTTTGTGTGTAAATTCAAGTCACTAGAGGGAGCTAGAGAAGAGAATTTAAGCATCCTAAATAGTATGTGAGATTAGAAGTGTGTCCCAAAGCGTAGTATGTTGAAAAAGAAAATGCCAAAAGTTTACTATTTCAGGTATCTTGGAAATATGGACAATGACTTAAGATACACCAAGATGGTGTTTTTGAAAGGGAGAAAGTGTTAGACACATTATTACTTAATTATGACTTGATTAAGTCCCGCCTTCACATCACTGGTTGCCATAGAAACAGTCAGTGTCCAGAGACATGTGGTCCAGCCTGAAATATAAGCCTTTATGAAGCTTTTTGGGAATAAGAAACAACATTTATTAGGAAGTTCATGTCAGACTTTGTTGCTGATATGTTCTGTGAGTATGGCAAGCAGATTCCAGGATTTCCCTGTTCAAATAGAAAGGACTTGGTTGTGAATGCCTGAGATAGCCATTCTGAGGTGTTGCAAATATGGCCTATGAGTGAACTGACTTTCCCCACAAGAAACTTGCTTCATATGTGGATTTCTGACAAGGTTACAATTATATTTATCAATTCACATTGAGTCCTTTGTCTCTTAATGTTCTTTGGTGTTATTTTTAGGCCTACATTAGAGGGGTGGGGTATAAGTGTATTGTGATTGTTACAAAGTTTACATGGTACAGTAACTGGTTTTTATTACTGCTTGACACAAATTTCATTATTTCAGTTCATAAGCTTGCGATACGATTCTGATCTTGATTCAGTATCGATTTATTTGGATAAATATCAGGTACAGTAGCTACATGTTAATTCTTCTCAGAAAAAAAAATCTCTCAACTAATGCTGTAAACATACAGGGAGCCCTGACTGAGGGCTTTATTATTAAAGGTTAAAATTAGCAACTCAAATTATTAATAGTTGTCTTATACATGTAAATTTGCTTTTTGTGCACAAATACTATGTTTCACTAGTAATGTTAAGTCTTCATTGGTTTAAATAAAACCCATACCATGTCAATACATGTGTTCTGCTCAGTATGACATCAAAATACATAATACAAAATAAAAGCGTTGACTTTTTTAATTTACTTGGGCAGCACGAGAGAGCCTGAAAGTGTGTGTCTCATGCCAAATGCGTGAGAGTTGGCAGCCCTGTTTTAAGATACAACATTTTACCACAAAGCAGGATTAAAGATCCAAAATAACAAATACACTCATGTTTGTGTCTGACATGATAACTGGACACGGCTTATGTAGCAGACAGAGCAAACATACAAGTCCATTTCAGGGCTGCATTTCCAAAAGCATCATAAGCCTAAGTAGATAGTAGAACCATTGCCAACAATAGTCTCTACCATCAACTCAGCTCCACAGGGGCTTTCACACCGGACGAATGTTTTCATAGTTCCTATAACTATTGTCGGAAGTACCTTCTTTTTTGGAGTGTTCTTACAGAAGGGAACTGAGAACGATTTTGTTCTAGGAACGCCTTTGGGGGGACTAATTTAGCTCCTACTTCAGAGAAGAGTCTAACCCAGCACAATAGGTTAACCAGCACTACCAGTGAAGCAAGTGCACATTGATAGCACCCACCATTTTTAAAACACTGAACACACAGTTTATTGTCTATATACACTCACTTAAAGGATTATTAGGAACACCATACTAATACTGTGTTTGACCCCCTTTCGCCTTCAGAACTGCCTTAATTCTACGTGGCATTGATTCAACAAGGTGCTGAAAGCATTCTTTAGAAATGTTGGCCCATATTGATAGGATAGAATCTTGCAGTTGATGGAGATTTGTGGGATGCACATCCAGGGCACGAAGCTCCCGTTCCACCACATCCCAAAGATGCTCTATTGGGTTGAGATCTGGTGACTGTGGGGGCCATTTTAGTACAGTGAACTCATTGTCATGTTCAAGAAACCAATTTGAAATGATTCAAGCTTTGTGACATGGTGCATTGTCCTGCTGGAAGTAGCCATCAGAGAATGGGTACATGGTGGTCATAAAGGGATGGGCATGGTCAGAAACAATGCTCAGGTAGGCTGTGGCCTACCTGAGGGGCCTAAAGTGTGCCAAGAAAACATCCTCCACACCATTACACCACCACCACCACCACCAGCCTGCACATTGGTAACAAGGCATGATGGATCAATGTTCTCATTCTGTTTACGCCAAATTCTGACTCTACCATCTGAATGTCTCAACAGAAATCGAGACTCATCAGACCAGGCAACATTTTTCCAGCCTTCAACTGTCCAATTTTGGTGAGCTTGTGCAAATTGTAGCCTCTTTTTCCTATTTGTAGTGGAGATGAGTGGTACCGGTGGGGTCTTCTGCTGTTGTAGCCCATCCGCCTCAAGGTTGAGCGTGTTGTGGCTTCACAAATGCTTTGCTGCATACCTCGGTTGTAACAGTGGTTATTTCAGTCAAAGTTGCTCTTCTATCAGCTTGAATCAGTCGGCCCATTCTCCTCTGAGCTCTAGCATCAACAAGGCATTTTCACCCACAGGACTGCCGCATACTGGATGTTTTTCCCTTTTCACACCATTCTTTGTAAACCCTAGAAATGGTTGTGCGTGAAAATCCCAGTAACTGAGCAGATTGTGAAATACTCAGACCGGCCCGTCTGGCACCAACAACCATGCCACGCTCAAAATTGCTTAAATCACCTTTCTTTCCCATTCTGACATTCAGTTTGGAGTTCAGGAGATTGTCTTGACCAGGACCACACCCCTAAATGCATTGAAGCAACTGCCATGTGATTGGTTGATTAGATAATTGCATTAATGAGAAATTGAACAGGTGTTCCTAATAATCCTTTAGGTGAGTGTATTTACCACACAAGATAACTCCACAAACATGGAAAACATTGCAAACAATACCCCATATATGTGACAGTGTAATGACAATAACAGTGTGAAAGAAGTTTGTTTGAAATCTTTGCAAATTTATTAAAAAATTAAAAATTAAAAGAAAAATCACATGTACATAATTATTCACAGCCTTTGCTTTGCCTTTGTTGAAACACCTTTGGTCAAAGGGTCAAAGGTCAAAGTCAGCTTTATTGTCAATTCTGCCATACGTACAGTACATACATACAGAGAATTGAAATTCTATGACTCTCAGACCCTAGGTGCCTAACAACAACAAAACAATAACAATAACAACAAAAGTTTAACAGTAACAACAACAGAAGAAAGAAAAAAAAGAAAGATGGATAAAGTGAATTATAGAGGTAAAGTGGCGATGGCAAGTCAGTTACAGCCTCTGTCTTTTTGAGTATGATTCTACAAGCTTGGCACATCTATTTTGGGGCAGTTTCTTTATTGTATGGGGCATTCACAGAGTTGTCCCGTAGCCACTCCTTTGTTATCTTGGCTGTGTGCTTATGGTCGTTGTCCTGTTGGAAAATGAACCTTCGCCCCCACTCTGAGGTCCAGAGCGCTCTGGAGCAGGTTTTCATCAAGGATGTCTCTGTACATTGCTGCATTCATCTTTCCCTTGATCCTGATTAGTCTCCCAGTTCCTGCTGCTGAAAAGCATCCCCACAGCATGATGCTGCCACCACCATGCTTCACTGTAGGGATGGTATTGGATGGTCTGAGAGTCCTTCAGGTGGCTTTTGGCACACTCCAGTTGGGCTGTCATGTGCCTTTTACTGAGGAGTGGCTTCCGTCTGGCCACTCTACCATACATGTCTGATTGGTGGAGTGCTGCAGAGATGGTTGTTCTTCTGGAAGGTTCTCCTCTCTCCACAGAGAAACGCTGGAGCTCTGTCAGAGTGACCATCAGGTTCTTGGTCACCTCCCTGACTAAAGCCCTTCTCCCTCGATCACTCAGTTTGGCTGGGCGGCCAGCTCTAGGAAGAGTCCTGATGGTTCCAAACTTCTTCCATTTACAGATGATTCAAGATTCAAGAGTTTTATTTGTCACATACACAGTTATATACAGAATATACAACCGGCAGTGAAATGTAAACAGGTCCGCTCCATGGACAGTGCAAATTCACAGTTAAAAACACAAGGAAGAAATTATAATAGAAATAGGATATAAAAAAGTACTATCTATATATATATATATATATATATATATGTCTATATCTGTAGAATTATAAATAATCAAGTCAAGAGAAAAAAAGGTAACAAATAAGGATAAAAGTGGAATAAAATAATTGAAGTAGACTTTGCAGTGAGTAAACTGTAGACTTATAAATATGTGGTTAACAAATGTATAAGAGTATAATGTGCAAACAGGTTTATAACAGGTTGTTACGCAGTAACAACGAGAACAGAAAGTGCAGTGCAATGTCAGTGTATCGATGTTTATCCTGACGTGAAGTCACGTGATGTTAAGTGACTGAGTTCAGGAGTCTGATGGCCTGGGGAAGAAGCTCCTCCTGAGTCTCTCAGTTTTGGCCATCAGGCTTGGGCGCTTACCAGATGGCAGCAGCGTGAAATGAGGGTTTGCAGGGTGATTAGAGTCCTTGATGATCTTAGTAGCTCTACCTTTGCAGCGTTTGGTGTAGGCGTCCTGCAGAGGCGGAGAGCTGACCCTGAGATACGCTCGGATAAGCGCACTACTCTTTGCAGGGCTTTGCGGTCATGACTGGTGCTGTTCCCATACCACGCTGTGATGCACTGAGTTAAAACACTTTCTATCGCCCCTAAATAGAAAGTTTTCAGGATAGCTGGTGAAACCCTGAATTTCCTCAGCTGGCGCAGGTGGTACAGTCTTTGCCTGACTTTTTCACCTGTGTCTGAATGTGAGCAGTCCAGGTCAGGTCCTCGGAGATGTTTACTCCCAGGTACTTGAAGCTGCTCACTCTCTCTACTGGTGACCCGCTGATCATGAGGGGGAGTATGTCGTTGCTGTCTCTTCCTGAAGTCCACAATCATTTCTTTGGTCTTGCCAACATTCAGAGAGAGACAGTTGTCCTGGCACCATGATGTTAGATGCTCCACCTCGTCCAAGTATGCCGTCTCATTGTTGTTGGAAATGAGGCCCAGGACAACAGTATCATCAGCAAATTTGATGATAGAGGTGGAGCTGTGTGTGGACAAACAGTCATGCGTGTAGAGAGAGTAGAGCAGGGGGCTCAGGACACAGCCCTGTGGAGCTCCCACACTCAGGGTGATGGAGGTGGAGGTGGACTGGCCTATTCTCACCACCTGAGGCCTGCCAGTGAGGAAGTCCTCAATCCAGTGGCAGAGAGAAGGATTCAGGCCGAGATCCAGGAGTTTGGAGGTTAGCTTGGTGGGAACTATGGTGTTAAAGGCTGAGCTATAGTCAATAAATAGCAGTCTTACGTAGTTCCCACTTTTGCTGTCGATGTGAGTGAGGGGAGGAGTGGAGGACATGAGAGATGGCATCTTCAGTCGATCTATTGGGACGATAGGCAAACTGAAGAGGGTCCAAAGTGTCAGGAATGAAGGTGCAAATGGTGTTTTTAATGAGTCTCTCAAAGACCTTCATGACTATAGACGTGAGAGCCACTGGACGATAGTCATTTAGGCAAGAGGGTTTACTGTTCTTAGGGACAGGGATGATGGTGGATTTTTTGAAGGAGGTGGGGACCACAGATGTAGCGAGGGACTCATTAAAGATAGATGTAAACAACCCGGTGAGCTGATCAGCACAGGACCGCAGAACACGACCTGAAATACCATCCGGCCCGGCAGCTTTCCTAACGTCCACACGCTTGAGTGCTCTCCGAACTTCATCCTCCGAGACAGAGATCACGTGATTGTTGCTGCTCTGAGTAATTTCCTCTAACGGCGCCACTTGGCGAGTCGCGTTGCCGCGGTTACAGTCAAAGCGAGCATAGAAAGAGTTTAACTCGTTCACGAGCAACGGATCAACGCTTGCCTCTGCAGAGGATTTAGATCCAAAGTCAGCTGAACTCGCTCGGAACATGTCCCAGTCTACATCCTCCAGAGCTGCCTGTAGCGGTCTCTGAGTGGGGTGACCAACGCTTAACTTCCCGCCTCACCGGGGGTTCCTGGAGGAGCTTTTGTTTGTATTCGGGAGTGAGGAAAATGGCGGCATGATCCGATTTGCCAAACGCTGGAAGTGACCGCGCTTTATAGGCGTTCTTAAACGGCGGAGTAGCAGTGATCCAGTGTGTTTGCTCCTCGTGTGGGGCAGGAGGCGTGCTGATGAAAGTTTGGCAGGACTTTCTTTAGGTTTGCTTTGTTAAAATCGCCAGCGACAATGAATGCAGCGTCGGGATGTTGGTTTATGACGCCGCTGGCAACATCATGAAGGCCAGATAAAGCCAGCGCTGTGTCTGCCTGCGGTGGGATGTAAACGGCGGTCGCGACAACCGCAGAAAACTCCTCGGCAGATAGAATGGACGGCAAATGATTGTTAAATGTTCCAGATGAGGCGAGCAGGACCGCGAGAGAATGGTGATGTTCCTGGGATCGCACCATTTCTTGTTGATCATGAAACACACTCCACCGCCTTTGGATTTACGGCCTCGGCTGTTCTGTCCATCCGAAAAAAGAGAAGTTCTCGGCGGCGTCACAGCTGTGTCCGGGACATGGCGTGAGCCATGTTCGGACAAACAAAAGATGTTACAGTCTCTCATGTCCCGTTGAAAACTTATCCTGGCTCTAAGATCGTCCATCTTATTATCCAAAGTTGAACATTTGCTAGAAGAATGCTCGGGAGAGGAGGTCTGAATGCCCTTTTCCTCAGTCTGTTACGGATACCAGCGCGTTTCCCACGGTGTTTCTTTGTTCTACGCCGCTGGCTCTGTCCATTGTTCAACTCGGCGTTGCGAAGAATCTCAGATGGCCACAGAGGATGGCGGGCGAAAGTGTCCTGAAACAGTCCAGTGTAGAGGTAACCAATGTCCAAAAGAGTTTTGCTGTCGTCGTAGTAGATCAATGCAGATGATAAGTTTGTAAAACTGAGAGTAAAAGAAAGTAAAATAGTAAATAAAAGCACAGTCTTAGTGGAGCGCTGAACGGCGACCAAACACAGCGGCGCCATTTCAGCAAGTCTGGAGGCCACTGTGCTCATTGGGACCTTCAATGCTGCAGAATTTTTTCTGTTCCCTTCCCCAGATTATGTCCAATCAATTGAATTTACTACAGGTGGACTCCAATCAAGAAAAATCTCAAAGATGATCAGTGGAAACAGGACGCACCTGAGTGCAATGTTGAGTGTCATGGCAAAGGCTGTGAATACTTAAGTACATGTGATTTTTTTATTTTTTTTTATAAGTTTGCAAAGATTTCAAATAAACCTCTTTCACCTTGACATTATGGGGTATTGTTTGTAGAATTTTAGGGAATATAATGAATTTATTCAATTTTGGATTAAGGCTGTAACATAACAAAATATGGAAAAAGTGAAGCTCTGTGAATACTTTCTGGATGCACTGTAGATGGCGAAGTCCAGGTGTAACCGGTCTTACTCAACCTGCTCCGAGCGGGATTTAAGCGTAGTTTTCAGTTTGGAAGGAGGGCATGCTAACAAGGATGCTAATGGCGCTAGTGCCTTTTGAGGCCAGGGAAGTGAAGTTTACACGCAGCAGCTCTTACTGAAATATAATTATGTATTTCTGTTCAGTTAGTGACATTGGGCATCAACCACACGACAAATGCTATAATACTTTTTCGTATACCGATTACTTCTTTCTAATAACGTATTAGATACTAATACACAGGTACGTTTGAATGGAGAGCCATGCTCTTTATATACGATAATGAAGTGGTTATGTCATGTACTAGCAGGGGGCTTCATGACATCCAGTCAAACTTGACCCATCATGGAAACTGTTTCATCCGCCATGATAGATTGATATCCTTACAGGTGTGTTAGCAGACAGGGTTAAATTTAAATGCACCTCCCTTCAGCAGACGTGTGTGTGTGTGTGTGTGTGTGTGTGTGTGTGTGTGTGTGTGTGTGTGTGTGTGTGTGTGTGTGTGTGTGTGTGTGTGTGTGTCTGTGTCTGTGTGTGTGTGTGTGTGTGTGTGTGTGTGTGTGTGTGTAGAGGAAGAAACATAAATAAATTAAGTTCCATTATGTCATGGTCATGTGATTGACTTCTGTTTCTCTGCTTTCTCTTGATTGTGGCTCAGGCTCTAGAGGCTTTACAGGATGTGGTGGAAAACTGACTTAAACCCATAAAGAGGAAATAAATGATGGAGCTCATGTGGCAAAGTGAAAAAAAAGTGAAAAGTGGGAAACTGTTTGCTGGACTGACTAGATATCTCTGCAACTATTACAATAAAAGCTAATCAATTCTCCGTACACCATTTTGTTGTTCCGGTTAATCACGTGGCCACGACTAGCAACCGCATGTGTTAAACCAATTGCAAAATGCACAGTAAACATTGTATTTGGGAAATTGTGGTTCAGTAAGAGTTAGATCATACGACCACAAGACAAAGAGCATACAAACCGGACCATGATCACAGATACACAAAGAAAATCATTAAAATTTAAAACATAAAAGTTTAAAAGTTTAAAGTTTTAAAAAGCTAGGCAAGTTTACATGGAACATGGAAAGTTAATATATATATTGTTTTGTTAACGTGTCAGCCTTCAAAGAGTCTTAACCCAAAGACTGTGTGTGTAGGCTTTAAACAACAGATACAGCACTGTTAGGACTTCCCACTGGAAATCCTGCAATGCACAAGATACCCTACCAGAACTTCCTGTTTAGTTCACACCCATCATTTTCTATGGTCCATAAATCTCCATGGACCACTGGGTCACTCACCTACAAAATATATCAATAAACAAGTCATTAAAAGTACACATATACAGTTATTGCAGTATTGTCAGTATACAGCATTGATTACAGTATTTAGTATAAAATATTATTAAACGACATGATTATCACAAAAAAATATTTTTGTATTGATGCTTTGCTTTGAAGCAATTGTGCAGAAGGCCTCTTGTTTTAAATGGAGAATGAACATGAGCTACTGTGTGCCTTTATTAGCAGCTTGGTTTCAGAGTCAGAATGATACGTGTGGTCAGAAGTCAGAACTATTTAGGTCAGTGTAGGGTCTCAAGTGTTTTTGTTGTTGGTTGAATGCTACAGGTGGTATTTTTGGTGTACCTAAGAGTGCACTCTGAGTGTTAGTGTGTGTGTAAGGTGTATGAGTGGGTGAAGAGCTGCTTCTGCACAAAAGCGCTTGTGAAACTCCCCTTAACAGGCCTCTGCGCCTCCTTTTAGTGACATTTACTATGGAACATTTCTTAGCTGCTTGTGTGATGCAAATCCTGCCAAAATAAATATGTCTCAGAACGTCATCTGTATTAAAGTGAATGCACCGAGTCAAGCTTTTATTTCAGAACAAAAGACTGAAAGCCTCAGTTGAATGATCGCATTTTTGGTCCTTTATGATTGTGAACCAGGTGTGAACTGAGATACAAAGATGTTTTAGGTTTTAGTAATACACAACAGAGCAAATACGCATAAAGCTGCTCAAGGTGTGTTTATACAAATATGGAAACATGATACAGCTTCACCATCATCGTTCTAGCCATTGCTGGTTTTGAATACACCCATTTGATCAGGATGGTCATGTGACCTAAAACTGGTGAAGATTTAAATTTTTAATGTAGCTTGTCATAAATTTTGGAGAGAAAAAGCAGTGTCAAATCAGTTGAATGTAATAGTCGTGATGGTGGCGTTAGTTTGAGTTTGACAGCCACTGTGAGATTGGCATGGCAGATTATGAACAGAAAACCTTTCACTGCTTGGCCACTAACTGTATGTAAATGATTGAAATAAAAGTAGCAGCATTGTAAGGCTACTACAATTTTGTTTCATGTTGTTTTAGGTTAAAACTGAACGGATGTCTTAAGGCCAATTCTCATTGCACCGACATGCCGATCAACAGCAAGACACTTTGTTGGGTTTGGTGCTTGTTTTTGCAGATTGTTCAACATGCTCAGTCGTGAGAAAGTTGACACAGATGTTGTCTCAGAGGTGTAGGAAATGGTGGCCTACCAGAACCCAAGGTTTCGAAAGGAAAAAACCCTCTAGATGTTAACTGAGAAGAACAAGACTGTTGGTCTAGGGGTCGTACATTGGCACTGTTTTTAATAGCATGCTACCATTAGCGTTGGTCTGCACTTGTTATTGCCAAATGAATTTGATGAAATAGCGTTTGTAAGGTGTTGGAATCAGTGTTGGGAGTAACGCATTACAGTAACTTGAGTTGCGTAATCAGATGCATTACTTTAAAATTTACAACATAATATCTGAGTTACTTTTTTCAAATAAGTAACACAAGTTACTTTGTTTTTCCATTTATTGACTGACAGCAGCTCTTGTTCCCCTGGGAGTAAGTGCAGTGACGTTGTGTGTGAACATGATGGTTATTGATGGATATTGTGAGCTCTAAATGTGAGCATTTACTCATCTTACTTGCCAAAAAGGTTCAGGTTTCCTCAAAATGAATAAAATCTGTAAAATGAAAAATTAGAATACATGCAAACCTCAATAATTAAATATGTTGGTGACTGTCCGCGTCAGAAATGTGTGGCAATCAGAAGGCAATCTTTATCCATCAATCCTGGATATACTCCTAGACACTATTTGCATCAAGTTTCATCCTGCAGTGTCTGCTGTGCCTCACACTCATCACTATTTGCATATCACACGGGTTCTTTAGAACAATGATAGAGATTTTGAATACACAACAAACCAATATAATATTAGACAACTATTGTGTGCAAGCTTCACATAAATGTGTTTAAAGATGTTCATGAGGAGAGCTTCCCAGACAAACCCTGGATCCTCCCATGATTTCCTCATTACATAAACATATCATCATTCACTGGCACCAACATCTTGAAAACACTCTTGGAAACCTACTTTCGACAAATGCATAATGTCAAGAATAAGAGCGCTATAAAAATGAATTGATTACAGTGTTTTTTTTTTTTTTTTTTTTTTTTTTTTTTTTACAAATTATTCAATAAAGTAATAGCTTGAAGCAACAAAAATATGATCAGAATATACTGCTGACAGATATTGAGAAAAAGAGGTGTGTGTGTGTGTGTGTGTGTGTGTGTGTAGTCCACGCCTATAGATCCTTTATCAGAACTCAATATGTGAGCCTTGTAGCCTCGTTTAATTCTCATATGGATATATTTTGTTACTGAAGATGTGATGTGAACTACACATGTGAACGGAAATTCTTTCCTAACCGGAGTACCGGATCGCTGAAATGGTTTTTCGCACGCACTCGATTATTCTCGTCATGTTTGGCTGTATATCGTCGAGTTGTGAAGAAGTTCATAAAATGATTCACAGCGCATCTTTCTTCTGTCTGAGTTTACTGCTATCGAGTGGTAAGTCATCCTTTAAAATAACAAAACTGTCATGTTTCTATTTTATGTTTATTTGTGATGGGACAATTCCAAACAGTGTATGCTATTAGTTTGACCCTTTCCGTGGTGTTCATTATTTAGTGCAATCATTTGCTTAATCTTGCTCATTCATATTTTATTTGATCTTGAATGTTTTATATTTTCTAAAGGGAGCTTCTTTTCTCTCCAGGTGTGTTTGCTGATCCAGATGAAGTGAAGTCAGTGTCAGTGACTGAGGGAGATTCTGTCACTCTAAACTCTGATGTTACTGAAGTACAGAGAGATGATCAGATACTGTGGATGTTTGGACCCAAAGAGACTCGAATCGCTGAAATCTATAAGCAGGACATTGATATGTTTGACAGTAATGAGACATTTGGAGACAAACTCCAGATGGACAGTCAAACTGGATCTCTGACCATCAGAAACATCAGATCTGAACACACTGGACTTTATAAACTAGAGATCCGCAGCAACAGAGGAAACTCAAACCAGAGATTCAATGTTACTGTCTATGGTGAGTAAATGATTCTCATGATGATTGAGACTGATGACACTCAAAAATAAAACTTCTCATTCATCTGGTAATTCATAAGTAGCTATTTAATAACTGACAAATGTGAGATGGAAACCTATTTTCTACAGTCAGTTTATTTATCAATTGTTAATGTGCTTTTGCACTTCCTGAAGGAGATACCAGTGCTTACAAGCAGAACAATAGTGTTGATGTTTTAGCAATGATGGTTAGAAAAGCTGCAAACCCACATTTAGAGAGAAGAGAAATGAATACTAAAATGCACTTTAGATTAATAAACTTATGGCAATCATATTCAAAACATATCATAATACAGAATCCAAATCAATATGCAAATATAACAGAATGTTTTTGAAAACACCATTAAAAGTCAAAGAGAGATTAAAAAAAATAGCACAAAAAAGATAACAACAAAGGTAGAGTCTCTATGTTGAGCAGTTCATGAGCAGATGTCAATTATTTTTATATTTTATATTTCCCAGCTCGTCTACCGCTCCTGTAATCACCAGTAACTCCTCAAACTGTTCATCATCATCATCATCATCATCATCATCAGTGTCCAGTTGTTCTCTGGTGTGTTCAGTGTTGAATGTGAGTCATGTGACTCTCTCCTGGTTCAAAGGAAACAGTTCATTGTCCAGCATCAGTGTGTCTGATCTCAGCTTCAGTCTCTCTCTACCTCTGGAGATTCAGTGTCTGGATGATTCCTACAGCTGTGTGGTGTCTTATTCATTCACCAACCGGACTACACAGCTCAATAACACTGATCTCTGTCATCCATGTCCAGGTATCACAATATATCTTATCCTCTAATTGTGTTAAATTAATCAAAATTGTGCGTTTTATAGCTTTTTATTTATGAGCTTTGTGCTCATATATATGGTAATATATGTTCACTTCATTAAAGTGCCCCATTATGGATTTTAAAAATTACCTTTCATGTAGTGTGTACGTGTTACATAGTTCTAAATGAATGAAAACATCCTGCAAAGTTTTAAATCTGAAAGTGCGCCTTATGTGACGTTATTATCTCTCAAAAGTAAGAGTCGACTCTGAATCAATTGAACGAATCCTAAGCCGTTTCGTTGTGACATCAAGGCAAAACATTAGCATATTGACCATCCACTTATTGCGCGTACATTGTATTTAATATACTCACGTTATTACTGTCTTAATGAAATAATGCTGTAAATGCGCTGTTATTGACACAAAGTTCCCACATGTGCACCACAATAAATTCAAACCACACACACACACAGGTTTGTTGATGGACGCACACTTGTTAATGCTTACGTGAGGAATTATAGTTGAAACATCTCATAATGTACCTCAAACTGAGTAGCATCACTGGAGAAACGTCCTGCTCAGGGTTCGGGTTGAATAACTAGGTCTTCCAGTGTTTCATCATCGATTCGGACTCGCGCAGGGTATAAAATCGACGTCATCATTACTGTCTTTACAGTGTGTACTATCGCTGAGCTTTGGAAGCCTCCGGACGGAGCTGAAGATCAGTTAGTGAAGTTCCTAAACTTAGGAGGAGCGAGCCCATATAATCTTCCAATCAACAGCCAACAGCCATACAGAGTATATAAGCAGCTGCTTGCCTCTCCTCAGTCTCTGTTCCAGCATCCCACCACCTCCACAAACTCCACCTTTATCATAGGTACCTTGCCCTACATAATCATATCCTATATTTAGTCACTGTGGAAGTATATCAGAGCTCGAGTTGTAGCTGCCTTTCATCGAGCCCCATAACAGTGGACAGCAAGCCAAATAAGTTTAACCTAACATCTTAAGATCTTATATGGGCAAACAAACTCGTTAATGGTAATGGTCAGTGGTGTAATGTAATAATACTGTCACGGTTGTGGGTGCAGAGAAGAGGCGAGACTCTAGAGCAGAAGAAAGGGTGGTTTTATTAAATAACAAAATAAAACAAACACAAAGGAAAAAAAACCACAAGGGGGAAACTCAAACAGACTGTAAAACATACAAGGAACCAGGAGAACAAAAACGCTAGGCACGGAACAACCGGCAGGAACAAAAGACAACGAACCAGCAAACACAAGGAGACTAAATAGGGAACAAACAAGGCAGGTGATGAGGGAGAACAGGCGGGGCAAATTAATCAAGCACATGGCCAGAAATGACAAAATACAAAAAAATGTGCTTACACAAGACAAAACAGACATATGACAAATACTTTGTTACAGCACTTGAGTATTTTTTGGGAGAATCTGTACTTTACTTAAGTTTTTATATTTCTGTCAACTTTTAGTTTTACTCACTACATTTCCTAAATAAAACATATACTTTTACTCCGATACATTTCAAATGATTTTCGTTAGTTACTACAAAATAAAGTCGGAAGAGACTTCAAGCAAGCATGTGCAAAAAAGTGCTTGCATACAACCGCGGTTGATTTCTACGGAGCACCATACATGACGTGCAAGAAAAAAAAAGTAAACCGTGCCCATGATTTACTATTTAGTTCCCTCGATTTAAGAATCATGCGCACATTTAGCAAATCGAGGGACGAATTACTAAATCGTGCGCATGATTTATAAATAGAGTGGAGCTAATTGCCTACCAGTTTTTTCTGCATGTGTGGGTCTCCGTGAGATTTCATTTTCCGAGTTGCGCCCGTTGCTGGAGCGTGCTGAAAGGGCGCGTTGTCATTATACAGTACGAAGAGCGGCCTCTAGAGGCCAAATAAAAACTCACTGATGGCTCATGGAGTTTGTTTTGACAGCACGTGCGTGAGGCTGCGTGCTGCACAGAGCAGGACACTTTAAAAACTGGATTTAAAACATAGACAACAAAACGGTATGTTATACAGTACACTAGAGTACATGTTTTCATATCACTATAGAAGTAATTCGTTTGTTGACTGGATGAACAGCAGTATGTGTTTGCCATCAAGGCTGAGAGGATGCTAACATTAATAGTACCTCAAGCATCCTCATCATGCAGCCGACATAAATCGATTTCAGTTCTTTTTAATAATCGCTGTAACACATACTTTGAATAGATAATCAAGTGTTCTAAATTAGAAGCAAATAACGTCTGAAAGTATACATATAATATTCAGTCTAATTTCAATGCTATGCCTTTGTGTGTAAAGATGGCCAACTTTAAAGCATGACTGTTTGGATTTATATTAAATGGTAAGTAACACTTTACAATAACAGTCCATTTTGTAACATTAAATAAGGTTGATTTCAACATTTTACATCTTAACATTTTAAAGATTGTAAGCTTGCATTAGATTAATACACTATGAATTAGCATGAATAAACATTTAACCATTTTTAATTCAAATAA
>CM031964.1:9848716-9922047 GCA_018749465.1 Paracanthobrama guichenoti
CCGCTCTCTCCTATCACTTAATAAGCAGTGGAGTACTAATGGTCAATGAGTCAGACTGGTAACATATGAGGCTGGGGTCTAAGTCTCATGCAGCAGATGCCAGAGGACTAAATTCAAGGATGGGTTAGCATACTTTTCACATGTCACTGGCAAACTGAAGCATTGCCATGTTCCCCTGCCATCATGTTCCACTAGATGGCAGCACAGCCAGCCTCTGAGAAACATTGCTTTATTCACTGATCAGAGCAGTAGGCCCTGTCCCCAAATGGCACCTAAACACTCGCGGTCTACAAATCTGCACTTTAATGACGTAGCACTGCTTGACTGTCAGGAAGAAGTCTGCTGTGGAGCTTGCTTCCAGTGCATGCGTGTGATACTGATGTTAAATGCAATCTCCTCACACCCGATCCATATTTATGTGTTTGTAGATCTGGCAATCCACAGAAGTGGAAGGTATGTCAGAATACACACAGATCTTAAGGCGGGAGGAAACCCACAGGTCAGTAAACACTTCATCTGATCACTTATTGGTGGGAGTCTCTAGCTGCCCAATTCAGTGGCCATATGAAGAGCATTTGAAGGCGATTAGCCACGTGTGGCGTGGCTCCTCAAATCGATCCTTGATTCCTATTAAATGAAGGATACAACAGATGGATCCTTCGCCAGCCTGGCCTATCCCAGAATTCATTGCGTGCCCGTGACAGCAGAAATTTTTGAAATTGTCATTAGCACTTTTATTTCGCCTGTATTCACCAGAAAAATGAAGCGTAGACAAACCTCTCATCATTCCAGCTCCATGGGTATTTTACATTAAATAGGAGGCAGTTCCTGAATCCAGTTCTACACTTACAGCCTATTCAGCAGTGTTTTAGTTATAGATCATATAGTAGTGATTCATTTGTGATATGAATGTTTCTCTCCGTTCTCTAAGGTGAAAGCATTGCTGAATGTGGGAAGAGGCAGAGACCGCTAGCAGGCTATCAGCACATACAGTGAAGACTAGTAGTGTGTATCAAGATCTTTTTATCTGTTACTTTAAAGGTTTTGCACAAATTTCAAGAGACTAATCAGTAGGCGACCTTTTACCCAGTCTTCTATTCTCAGGAATTTGGCTGGTGACACTGGGGTTGCACCCTACTCTTTCCCAGAAGTGCCACATGGGATTTTGAATGACCACAGAGAGTCAGGTGACCTCATCCGAAGGATGGTGCTAGTTACAGTATAGTGTCCCCATCACTGCTGGGGTGTTAGGACCCACACAGACCACAGGGTGAAGGCACTGATGGCCTGACCAGCTAACACCTCTACCAGCATCTAACTAGTTTTCCCAGTTGGTCTCCCACATCCAGAGTGCTGGCCTCGGCTCAGCCCTGCTTAGCTTCAGTGGGAAACCAGTCTTGGGCTACAGGGGAGATATGGCTGCTATGGCTGGAAATGTTTTGCTTAAATTCACTTTTTAAATCTGTTATTCTGTTTAAATCTGTTATTCACTTTTTAAAACACCAGCAGAGGAGCTACAGACAGATTTAAAAACCATATAGCCTACCAATTATTTCCATAATGGGCTTCTGACAAATTCTGCAATAATCATCTAGTGCATATTTACAACCTGCATAGAGACACACAAGTTCTATGTGAACCTAATGGTCCTTCTGAGTGTTGGGTATCACTTACAAATTTAGTCGATTACTGATTCCAAAATTGCATGACAAAAATCATTTGTACCATGTAATACACACTAACACATTCAAGGTAATATAATCCGGACTACTTTTTGATTACTTTTAGATTACTTTTGAACTTTTTATCACATTGATTTGATCTTGTACCATACTGATATAAAATATAAAAAGAAAGAAAATATTCCATTCTTTATTATCAACATCATGAAGTAAGTTAAATATTAGAGGAACCAGGTTCCTGAGGTTTGATTTAAATTATTAAATCATAAAATGTAAAATTAAAAAAATATATATTTTAAATAAAAACAATCATAATAAAGCAATTATGAAAAAAAAAAAAAATTGTGACCATTACTCAACATCAGAGAACTGTGATCTTAAATTAATATTATTATAACTTAATGTATTGTTACGTAACTTATTAAAAATTAGATCAAAGAGATTCCGCTGACAAAAAAGTATGTAAAAATGCATTGTATGTAAAAATAAAATAATATGAATTTGTAAATTTTTAATGTTTTTGTAAGACAAAAGCCTTTCAAAGCCAAATGATACATGGTTAAATGACTCACTGGGTGATAATTAAAAAGAATGGATGTGTTCGTCAGGAGTTGATTTATATGTTCAATCTTGCTCGGTTTTCAGTGATCGCCTCATGACTAGTGTCTGCCTGGAAGAACTTCTGAAATGTATATAAGCAGTCAGCTTTTAAAGATTGCCATTAGTCAATCAACATCTTGAAGACAATACAGGTGCTGGTCATATCATTAGAATATCATCAAAAGTTGGGTTTATTTCACTAATTCCATTCAAAAAGTGAAACTTGTATATTATATTCATTCATTACACACAGACTGATATATTTTTAAATGTTTTATTTTAATTTTGATGATTATAACTGACAACTAACTAAGGAAAATCCCAAATTAGAATATTACTTAAGACCAATACAAAGAAAGGATTTTTAGAAATCTTGGCCAACTGGAAAAGTATGAACATGAAAAGTATGAGCATGTACAGCACTCAATGCTTAGCTGGGGCTCCTTTAGCCTGAATTACTGCAGCAATGCGGCGTGGCATGGAGTCGATCAGTCTGTGGCACTGCTCAGGTGTTATGAGAGCCCAGGTTGCTCTGATAGTGGCCTTCAGCTCTTCTGCATTGCTGGGTCTGGCATGTCGCATCTTCCTCAAGTCACAATACCCCATAGATTTTCTATGGGGTTAAGGTCAGTAAAGCGAAGTTTGCTGGCCAATTAAGAACAGGGATACCATGGTCCTTAAAACCAGGCACTGGTTGCTTTGGCACTGTGTGCAGGTGCCAGAGTCCTGTTGGAAAATGAAATCTGCATCTCCATAAAGTTGGTCAGCAGCAGGAAGCATGAAGTGCTCTAAAACTTCCTGGTATACGGCTTAATGTGCTTGACCTTGGACCTCAGAAAAAACACAGTGGACCAACACCAGCAGATGACATGGCACCCCAAACCATCACTGACTGTGGAAACTTTACACTGGACCTCAAGCAACGTGGATTGTGTGTGCCTCTCCTCTCTTCCTCCAGACTCTGGGACCCTGATTTCCAAAGGAAATGCAAAATTTACTTTCATCAGAGAACATAACTTTGATTCAAGATTCAAGAGTTTTATTTGTCACATACACAGTTATATACAGAATATACAACCCGGCAGTGAAATGTAAACAGGTCCGCTCCATGGACAGTGCAAATTCACGATTAAAAACACAAGGAAGAAATTATAATAGAAATAGGATATAAAAAAAGTACTATATATATATATATATATATATATATATATATATATATATATGTCTATATCTGTAGAATTATAAATAATCAAGTCAAGAGAAAAAAAAAGGTAACAAATAAGGATAAAGTGGAATAAAATAATTGAAGTAGACTTTTGCAGTGAGTAAACTGTAGACTTATAAATATGTAGTTAACAAATGTATAAGAGTATAATGTGCAAACAGGTTTATGACAGGTTGTTACACAGTAACAACGAGAACAGAAAGTGCAGTGCAATGTCAGTGTATCGATGTTTATCCTGGCGTGAAGTCACGTGATGTTAAGTTCAGGAGTCTGATGGCCTGGGAAGAAGCTCCTCCTGAGTCTCTCAGTTTTGGCCATCAGGCTTGAGGCGCTTACAGATGGTAGCAGCGTGAAATGAGGTTTGCAGGGTGATTAGAGTCCTTGATGATCTTGGTAGCTCTACCTTTGCAGCGTTTGGTGTAGGCGTCCTGCAGAGGCGGGAAGAACTGACCCTGAGATACACTTTCGGATAAGCGCACTACTCTTTGCAGGGCTTTGCGGTCATGACTGGTGCTGTTCCCATACCACGCTGTGATGCACTGAGTTAAAACACTTTCTATCGCCCTAAATAGAAGTTTTTCAGGATAGCTGGTGAAACCCTGAATTTCCTCAGCTGGGCGCAGGTGGTACAGTCTTTGCCTGGCTTTTTCACCTGTGTCTGAATGTGAGCAGTCCAGGTCAGTCCTCGGAGATGTTTACTCCCAGGTACTTGAAGCTGCTCACTCTCTCTACTGGTGACCCGCTGATCCTGAGGGGGAGTATGTCCGTTGCTGTCTCTTCCTGAAGTCCACAATCATTTCTTTGGTCTTGCCAACATTCAGAGAGAGAGACAGTTGTCCTGGCACCATGATGTTAGATGCTCCACCTCGTCCAAGTATGCCGCCTCATTGTTGTTGGAAATGAGGCCCAGGACAACAGTATCATCAGCAAATTTGATGATAGAGGTGGAGCTGTGTGTGGACAAACAGTCATGCGTGTAGAGAGAGTAGAGCAGGGGCTCAGGACACAGCCCTGTGGAGCTCCCACACTCAGGGTGATGGAGGTGGAGGTGGACTGGCCTATTCTCACCACCTGAGGCCTGCCAGTGAGGAAGTCCTCAATCCAGTGGCAGAGAGAGGATTCAGGCCGAGATCCAGGAGTTTGGAGGTTAGCTTGGTGGGAACTATGGTGTTAAAGGCTGAGCTATAGTCAATAAATAGCAGTCTTACGTAGTTCCCACTTTGCTGTCGATGTGAGTGAGGGAGAGTGGAGGACATGAGAGATGGCATCTTCAGTCGATCTATTGGGACGATAGGCAAACTGAAGAGGGTCCAAAGTGTCAGGAATGAAGGCGCAAATGGTGTTTTTAATGAGACATGGGTTAACTCATTGGACAGTCCAGTCCTTTTGTCTTTAGCCCAGGCGAGACGCTTCTGACGCTGTCTGTTGTTCAGCTGAAACCCATGTCTTGCATACACGTCTGTGCGTAGTGGTTCTTGAAGCTCTGACTCCAGCTACAGTCCACTCTTTGTGAATCTCCCCACATTTCTGAATGGGTTTGTTTTCACAATCCTCTCCAGGGTGCAGTTATCCCTATTGCTTGTACACTTTTTTCTACCACATCTTTTCCTTCCCTTCACCTCTCTATTAATGTGCTTGGACACAGAGCTCTGTGAACAGCCAGCCTCTTTGCAATGACCTTTTGTGTCTTGCCCTCCTTGTGCAAGGTGTCAATGGTCGTCTTTTGGACAGCTGTCAGGTCAGCAGTCTTCCTCATGATTGTGTAGCCTACAGAACTAGACTGAGAGAGCATTTAAAGGCCTTTGCAGGTGTTTGGAGTTCATTAGCTGATTAGAGTGTGGCATCAGGCGTCTTCAATATTCAACCTTTTCACAATATTCTAATTTTCTGAAATACTGAATATGGGATTTTCCTTAGTTGTCAGTTATAATCATCAAAATTAAAAGAAATAAACATTTGAAATGTATCAATCTGTGTGTAATTAATGAATATAATATACAAGTTCACTTTTTGAATGGAATTAGTGAAATAAATCAACTTTTGATGATATTCCAATTATATGACCAACACCTGTATTTCCCCTGTGTCTCCAGAATGATTAGTCAGGTGATATTTAAGGCTCGTGTGATTGGCTCACAGCTTTTCTGCTTTTCTGTATGTCATGTTTTAAAGGAACATGTGATCATAGACAAATAACCTATACAGAAAGGGGATTTGACTAACAAATCATTCAAAATGGTTAACTTATTTGTTTGTGTGTAAATTCAAGTCACTAGAGGAGCTAGAGAAGAGAATTTAAGCATCCTAAATAGTATGTGAGATTAGAAGTGTGTCCCAAAGCGTAGTATGTTGAAAAAAAGAAAATGCCAAAAGTTTACTATTTCAGGTATCTTGGAAATATGGACAATGACTTAAGATACACCAAGATGGTGTTTTTGAAAGGGAGAAAGTGTTAGACACATTATTACTTAATTATGACTTGATTAAGTCCCGCCTTCACATCACTGGTTGCCATAGAAACAGTCAGTGTCCAGAGACATGTGGTCCAGCCTGAAATATAAGCCTTTATGAAGCTTTTTGGGAATAAGAAACAACATTTATTAGGAAGTTCATGTCAGACTTTGTTGCTGATATGTTCTGTGAGTATGGCAAGCAGATTCCAGGATTTCCCTGTTCAAATAGAAAGGACTTGGTTGTGAATGCCTGAGATAGCCATTCTGAGGTGTGTTGCAAATATGGCCTATGAGTGAACTGACTTTCCCCACAAGAAACTTGCTTCATATGTGGATTTCTGACAAGGTTACAATTATATTTATCAATTCACATTGAGTCCTTTGTCTCTTAATGTTCTTTGGTGTTATTTTAGGCCTACATTAGAGGGGGGGTGGGGTATAAGTGTATTGTGATTGTTACAAAGTTTACATGGTACAGTAACTGGTTTTTATTACTGCTTGACACAAATTTCATTATTTCAGTTCATAAGCTTGCGATACGATTCTGATCTTGATTCAGTATCGATTTATTTGGATAAATATCAGGTACAGTAGCTACATGTTAATTCTTCTCAAGAAAAAAAAATCTCTCAACTAATGCTGTAAACATACAGGAGCCCTGACTGAGGGCTTTATTATTAAAGGTTAAAATTAGCAACTCAAATTATTAATAGTTGTCTTATACATGTAAATTTGCTTTTTGTGCACAAATACTATGTTTCACTAGTAATGTTAAGTCTTCATTGGTTTAAATAAACCCATACCATGTCAATACATGTGTTCTGCTCAGTATGACATCAAAATACATAATACAAAATAAAAGCGTTGACTTTTTAATTTACTTGGGCAGCACGAGAGAGCCTGAAAGTGTGTGTCTCATGCCAAATGCGTGAGAGTTGGCAGCCCTGTTTTAAGATACAACATTTTACCACAAAGCAGGATTAAAGATCCAAAATAACAAATACACTCATGTTTGTGTCTGACATGATAACTGGACACGGCTTATGTAGCAGACAGAGCAAACATACAAGTCCATTTCAGGGCTGCATTTCCAAAAGCATCATAAGCCTAAGTAGATAGTAGAACCATTGCCAACAATAGTCTCTACCATCAACTCAGCTCCACAGGGGCTTTCACACCGGACGAATGTTTTCATAGTTCCTATAACTATTGTCGGAAGTACCTTCTTTTTTGGAGTGTTCTTACAGAAGGGAACTGAGAACGATTTTGTTCTAGGAACGCCTTTGGGGGGACTAATTTAGCTCCTACTTCAGAGAAGAGTCTAACCCAGCACAATAGGTTAACCAGCACTACCAGTGAAGCAAGTGCACATTGATAGCACCCACCATTTTTAAAACACTGAACACACAGTTTATTGTCTATATACACTCACTTAAAGGATTATTAGGAACACCATACTAATACTGTGTTTGACCCCCCTTTCGCCTTCAGAACTGCCTTAATTCTACGTGGCATTGATTCAACAAGGTGCTGAAAGCATTCTTTAGAAATGTTGGCCCATATTGATAGGATAGCATCTTGCAGTTGATGGAGATTTGTGGGATGCACATCCAGGGCACGAAGCTCCGTTCCACCACATCCCAAAGATGCTCTATTGGGTTGAGATCTGGTGACTGTGGGGGCCATTTTAGTACAGTGAACTCATTGTCATGTTCAAGAAACCAATTTGAAATGATTCAAGCTTTGTGACATGGTGCATTGTCCTGCTGGAAGTAGCCATCAGAGAATGGGTACATGGTGGTCATAAAGGGATGGGCATGGTCAGAAACAATGCTCAGGTAGGCTGTGGCCTACCTGAGGGGCCTAAAGTGTGCCAAGAAAACATCCTCCACACCATTACACCACCACCACCACCACCAGCCTGCACATTGGTAACAAGGCATGATGGATCAATGTTCTCATTCTGTTTACGCCAAATTCTGACTCTACCATCTGAATGTCTCAACAGAAATCGAGACTCATCAGACCAGGCAACATTTTTCCAGCCTTCAACTGTCCAATTTTGGTGAGCTTGTGCAAATTGTAGCCTCTTTTTCCTATTTGTAGTGGAGATGAGTGGTACCCGGTGGGGTCTTCTGCTGTTGTAGCCCATCCGCCTCAAGGTTGAGCGTGTTGTGGCTTCACAAATGCTTTGCTGCATACCTCGGTTGTAACAGTGGTTATTTCAGTCAAAGTTGCTCTTCTATCAGCTTGAATCAGTCGGCCCATTCTCCTCTGAGCTCTAGCATCAACAAGGCATTTTCACCCACAGGACTGCCGCATACTGGATGTTTTTCCCTTTTCACACCATTCTTTGTAAACCCTAGAAATGGTTGTGCGTGAAAATCCCAGTAACTGAGCAGATTGTGAAATACTCAGACCGGCCCGTCTGGCACCAACAACCATGCCACGCTCAAAATTGCTTAAATCACCTTTCTTTCCCATTCTGACATTCAGTTTGGAGTTCAGGAGATTGTCTTGACCAGGACCACACCCCTAAATGCATTGAAGCAACTGCCATGTGATTGGTTGATTAGATAATTGCATTAATGAGAAATTGAACAGGTGTTCCTAATAATCCTTTAGGTGAGTGTATTTACCACACAAGATAACTCCACAAACATGGAAAACATTGCAAACAATACCCCATATATGTGACAGTGTAATGACAATAACAGTGTGAAAGAAGTTTGTTTGAAATCTTTGCAAATTTATTAAAAAATTAAAAATTAAAAAGAAAAATCACATGTACATAATTATTCACAGCCTTTGCTTTGCCTTTGTTGAAACACCTTTGGTCAAAGGGTCAAAGGTCAAAGTCAGCTTTATTGTCAATTCTGCCATACGTACAGTACATACATACAGAGAATTGAAATTCTATGACTCTCAGACCCTAGGTGCCTAACAACAACAAAACAATAACAATAACAACAAAAGTTTAACAGTAACAACAACAGAAGAAAGAAAAAAAAAAAGAAAGATGGATAAAGTGAATTATAGAGGTAAAGTGGCGATGGCAAGTCAGTTACAGCCTCTGTCTTTTTGAGTATGATTCTACAAGCTTGGCACATCTATTTTGGGGCAGTTTCTTTATTGTATGGGGCATTCACAGAGTTGTCCCGTAGCCACTCCTTTGTTATCTTGGCTGTGTGCTTATGGTCGTTTGTCCTGTTGGAAAATGAACCTTCGCCCCACTCTGAGGTCCAGAGCGCTCTGGAGCAGGTTTTCATCAAGGATGTCTCTGTACATTGCTGCATTCATCTTTCCCTTGATCCTGATTAGTCTCCCAGTTCCTGCTGCTGAAAAGCATCCCCACAGCATGATGCTGCCACCACCATGCTTCACTGTAGGGATGGTATTGGATGGTCTGAGAGTCCTTCAGGTGGCTTTTGGCACACTCCAGTTGGGCTGTCATGTGCCTTTACTGAGGAGTGGCTTCCGTCTGGCCACTCTACCATACATGTCTGATTGGTGGAGTGCTGCAGAGATGGTTGTTCTTCTGGAAGGTTCTCCTCTCTCCACAGAGAAACGCTGGAGCTCTGTCAGAGTGACCATCAGGTTCTTGGTCACCTCCTGACTAAAGCCCTTCTCCTCGATCACTCAGTTTGGCTGGGCGGCCAGCTCTAGGAAGAGTCCTGATGGTTCCAAACTTCTTCCATTTACAGATGATTCAAGATTCAAGAGTTTTATTTGTCACATACACAGTTATATACAGAATATACAACCGGCAGTGAAATGTAAACAGGTCCGCTCCATGGACAGTGCAAATTCACAGTTAAAAACACAAGGAAGAAATTATAATAGAAATAGGATATAAAAAAAGTACTATCTATATATATATATATATATATATATATATGTCTATATCTGTAGAATTATAAATAATCAAGTCAAGAGAAAAAAAAGGTAACAAATAAGGATAAAGTGGAATAAAATAATTGAAGTAGACTTTGCAGTGAGTAAACTGTAGACTTATAAATATGTGGTTAACAAATGTATAAGAGTATAATGTGCAAACAGGTTTATAACAGGTTGTTACGCAGTAACAACGAGAACAGAAAGTGCAGTGCAATGTCAGTGTATCGATGTTTATCCTGGCGTGAAGTCACGTGATGTTAAGTGACTGAGTTCAGGAGTCTGATGGCCTGGGGAAGAAGCTCCTCCTGAGTCTCTCAGTTTTGGCCATCAGGCTTGGAAGCGCTTACCAGATGGCAGCAGCGTGAAATGAGGGTTTGCAGGGTGATTAGAGTCCTTGATGATCTTAGTAGCTCTACCTTTGCAGCGTTTGGTGTGTAGACGTCCTGCAGAGACGGGAGAGCTGACCCTGAGATACGCCGATAAGCGCGCACTACTCTTTGCAGGGCTTTGCGGTCATGACTGGTGCTGTTCCCATACCACGCTGTGATGCACTGAGTTAAAACACTTTCTATCGCCCCTAAATAGAAAGTTTTCAGGATAGCTGGTGAAACCCTGAATTTCCTCAGCTGGCGCAGGTGGTACAGTCTTTGCCTGACTTTTTCACCTGTGTCTGAATGTGAGCAGTCCAGGTCAGGTCCTCGGAGATGTTTACTCCCAGGTACTTGAAGCTGCTCACTCTCTCTACTGGTGACCCGCTGATCATGAGGGGGAGATGTCCGTTGCTGTCTCTTCCTGAAGTCCACAATCATTTCTTTGGTCTTGCCAACATTCAGAGAGAGACAGTTGTCCTGGCACCATGATGTTAGATGCTCCACCTCGTCCAAGTATGCCGTCTCATTGTTGTTGGAAATGAGGCCCAGGACAACAGTATCATCAGCAAATTTGATGATAGAGGTGGAGCTGTGTGTGGACAAACAGTCATGCGTGTAGAGAGAGTAGAGCAGGGGCTCAGGACACAGCCCTGTGGAGCTCCCACACTCAGGGTGATGGAGGTGGAGGTGGACTGGCCTATTCTCACCACCTGAGGCCTGCCAGTGAGGAAGTCCTCAATCCAGTGGCAGAGAGAAGGATTCAGGCCGAGATCCAGGAGTTTGGAGGTTAGCTTGGTGGGAACTATGGTGTTAAAGGCTGAGCTATAGTCAATAAATAGCAGTCTTAACGTAGTTCCCACTTTTGCTGTCGATGTGAGTGAGGGAGGAGTGGAGGACATGAGAGATGGCATCTTCAGTCGATCTATTGGGACGATAGGCAAACTGAAGAGGGTCCAAAGTGTCAGGAATGAAGGTGCAAATGGTGTTTTTAATGAGTCTCTCAAAGACCTTCATGACTATAGGCGTGAGAGCCACTGGACGATAGTCATTTAGGCAAGAGGGTTTACTGTTCTTAGGGACAGGGATGATGGTGGATTTTTTGAAGGAGGTGGGGACCACAGATGTAGCGAGGACTCATTAAAGATAGATGTAAACAACCCGGTGAGCTGATCAGCACAGGACCGCAGAACACGACCTGAAATACCATCCGGCCCGGCAGCTTTCCTAACGTCCACACGCTTGAGTGCTCTCCGAACTTCATCCTCCGAGACAGAGATCACGTGATTGTTGCTGCTCTGAGTAATTTCCTCTAACGCGCCACTTGGCGGAGTCGCGTTACGCGGTTACAGTCAAAGCGAGCATAGAAAGAGTTTAACTCGTTCACGAGCAACGGATCAACGCTTGCCTCTGCAGAGGATTTAGATCCAAAGTCAGCTGAACTCGCTCGGAACATGTCCCAGTCTACATCCTCCAGAGCTGCCTGTAGCGCGGTCTCTGAGTGGGGTGACCAACGCTTAACTTCCCGCCTCACCGGGGGTTCCTGGAGGAGCTTTTGTTTGTATTCGGGAGTGAGGAAAATGGCGGCATGATCCGATTTGCCAAACGCTGGAAGTGACCGCGCTTTATAGGCGTTCTTAAACGGAGAGTAGCAGTGATCCAGTGTGTTTGCTCCTCGTGTGGGGCAGGAGACGTGCTGATGAAAGTTTGGCAGGACTTTCTTTAGGTTTGCTTTGTTAAAATCGCCCGCGACAATGAATGCCGCGTCGGGATGTTGGTTTATGACGCCGCTGGCAACATCATGAAGGCCAGATAAAGCCAGCGCTGTGTCTGCCTGCGGTGGGATGTAAACGGCGGTCGCGACAACCGCAGAAAACTCCCTCGGCAGATAGAATGGACGGCAAATGATTGTTAAATGTTCCAGATGAGGCGAGCAGGACCGCGAGAATGGTGATGTTCCTGGGATCGCACCATTTCTTGTTGATCATGAAACACACTCCACCGCCTTTGGATTTACCGCCTCGGCTGTTCTGTCCATCCGAAAACAGAGAAGTTCTCCGACGGCGTCACAGCTGTGTCCGGGACCGCGGGCGTGAGCCATGTTTCGGACAAACAAAAGATGTTACAGTCTCTCATGTCCCGTTGAAAACTTATCCTGGCTCTAAGATCGTCCATCTTATTATCCAAGGATTGAACATTTGCTAGAAGAATGCTCGGGAGAGGAGGTCTGAATGCCCTTTTCCTCAGTCTGTTACGGATACCAGCGCGTTTCCCACGGTGTTTCTTTGTTCTACGCCGCTGGCTCTGTCCATTGTTCAACTCGGCGTTGCGAAGAATCTCAGATGGCCACAGAGGATCGGCGAAAGTGTCCTGAAACAGTCCAGTGTAGAGGTAACCAATGTCCAAAAGAGTTTTGCTGTCGTAGTAGATCAATGCAGATGATAAGTTTGTAAAAACTGAGAGTAAAAGAAAGTAAAATAGTAAATAAAAGCACAGTCTTCGCGGAGCGACCTGAACGGCGACCAAACACAGCGGCGCCATTTCAGCAAGTCTGGAGGCCACTGTGCTCATTGGGACCTTCAATGCTGCAGAATTTTTTCTGTTCCCTTCCCCAGATTATGTCCAATCAATTGAATTTACTACAGGTGGACTCCAATCAAGAAAAATCTCAAAGATGATCAGTGGAAACAGGACGCACCTGAGTGCAATGTTGAGTGTCATGGCAAAGGCTGTGAATACTTAAGTACATGTGATTTTTTTATTTTTTTTTATAAGTTTGCAAAGATTTCAAATAAACCTCTTTCACCTTGACATTATGGGGTATTGTTTGTAGAATTTTAGGGAATATAATGAATTTATTCAATTTTGGATTAAGGCTGTAACATAACAAAATATGGAAAAAGTGAAGCTCTGTGAATACTTTCTGGATGCACTGTAGATGGCGAAGTCCAGGTGTAACCGGTCTTACTCAACCTGCTCCGAGCGGGATTTAAAACGTAGTTTCCAGTTTGGAAGGAGGGCATGCTAACAAGGATGCTAATGACGCTAGTGCCTTTTGAGGCCAGGGAAGTGAAGTTTACACGCGCAGCTCTTACTGAAATATAATTATGTATTTCTGTTCAGTTAGTGACATTGGGCATCAACCACACGACAAATGCTATAATACTTTTTCGTATACCGATTACTTCTTTCTAATAACGTATTAGATACTAATACACAGGTACGTTTGAATGGAGAGCCATGCTCTTTATATACGATAATGAAGTGGTTATGTCATGTACTAGCAGGGGCTTCATGACATCCAGTCAAAACTTGACCCATCATGGAAACTGTTTCATCCGCCATGATAGATTGATATCCTTACAGGTGTGTTAGCAGACAGGGTTAAATTTAAATGCACCTCCCTTCAGCAGACGTGTGTGTGTGTGTGTGTGTGTGTGTGTGTGTGTGTGTGTGTGTGTGTGTGTGTGTGTGTGTGTGTGTGTGTGTGTGTGTGTGTCTGTGTCTGTGTCTGTGTGTGTGTGTGTGTGTGTGTGTGTGTGTGTAAGAGGAAGAAACATAAATAAATTAAGTTCCATTATGTCATGGTCATGTGATTGACTTCTGTTTCTCTGCTTTCTCTTGATTGTGGCTCAGGCTCTAGAGGCTTTACAGGATGTGGTGGAAAACTGACTTAAACCCATAAAGAGGAAATAAATGATGGAGCTCATGTGGCAAAGTGAAAAAGTGAAAAGTGGGAAACTGTTTGCTGGACTGACTAGATATCTCTGCAACTATTACAATAAAAGCTAATCAATTCTCCGTACACCATTTTTGTTGTTCCGGTTAATCACGTGGCCACGACTAGCAACCGCATGTGTTAAACCAATTGCAAAATGCACAGTAAACATTGTATTTGGGAAATTGTGGTTCAGTAAGAGTTAGATCATACGACCACAAGACAAAGAGCATACAAACCGGACCATGATCACAGATACACAAAAGAAAATCATTAAAATTTAAAACATAAAAGTTTAAAAGTTTAAAGTTTTAAAGCTAGGCAAGTTTACATGGAACATGGAAAGTTAATATATATATTGTTTTGTTAACGTGTCAGCCTTCAAAGAGTCTTAACCCAAAGACTGTGTGTGTAGGCTTTAAACAACAGATACAGCACTGTTAGGACTTCCCACTGGAAATCCTGCAATGCACAAGATACCCTACCAGAACTTCCTGTTTAGTTCACACCCATCATTTTCTATGGTCCATAAATCTCCATGGACCACTGGGTCACTCACCTACAAAATATATCAATAAACAAGTCATTAAAAGTACACATATACAGTTATTGCAGTATTGTCAGTATACAGCATTGATTACAGTATTTAGTATAAAATATTATTAAACGACATGATTATCACAAAAAAATATTTTGTATTGATGCTTTTGCTTTGAAGCAATTGTGCAGAAGGCCTCTTGTTTTAAATGGAGAATGAACATGAGCTACTGTGTGCCTTTATTAGCAGCTTGGTTTCAGAGTCAGAATGATACGTGTGGTCAGAAGTCAGAACTATTTAGGTCAGTGTAGGGTCTCAAGTGTTTTTTGTTGTTGGTTGAATGCTACAGGTGGTATTTTTGGTGTACCTAAGAGTGCACTCGAGTGTTAGTGTGTGTGTAAGGTGTATGAGTGGGTGAAGAGCTGCTTCTGCACAAAAGCGCTTGTGAAACTCCCTTAACAGGCCTCTGCGCCTCCTTTTTAGTGACATTTACTATGGAACATTTCTTAGCTGCTTGTGTGATGCAAATCCTGCCAAAATAAATATGTCTCAGAACGTCATCTGTATTAAAGTGAATGCACCGAGTCAAGCTTTTATTTCAGAACAAAAGACTGAAAGCCTCAGTTGAATGATCGCATTTTTGGTCCTTTATGATTGTGAACCAGGTGTGAACTGAGATACAAAGATGTTTTAGGTTTTAGTAATACACAACAGAGCAAATACGCATAAAGCTGCTCAAGGTGTGTTTATACAAATATGGAAACATGATACAGCTTCACCATCATCGTTCTAGCCATTGCTGGTTTTGAATACACCCATTTGATCAGGATGGTCATGTGACCTAAAACTGGTGAAGATTTAAATTTTTAATGTAGCTTGTCATAAATTTTGGAGAGAAAAAGCAGTGTCAAATCAGTTGAATGTAATAGTCGTGATGGTGGCGTTAGTTTGAGTTTGACAGCCACTGTGAGATTGGCATGGCAGATTATGAACAGAAAACCTTTCACTGCTTGGCCACTAACTGTATGTAAATGATTGAAATAAAAGTAGCAGCATTGTAAGGCTACTACAATTTTGTTTCATGTTGTTTTAGGTTAAAACTGAACGGATGTCTTAAGGCCAATTCTCATTGCACCGACATGCCGATCAACAGCAAGACACTTTGTTGGGTTTGGTGCTTGTTTTTGCAGATTGTTCAACATGCTCAGTCGTGAGAAAGTTGACACAGATGTTGTCTCAGAGGTGTAGGAAATGGTGGCCTACCAGAACCCAAGGTTTGAAAGGAAAAAACCCTCTAGATGTTAACTGAGAAGAACAAGACTGTTGGTCTAGGGGTCGTACATTGGCACTGTTTTTAATAGCATGCTACCATTAGCGTTGGTCTGCACTTGTTATTGCCAAATGAATTTGATGAAATAGCGTTTGTAAGGTGTTGGAATCAGTGTTGGGGGTAACGCATTACAAGTAACTTGAGTTGCGTAATCAGATGCATTACTTTAAAATTTACAACATAATATCTGAGTTACTTTTTCAAATAAGTAACACAAGTTACTTTGTTTTTCCATTTATTGACTGACAGCTCTCTTGTTCCCCTGGGAGTAAGTGCAGTGACGTTGTGTGTGAACATGATGGTTATTGATGGATATTGTGAGCTCTAAATGTGAGCATTTACTCATCTTACTTGCCAAAAAAGGTTCAGGTTTCCTCAAAATGAATAAAATCTGTAAAATGAAAAATTAGAATACGCAAACCTCCAATAATTAAATATGTTGGTGACTGTCCGCGTCAGAAATGTGTGGCAATCAGAAGGCAATCTTTATCCATCAATCCTGGATATACTCCTAGACACTATTTGCATCAAGTTTCATCCTGCAGTGTCTGCTGTGCCTCACACTCATCACTATTTGCATATCACACGGGTTCTTTAGAACAATGATAGAGTTTTGAATACACAACAAACCAATATAATATTAGACAACTATTGTGTGCAAGCTTCACATAAATGTGTTTAAAGATGTTCATGAGGAGAGCTTCCCAGACAAACCCTGGATCCTCCCATGATTTCCTCATTACATAAACATATCATCATTCACTGGCACCAACATCTTGAAAACACTTCTTGAAACCTACTTTCGACAAATGCATAATGTCAAGAATAAGAGCGCTATAAAAATGAATTGATTACAGTGTTTTTTTTTTTTTTTTTTTTTTTTTTTTTTTTTTACAAATTATTCAATAAAGTAATAGCTTGAAGCAACAAAAATATGATCAGAATATACTGCTGACAGATATTGAGAAAAAGAGGTGTGTGTGTGTGTGTGTGTGTGTGTGTGTAGTCCACGCCTATAGATCCTTTATCAGAACTCAATATGTGAGCCTTGTAGCCTCGTTTAATTCTCATATGGATATATTTTGTTACTGAAGATGTGATGTGAACTACACATGTGAACGGAAATTCTTTTCCTAACCGGAGTACCGGATCGCTGAAATGGTTTTTCGCACGCACTCGATTATTCTCGTCATGTTTGGCTGTATATCGTCGAGTTGTGAAGAAGTTCATAAAATGATTCACAGCGCATCTTTCTTCTGTCTGAGTTTACTGCTATCGAGTGGTAAGTCATCCTTTAAAATAACAAAACTGTCATGTTTCTATTTTATGTTTATTTGTGATGGGACAATTCCAAACAGTGTATGCTATTAGTTTGACCCTTTCCGTGGTGTTCATTATTTAGTGCAATCATTTGCTTAATCTTGCTCATTCATATTTTATTTGATCTTGAATGTTTTATATTTTCCTAAAGGGAGCTTCTTTTCTCTCCAGGTGTGTTTGCTGATCCAGATGAAGTGAAGTCAGTGTCAGTGACTGAGGGAGATTCTGTCACTCTAAACTCTGATGTTACTGAAGTACAGAGAGATGATCAGATACTGTGGATGTTTGGACCCAAAGAGACTCGAATCGCTGAAATCTATAAGCAGGACATTGATATGTTTGACAGTAATGAGACATTTGGAGACAAACTCCAGATGGACAGTCAAACTGGATCTCTGACCATCAGAAACATCAGATCTGAACACACTGGACTTTATAAACTAGAGATCCGCAGCAACAGAGGAAACTCAAACCAGAGATTCAATGTTACTGTCTATGGTGAGTAAATGATTCTCATGATGATTGAGACTGATGACACTCAAAAATAAAACTTCTCATTCATCTGGTAATTCATAAGTAGCTATTTAATAACTGACAAATGTGAGATGGAAACCTATTTTCTACAGTCAGTTTATTTATCAATTGTTAATGTGCTTTTGCACTTCCTGAAGGAGATACCAGTGCTTACAAGCAGAACAATAGTGTTGATGTTTTAGCAATGATGGTTAGAAAAGCTGCAAACCCACATTTAGAGAGAAGAGAAATGAATACTAAAATGCACTTTAGATTAATAAACTTATGGCAATCATATTCAAAACATATCATAATACAGAATCCAAATCAATATGCAAATATAACAGAATGTTTTTTGAAAACACCATTAAAAGTCAAAGAGAGATTAAAAAAATAGCACAAAAAGATAACAACAAAGGTAGAGTCTCTATGTTGAGCAGTTCATGAGCAGATGTCAATTATTTTTATATTTTATATTTCCCAGCTCGTCTACCCGCTCCTGTAATCACCAGTAACTCCTCAAACTGTTCATCATCATCATCATCATCATCATCAGTGTCCAGTTGTTCTCTGGTGTGTTCAGTGTTGAATGTGAGTCATGTGACTCTCTCCTGGTTCAAAGGAAACAGTTCATTGTCCAGCATCAGTGTGTCTGATCTCAGCTTCAGTCTCTCTCTACCTCTGGAGATTCAGTGTCTGGATGATTCCTACAGCTGTGTGGTGTCTTATTCATTCACCAACCGGACTACACAGCTCAATAACACTGATCTCTGTCATCCATGTCCAGGTATCACAATATATCTTATCCTCTAATTGTGTTAAATTAATCAAAATTGTGCGTTTTATAGCTTTTATTTATGAGCTTTGTGCTCATATATATGGTAATATATGTTCACTTCATTAAAGTGCCCCATTATGGATTTTAAAAATTACCTTTCATGTAGTGTGTACGTGTTACATAGTTCTAAATGAATGAAAACATCCTGCAAAGTTTTAAATCTGAAAGTGCGCCTTATGTGACGTTATTATCTCTCAAAAGTAAGAGTCGACTCTGAATCAATTGAACGAATCCTAAGCCGTTTCGTTGTGACATCAAGGCAAAACATTAGCATATTGACCATCCACTTATTGCGCGTACATTGTATTTAATATACTCACGTTATTACTGTCTTAATGAAATAATGCTGTAAATGCGCTGTTATTGACACAGTTCCCACATGTGCACCACAATAAATTCAAACCACACACACACAGGTTTGTTGATGGACGCACACTTGTTAATGCTTACGGTGAGGAATTATAGTTGAAACATCTCATAATGTACCTCAAACTGAGTAGCATCACTGAGAAACGTCCTGCTCAGGGTTCGGGTTGAATAACTAGGTCTTCCAGTGTTTCATCATCGATTCGGACTCGCGCAGGGTATAAAATCGACGTCATCATTACTGTCTTTACAGTGTGTACTATCGCTGAGCTTTCGGAAGCCTCCGGACGGAGCTGAAGATCAGTTAGTGAAGTTCCTAAACTTAGGGAGGAGCGAGCCCATATAATCTTCCAATCAACAGCCAACAGCCATACAGAGTATATAAGCAGCTGCTTGCCTCTCCTCAGTCTCTGTTCCAGCATCCCACCACCTCCACAAACTCCACCTTTATCATAGGTACCTTGCCCTACATAATCATATCCTATATTTAGTCACTGTGGAAGTATATCAGAGCTCGAGTTGTAGCTGCTTCATCGAGCCCCATAACAGTGGACAGCAAGCCAAATAAGTTTAACCTAACATCTTAAGATCTTATATGGGCAAACAAACTCGTTAATGGTAATGGTCAGTGGTGTAATGTAATAATACTGTCACGGTTGTGGGTGCAGAGAAGAGGCGAGGACTCTAGAGCAGAAGAAAGGGTGGTTTTATTAAATAACAAAATAAAACAAACACAAAGGAAAAAAAACACAAGGGGGAAACTCAAACAGACTGTAAAACATACAAGGAACCAGGAGAACAAAACGCTAGGCACGGAACAACCGGCAGGAACAAAAGACAACGAACCAGCAAACACAAGGAGACTAAATAGGGAACAAACAAGGCAGGTGATGAGGGAGAACAGGCGGGGCAAATTAATCAAGCACATGGCCAGAAATGACAAAATACAAAAAAATGTGCTTACACAAGACAAAACAGACATATGACAAATACTTTGTTACAGCACTTGAGTATTTTTTGGGAGAATCTGTACTTTACTTAAGTTTTTATATTTCTGTCAACTTTTAGTTTTACTCCACTACATTTCCTAAATAAAACATATACTTTTACTCCGATACATTTCCCCAAATGATTTTCGTTAGTTACTACAAAATAAAGTCGGAAGAGACTTCAAGCAAGCATGTGCAAAAAAGTGCTTGCATACAACCGCAGTTGATTTCTACGGAGCACCATACATGACGTGCAAGAAAAAAAAAGTAAACCGTGCCCATGATTTACTATTTAGTTCCCTCGATTTATAAATCATGCGCACATTTAGCAAATCGAGGGAACGAATTACTAAATCGTGCGCATGATTTATAAATAGAGGGAGCTAATTGCCTACCAGTTTTTTCTGCATGTGTGGGTCTCCGTAGATTTCATTTTCCGGGTTGCGTCCGTTGCTGGAGCGGCTGAAAGGGCGCGTTGTCATTATACAGTACGAGAGCGGCCTCTAGAGGCCAAATAAAAACTCACTGATGGCTCATGGAGTTTGTTTTGACACGTGACGTGAGGCTGCGTGCTGCACAGAGCGGGACACTTTAAAAACTGATTTAAAACATAGACAACAAAACGGTATGTTATACAGTACACTAGAGTACATGTTTTCATATCACTATAGAGTAATTCGTTTGTTGACTGGATGAACAGCAGTATGTTTGCCATCAAGGCTGAGAGGATGCTAACATTAATAGTACCTCAAGCATCCTCATCATGCAGCCGACATAAATCGATTTCAGTTCTTTTTTAATCGTCGCTGTAACACATACTTTGAATAGATAATCAAGTGTTCTAAATTAGAAGCAAATAACGTCTGAAAGTATACATATAATATTCAGTCTAATTTCAATGCTATGCCTTTGTGTGTAAAGATGGCCAACTTTAAGCATGACTGTTTGGATTTATATTAAATGGTAAGTAACACTTTACAATAACAGTCCATTTGTAACATTAAATAAGGTTGATTTCAACATTTACATCTTAACATTTTAAAGTTGTCGCTTGCATTAGTTAATACACTATGAATTAACATGAATAAACATTTAACCATTTTTTAATTCAAATAAAACAAAATGGAACAAAATGGACAATCTTGCTGCTCAAACTGTGTATAGAACAATTTTTTTTTCTTCTTTTGTATTTTGTGTTTACTTATACTTTTACTTTCAATACTTAAGTATATTTAATATAAAAAAATACTTTTCATACTTATATTATATTCTAAACAGTGACTTTTACTTCTACCAAAGTCATTTTCTGGTAAGATATCTATACTACTATTCATGTATGGCTTTTAAGTACTTTATCCACTGGTAATGGGCGCTGCACGTGGTAGACCAGTCACAATCAGAGCAGAGTAGGCTCGCAGAAAGAGCTGATTCATCCATCGAGTCATCTGAGAATCATGGAACATTGTGATGATGTAGTACAGAGCCCACACGACATGCAAGGAAAAAAAAGTAAATCATGCGCACAATTTACTATTTCGTTCCCTAGATTTATAAATCGTGCGCATGATTTAGCCTACTAGTTTTTACTGCATGTCATGTGCAGGGCTCCATAGATGTGCAATGTACATTATGAGAAAATAAAACTGTTTTTTTTACCTTTGATGCATGTAAACCTGAGACCTCCAAAACTAAATTAGCAAATTTTAAAATACCATAATAGGGGCACTTTAAATATGTTCTCGCCTATTGACAGTTCTTTGTTAGCAGATATTATCATATACAAATGTTTATCTTAAGTCTGTTGGCAGTTTAAAAAAATGACATATCTTCTGTTTGTCCCACCCAAACATCCTGTTTCAATAGGAAATACATGAACTTAGTGAAACAAATGGTATTTTTAATATTTGTAAATATAAATTATGATCTTTAAAGTAAAGCCCAGATAGATAGTTGTTGAGCTGCTGTATAGATAAATGATAAATTAACTAAATTAATATCAACGCTGAACTTACTTAAGCTGGACAATGTCACTATTTTGGCTGCTGTACAGCCAAAACAAACTTTGTAGCATTATTTTCCTATCACTGTAAAGCTGCTTTGAAATAATCTGTACTGTTAAAAGCACTATATAAATAAAAGGTGAATTGACTTTATAGTAGAATCTTTATCACAGAGATCAAAATATTCAAGTACTTTAGTTAAACACCTGCTTATTTGAAACCTAACATGTTAAATCATATTTCATAACCATAATGGTTTGTTTAAAGTTTCAGCTGTATTATATTCATTATATTCATGTGCATTACAGCAGTGGACCATCGTTCAAGTTTCATGATGGCAATACCTGTTACTCTAGCGCTGCTGGTGGTCATGGCTGTAGTCGGAGGTTTGATGTACCACAGAACATGTAAAAAAACAGGACACAAAGGCAAGTATTGATATGAATATATATACATTTCAAGTTCAACACTATGAAACTTTTTTTGTGCTCAATATTTACAAAATGTATATAATGAGTACATCATAATCCATTTTCCAAACCATGATTTGTCTTATCCTGAATCACTATGGTACACTTATAATAAGTGTTTATATTCTGACTAATCCGGTTTAATCCGGTTCGGGTCGGAACCACTGCGGAGTAGTCCAGTACCTGCGTGACTCGTCATAGACATAAACAGAGAGAAGTAGCTCCGGCTGCAGTGTTCTTTCGCAAGACTCATGCAGTTCTGTTTGTTAACAGCTAGAGCGCCAAAAGTTACCTATAGTGTTGCTTTAATTAAATGTATTTTGTTTTATTAAATGTATGATTTTATTAAAACAGTTTATACTGATGAAGAAGAGATGCATTATGCTGATCCAACATTCTCTACACATCCGCTTCAGAGTTCGGTAAGATACTGTATATTTTATTACTGTATGAACTGTGCCTGTTTTTAATATGTAAACTTCCTCGGCTTCTTTAAATTACTGTTGTCAATTGTGTGTGTGACTGAGAATGTGCTGACATGCATCTAAGGCCTGGGACACACTAGATGATTTTCAAATCTTAATCGATTTTAAAACTGTGGAGATCACAGACATAAAGGCAGTTTCAACCGATTTTTAGCATTATAATCCTCCGAATGCACACGGAAGACTTGTCTCAACCGCGACACCACACACCTCTCGATTGTAGTAACATTTTCACAGTGAGACGAGATCTCACGGAGACTTCAAACAGGACTTGAGAAGAAAAACAGATGGAGGATGATCAACATCGTCAGCTAGTTCTCCTGGCGTGAAGAAAAACAAAGGAGAAAAAAAGTATACGGGCGATTTTCATTCTCAATATTCCACGTTCGTGGCATGTTTGTGGCTGCCAAGTTTCAGCTATAGAGGCATGCAACATCTGGTTGGTGAAGCTTGTTTACTCTCATTGGCTATCGTGAACCGGCGAACATTTAAAAGACTTTAATCAAATAAATACAAAAATGAAAGTAAGAACACAAACTCAAATGTAAACAAAACACAACATAAATCCACGCCTGGTCCTCTCTCGTCCTTCACTGGTGTCGCTTGTCCTTATATGCCTCCGAGCTCCCTCATGAGAGGACTCCAGACTCGAGGTGACATTCATTCTCAATCACACACTGGTCTCGCTCGCTCCTCCCACATCTCTCGCTCGTCTACCTCGCCACATACCCCTATCGCCCCTCGCAGGCCGGGGGGTACACCCGAGACGGTGCCTACTCCCCCCGGGGGCCCAATCTCCATGTCTCCCGCGTCTGGGGTATGGACAGACGAGACGGAGACACAGAGAGCGACAGGACGAGAGAGTGGAGAGAGGGGAAAAAATAAAAAATTCTGGTCCGTTTCGGCAGACACACTGCTGCTCGGTCCTCAGCCAGCCAAGAGGCTCTTCCTCACGGTGCCATGCGATGGTACTAGACGCTTGGTGGACAGCTCGCTCCTCCTCTGCCCCCTGGCGGCCGGCGGTGGCTCTTCCGGTTGAGGGCAGCCGGCAGCGAGTCCTGTGAGTCCTACACTCCCTGCTCCTCCCCTAAATGGCGGCGTCAGCGACTCCTGCGCTCCCTCTCGGACGGCGGCTCCAGCACCATCACCTTGGCAGCCACTCGCGGTCTTCATCCATCCGCACTGCCCGAACTCCTCGGCACCTCGATCCCCCTCAGCAGCCCGACAGCTCACGGGTTTTTGGCACCAATGTAACAAAGCTCGTAGATTTAAGGAGGAAGGAGGCGGGAATCAGCGAACATTTAAAAGACTATTTATCAAATAAATACAAAAATGAAAGTAAAAACTTGCAGGTGACGTTCATTCTCAATCACGCACCGGTCTCGCTCACTCCTCCCACATCTCTCGCTCGTCTACCTCACCACAATCAACATATTTGATAGTTACAATTTGGGATCGTGTGGGCGCCACCACGATAGGGAGCAGTAAAATAATCGTAATGGCACCACTTGATTGAGAAGTTTTTGTACAAAAAGTGGTTTGCGACAAACATTGAATTGGGCCACGCCCCCGGATCGCTTGGGGGTGCAAATCGGGCTCAAAATCAGGCTTAAAATCTTCAAGTGTGTGGCAAGCCCTAGACGCCAAAAGGTTTTTATCACTCATTTGAGGGAATTACAGCTGTTATGTTACATGAATCCGTCTCTCACTTTGGTATGGCTTGTGTTTTTTAACCTTCTTGACCTGATTTTTTTATTCTGGTTCTGTTTTCTTGCAGGAGGTCGTTGCAGAAGATCACACAGTGTACTCAACTATTAAGACATGAATTTAAGATTCAACGTTTTTATTGTTATACTGGAGGTCAATGCCATGAATTTTGGCAGTTCACCAAATCTGATCACTTTGACATCATTAATGTTTACTCTGTTTCATTACATTTCATTTAGGAGCAGCTAAAGTTAAAGTCTGGTGTCAGATTAGTGAGGTCATTTTTGTTAATGTGTCTTTTTGTTTCACTCCACATTTCATAATATCAGTCCAGTATTAAGATAAAGAATATATCAATATTAAAGGGACGGTTTCTGAAGGTGGCCCTCGGCTAGATATTGTTGTTAAAAGTGTAACAACAATATCTTGTTGTTTCTAGAGTTTCTTGTTGCTTGGTTCGTATATACTTTGTGTCATTTATTATGTATAAGCCTATATTTTGTTATAATTTTTGGGTGTTTTAGTATGTTTATTTTTTCATATGTTTTATATATTTTATTTTATTATTTTTTCATTTGGTAATTTAGTTCTGTGTTAGTTTGATATTTGTTTCTTTGGCCTTTGTTTACACCTGCAGTTGTGCTTTCACTGGTGTTTAAAGATGTTTAAAAGTCATTGGTGTTTCAGTTTACGTTGCGTCTCCACCCTCATCCTGTTTCCAAAAAGCACTTAGAAAATGATAATATAAGTGTAAATTGTCATTTCTTTATGACTTTGAAATTAAATGGGTTTTTTTCACTGAAATGAGACAGCCTAAATGATGTATGGGGCTGACAATTGCGACCCCTGGAGAACGCAGCCTTCACTCTCAGGAAAAAAAAGGTACTGGGGCGGTACCCTAAGGTACAAAAGTGAAAAGGTACATCTTTGTACCTTACTCACCCCTAAATGGTACATATTAGTACCTTAAAAGGTACATATGAGTACTTTAAGAGTGCGTATTAATACCTTAAAGGTGCATATTAGTACCTTTTCGGTTTTGTACCTTAGGGTACTGCTCCAGTGACAGCAATGTACCTTTTTTCCTGACAGTGTTCGAAATCAGACATATGTGCCCTCCTGCTAATGTTTTCATGCTAACATTTTAAGATCATTATTAATGGCCACATAACTGAACAGATATTCTACTGAAAGATTGTTTGTTCATAAGTTTGAGAGAACTTTGCTGTAACGTTAACCAACTTTCTGAGAATGTCCCCTCTTAGCGTGGTTGTAGTTTCTCTTTTGTTCTTGGAACAGAGGAAACTATATACTCCAGCATAATTTGAGACACAGATTAAAGTTCACTGATAAAAAATCTTACATGTCAGCAGAATTCTTTTGTGTGTTTTAAAACCAGAAGAGGAAGAGCTCAACTGAAATAATTTGACTGCTGTCTTTTGCATATCCAAATAGTCCTATGACAAACGAAGACACATTTGCATGCACAGCAAGTTTAGTGAGTATAAAAACAAGCTAATGATCACTGAAAAAAAAAAAAATCGAACACACACACACACACACATATATATATATATATATATACACACACACATACAAACATTTGTGTGTGTATGTGTATATATACACTTACCTAAAGGATTATTAGGAACACCATACTAATACTGTGTTTGACCCCCTTTCGCCTTCAGAACTGCCTTAATTCTACATGGCATTGATTCAACAAGGTGCTGAAAGCATTCTTTAGAAATATTGGCCCATATTGATAGGATAGCATCTTGCAGTTGATGGAGATTTGTGGGATGCACATCCAGGGCACGAAGCTCCCGTTCCACCACATTCCAAAGATGCTCTATTGGGTTGAGATCTGGTGACTGTGGGGGCCATTTTAGTACAGTGAACTCATTGTCATGTTCAAGAAACCAATTTGAAATGATTCAAGCTTTGTGACATGGTGCATTATCCTGCTGGAAGTAGTCATCAGAGAATGGGTACATGGTAGTCATAAAGGGATGGACATGGTCAGAAACAATGCTCAGGTTGGCCGTGTCATTTAAACGATGCCCAATTGGCACTAAGGGGCCTAAAGTGTGCCAAGAAGACATCCCCCACACCATTACACCACCACCACCAGCCTGCACAGTGGTAACAAGGCATGATGGATCCATGTTCTCATTCTGTTTACGCCAAATTCTGACTCTACCATCTGAATGTCTCAACAGAAATCGAGACTCATCAGACCAGGCAACATTTTTCCAGTCTTCAACTGTCCAATTTTGGTGAGCTTGTGCAAATTGTAGCCTCTTTTTCCTATTTGTAGTGGAGATGAATGGTACCCGGTGGGGTCTTCTGCTGTTGTAGCCCATCCGCCTTAAGCTTGTGCATGTTGTGGCTTCACAAATGCTTTGCTGCATACCTTGGTTGTAACGAGTGGTTATTTCAGTCAAATAATTTGCTCTTCTATCAGCTTGAATCAGTCGGCCCATTCTCCTCTGACCTCTAGCATCAACAAGGCATTTTCTCCCACAGGACTGCCGCATACTGGATGTTTTTCCCTTTTCACACCATTCTTTGTAAACCCTAGAAATGGTTGTGCGTGAAAATCCCAGTAACTGAGCAGATTGTGAAATACTCAGACCGACCCGTCTGGCACCAACAACCATGCCATGCTCAAAATTGCTTAAATCACCTTTCTTTCCCATTCTGACATTCAGTTTGGAGTTCAGGAGATTGTCTTGATCAGGACCACACCACTAAATGCATTGAAGCAACTGCCATGTGATTGGTTGATTAGATAATTGCATTAATGAGAAATTGAACAGGTGTTCCTAATAATCCTTTAGGTGAGTGTATATATATATATAGAACTGGGTCAGTTCTGGGTCAGAACTGGGACGGGAGTCTTTCTCCTCTTCCTCCGTTTCAGAACCACCGTACTCGGGACCATCGGAGCTGGGTCCACCGGAACAGTATCCACTGGAACTGGGTCCACCGGAACTATGTTTCCCAGAACAGGATTCACTGGAACAGGGACCACCAGAACTGGGACCACCGGAACCGTTGCGGAGGGAGTCCTTCTCCTTTTCCTCCGTTTCGAACCCACCAAACTCAGAAACACCGGAACAGGGACCACTAGCACCGTATACACTGGAACAGAGTTCACCAGAACTGTCATCCTCTCCCTGGTCGCGTGAGACCCTCCACCATTGTCTCAAACGTTTCCCCATCGTACATGCTCCTAAACAGCCAGTCCATGGGCCCGTCGATTGCATAAAGAAAAAAAAAAAGGTCCTTAAGAGGGCCTTCATTTAGCTTCAATCCCTCCACCGCTCCAAGGAACTCGACCGTGAACTTCCTCAGATCGGTCCCTTGTTGGTGGAGGGATGCTAAGGTCTAAACCTCATGATGCACTCATAGTGGGGGCACGAGACAGTGGGAGCGGGTAGATGGGACGATATCCTCTTCCGCTGAGTCCTCAACATGGTCGGTATGTTATGTTACGTTCAAATTAAAGAAAACTAAGGTGAGGACTCAAGTGCAGGAATGGATAGGTTTTATTAACAAAAATAAACAATCAAAAACAGAAAAAAAACCCACAAGGGGGAAAACAAAAGACCATACCATACCATACCTCATGGGGGAGGGATCAGACAGAGACACGAGCACATGGCCCAAAATAACAAAACACCACAAGTGCTCCACAAGACAGGACAGGCATGTAACAGTTATGCTGCCTATGGAAATTATCGTAAATACAAGTTTCCAAGGTAAAAAAAAAAAGCACACGAACGCCCTCTAATGTCGTGTTTACCACCGAGAATTTCGAAATAATTTTGATACCCAAATTCCTGAGATGGTGTGCCATGAACATTAAACAACTGTGGTGAGTTGGATTAGTAAATAGACTCCATCAAACAACTTTGGTAAACTGGATTAATCAACAAATACGGTAAGCCATGTCTTCTTCTCCAGTCATTGTCACTTGCACCGTATGTTTCATGTTTACTGTATCTGTCTCCGTTGGCGAGCAGGGCTTCACATGTGATAAATGTAAGGAGATAGTCAGGCTGACGGAGAAGATTTCAGAATTAGAGACACGCATCCAGACTTTATTTGAGAGTAGTGAGAATGTAACAGCTTTAGACACTGCTTTGGATGTGACTAGCTTAGTGAACTCTGTGCATTGTTCGGTTCCGGCTGTAGAGCCCATGCAGCAGGGCAATTGGGTAACGGTCAGACGGCATAGTCGCGAATCAAAAAAACACTCTTCCTTTCCGATTAGAATATCAAACGGGTTCTCCCCACTCAGTGACGCACCCACTGAGTATCCTGTTGAAAGTGCCCTAGTTATTGGTGATATTACACGGAACGTGAAAATAGAGATACCAGCCACTTGTTTACCGGGAGCCAGAGCTCCTGACATCAAAGCAAATTTAGAAGTGCTGGCTAAAGCTAATCGTAAATTCTCTAAGATTATTATTCACGTCGGCACTAACAATGTTCGAATTCGCCAGTCGGAGATCACCAAAATTAACATTAAAGAGGTGTGTGAACTCGCAAGTACGATGTCTCAAAAAGTTTATTGTTCTGGTCCCCTCCCCATTAAAAGGAGTGATGAGATACTTAGCAGACTATCATCACTCAATGGCTGGTTGTCTAAGTGGTGTCCGCAAAATAACATAGGGTTCATAGACAACTGGAAAAGCCTTTGGGGCAGACCTGATCTGTTGAAGAAGGATGGCATCCATCCTTCCTGGGCTGGTGCTGCTCTTCTCTCTACTAATTTGGCACATAGGCTTAGAGCTAAATCTTGACTTACCGGGACCAAGGTCAGGAAGCAGACAAACTGGCTAAACCGACCGTTTGTTAGCTGTCTCACATCACCAGAATCAGATAAATTCCAACACATAGAGACTGTCTGTCCCTGAATTAGTAAATACAAAAAACCATCAAAACCATTTAACAGTAAAAACTTAATTGATGTCCAACAAATAAACAACAGATATAATACAAATGAACAAATGGTAAAGCTCGGGTTGCTGAATATTCGATCCCTTTTCCCAAAAGCGCTTATTGTTAATGATATGATTACAGATAATAATCTGATGTGCTGTGTTTGACAGAAACCTGGCTAAAACCTGATGAATTGATGAATATATTACTTTAAATGAGTCCACCCCCCAAGATTATTGTTATAAACACGAGCCACGTCTGAAAGGCAAAGGGGGAGGGGTTGCTGTAATTTATAATAATATCTTCAGTATTACTCAGAAGTCTAGTTTCAAATATAATTCCTTTGAAGTTTTGGTGCTTTATGTAATGTTATGTAGTGTAATTGATAAATCCCGTTTGACATTTGTGTTGGCTACGGTATACAGGCCACCAGGGCACAATACAGACTTTATCAAAGAATTTGCTGATTTTCTATCAGAGTTAGTACTGGCTGCAGATAAAGTACTAATTGTTCGTGATTTTAATATCCATGTAGACAATGAAAAAGACGGATTGGCGTTTAGAGACATTCTAAACTCTATTGGAGTAAAGCAACATGTGTCAGGACCCACTCATCGCCGTAATCAAGATTCAAGAGTTTTATTTGTCACATACACAGTTATATACAGAATATGGACAGTGCAAATTCACAGTTAAAAACATAAGGAGGAAATTATAATAGAAATAGAATACAAAAGTACTACATATATATATATCTGTAGAATTATAAATAAATCAAGTAGAAAAATGTATAGAAAAAAATTAAAATAAAGAAGTGGAATAAAATAAGTGAAATAAACTGTTCAGTGAGTAAACTGTAGACTTATAAATATGCGGTTAACAGAAATGTACAAAGAAGTATATTGTGCAAACAGATTTATAACAGGTTGTTACACAGTAACAACGAGAACAGAAAGTGCAGTGCGATGTCAGTATATCGATGGTCACGTAATGTTTGTGGGCTTTGCAGTCATGACTGGTGCTGTTCCCATACCACGCTGTGATGCACTGAGTTAATACACTTTCTATCGCCCCTAAATAGAACGTTTTCAGGATAGCTGGTGAAACCCTGAATTTCTTCACCTGGCGCAGGTGGTACAGTCTTTGCCTGGCTTTTTTCATCTGTGTCTGAATGTGTGCAGTCCAGGTCAGGTCCTCGGAGATGTTTACACCCAGGTACTTGAAGCTGCTCACTCTCTCTACTGGTGACCCGCTGATCATGAGAGGGGAGTATGTCCGTTGCTGTCTCTTCCTGAAGTCCACAATCAGTTCTTTGGTCTTGCCAACATTCAGAGAGAGACAGTTGTTCTGGCACCATGATGTTAGTTGCTCCACCTCGTCCAAGTATGCCGTCTCATTGTTGTTGGAAATGAGGCCCAGGACAACAGTATCATCAGCAAATTTGATGATAGAGGTGGAGCTGTGTGTGGACAAACAGTTGTGTATGTAGAGAGAGTAGAGCAGGGGACTCAGGACACAGCCCTGTGGAGCTCCCACACTCAGGGTGATCGAGTTGGAGGTGAACTGGCCTATTCTCACCACCTGAGGCCTGCCAGTGAGGAAGTCTTCAATCCAGTGGTAGAGAGAAGAATTCAGGCCGAGATCCAGGAGTTTGGCGGTTAGCTTAATGGGAACTATGGTGTTAAAGGCTGAGCTATAGTCAATAAATAGCAGGCTTACGTAGTTCCCACTTTTGCATCTTCAGTCGATCTATTGGGATGATAGGCAAACTGAAGAGGGTCCAAAGTGTCAGGAATGAAGGAGCAAATGGTGTTTTTAATGAGTCTCTCAAAGACCTTCATGACTATAGACGTGAGAGCCACTGGATGATAGTCATTTAGACAAGAGGGTTTACTGTTCTTAGGGACAGGGATGATGGTGGATTTTTTTGAAGGAGGTGGGGACCACAGATGTAGCAAGGGACTCATTAAAGATAGATGTAAACAACCCGGCGAGCTGATCAGCACAGGACCGCAGAACACGACCTGAAATACCATCCGGCCCGGCAGCTTTCCTGACGTCCACACGCTTGAGTGCCCTCTGAACTTGATTACAATCAAAGCGAGCGTAGAAAGAGTTTAACTCGTTCACAAGCAACGGATCAGCTCTCACCTCTGCAGAGGATTTAGATCCAAAAGCACGAGTTGGGTTGGAAATGAGCATTAAATGGTTTAGCTCCCTAGTACTTGAGCGAGCTCTTAACGCATTATACTCCATCATGTCTATTGTGGTCTCAAAACTCTGGCCAGCTCATAATCCCTAGAATATCAAAATCAACTGCAGGCGGTCGATCCTTTTCCTATTTAGCGTCTAAACTCTGGAACAGTCTTCCTAGCATTGTTCGGGAAGCAGACACACTCTGTCAGTTTAAATCTAGACTAAAAACACTTCTCTTTACTATGGCATACACATAGAACATTATCAATCTCTATTATTCAAATCAGTTAAATGATTGTTAGGCTGCATTAACTAGGTCAGCCGGAACCAGGAACACTTCCCATAACACCTGATGTACTCGTTACATCATAAGAAGAATGGCATTTACGCTAATGTTAGTCTCTCTGTTTATCCCGAGGTTTACTGCAGTCAGCCGGATCTGGGCTGTGTCCAGATCAGATGGTAGACTGTAAACCTGATGGTGTCCTCATTAAACCTGTCTCTGGCATAATGATTCCAATCTTTTGAACAATCTTATGAATATCTACACTCACCTAAAGGATTATTAGGAACACCTGTTCAATTTCTCATTAATGCAATTACCTAATCAACCAATCGCATGGCAGTTGCTTCAGTGCATTTAGGGGTGTGGTCCTGGTCAAGACAATCTCCTGAACTCCAAACTGAATGTCATAATGGGAAAGAAAGGTGATTTAAGCAATTTTGAGCGTGGCATGGTTGTTGGTGCCAGACGGGCCGGTCTGAGTATTCCACAATCTGCTCAGTTACTGGGATTTTCACGCACAACCATTTCTAGGGTTTACAAAGAATGGTGTGAAAAGGGAAAAACATCCAGTATGCGGCAGTCCTGTGGGTGAAAATGCCTTGTAGATGCTAGAGATCAGAGGAGAATGGGCCAACTGATTCAAGCTGATAGAAGAGCAACTTTGACTGAAATAACCACTCGTTAAAACCGAGGTATGCAGCAAAGTATTTGTGAAGACACAACACGCACAACCTTGAGGCGGATGGGCTACAACAGCAGAAGACCCCACCGGGTACCACTCATCTCCACTACAAATAGGAAAAAGAGGCTACAATTTGCACAAGCTCACCAAAATTGGACAGTTGAAGACTGGAAAAATGTTGCCTGGTCTGATGAGTCTCGATTTCTGTTGAGATGGTAGAGTCAGATGGTAGAGTCAGAATTTGGAGTAAACAGAATGAGAACATGGATCCATCATGCCTTGTTACCACTGTGCAGGCTGGTGGTGGTGGTGTAATGGTGTGGGGGATGTTTTCTTGGCACACTTTAGGCCCCTTAGTGCCAACCTGAGCATTGTTTCTGACCATGTCCATCCCTTTATGACCACCATGTACCCATTCTCTGATGGCTACTTCCAGCAGGATAATGCACCATGTCACAAAGCTCGAATCATTTCAAATTGGTTTCTTGAACATGACAATGAGTTCACTGTACTAAAATGGCCCCCACAGTCACCAGATCTCAACCCAATGATGTGGTGGAACGGGAGCTTCGTGCCCTGGATGTGCATCCCACAAATCTCCATCAACTGCAAGATGCTATCCTATCAATATGGGCCAATATTTCTAAAGAATGCTTTCAGCACCTTGTTGAATCAATGCCACAATACAGTTCTCAATACAGTCTGTGTCGATATTTGAGAAATTGGCAAGTGTGCTGTGGGGGTGTTAGAGAGTGGATGGTGAATCCAGTTGTTTGCATGGTCTGGGAATGGGAAGTATCTGCGCATTCGTGTAGCTAGCTCAGAAAGGTGTTTTTTATTATGTCACACTTAACTTCGTTAGAAAGGCTGAACTTGTTTGTTAACAAAAAATCATGCAATGACGAAAAGGCTTCGGTGTTATTCTCGTTAATGCAGTTTGACGAGTGATAGATTTTTTGTTGGTCTCAGCATTGAAGGAAATGGGACAGAGGGTTTTTGTCCTGTGTGCGGAAGCTGTATTCTCTATGTTGGGATAAAGGGCCAGAATTGAAGAAAGAAGAGAGCTCTCTCTCTCAAACCCAGCTGCAGCTGAAATCTGTTGCGTCCCTCCCCTCGTATGAATGTGTTGTTTCTGCTGAAATTCCAGCAAGCCCTTGAGTAATCGATTGTATCCTCAGTTTCCAAAAACAACAGAAGTTTTTCCGTTTGTACAAATTCCTGATGGATTTAAAATCAGGGCGTCCACCCCAAGTTATGGGCGGCCCATAAGGATGATGCAGGATTCATTGATGTCCAGCCCTATGCTGCTAAGCTAATCACAGACAAGCCTGTGTATCAAAAACAATACCCCCTCTCTAAAGAATAGGTGGAGGGTATTCTTCCTGTTATTGATAAACTACTGGCTCAAGGCATCCTGGTGCACACTCATTCACCTTATAATACACCATTTAATCCAATTAAGAAAGCAAATGAGAAAAGTTAATGAGTTAGTAACACCTTTGTCTCCTATTGTACCTGATGTGCAAACTATAATTAATTATATTCCTTCTGAACATTCATTTTTTTACTGTTTTAGATATTTCTAGTGCCTTTTTCAGCATTCCTGTTGATCGCTGAACTCAGCGATTGTTTGCTTTTACCCTGGAAAATTCACAATTAACGTGGACACGCCTCCCACAAGGGTTCAGAGATTCTCCGGCTGTTTTCTCTGCTGTAGTGCACGTAACGCTGAAAGATGCCAAGCTTCCTCCAAACACCTGTCTGCTTCAATACATAGATGACACCCTCATCACAGGTGCATCTGAGGACATGTGTGCTGCTGCCTCTAAAATTGTCTGCAACATTTTGGCAGAAGCTGGTTTCAAGGCATCTAGAGAGAAGCTACAGTGGGTACAGAGGAGGGTTGAATACCTTGGGCATGAACTGTCACAGGGCAAAGTGCAATTGTCTGCTGACCGAGTGAAAGCTATTGCTACCTTCAAACACCCATCGACACGGAAGCAAATCCAAAGCTTCCTGGGACTGGTTAATTATTGCCAATCATGGGTGCCCAACTGTTCCATGTATGACAAAATCCTGAGAACTGCTACTCTGGGGGACAAAGAGGACATTACATGGACAGCTGAGATGGACAAAGCATTCAGACATTTGAAATCCTCCTTATAAGACCTCCTGCACTCGGACTCCCAAGATACACTCAAGAGTTTCACCTGTACGTGCATGAAAGTGGAGGCACAGCCGCTGCAATCCTGGCCCAGGAGCATGGAGGTACTTTTCGTCCCATAGCTTATTTGTCTAAAACTCTTGATTCAGTAGCCAGGGGACTCCCTGCTTGTTTATGTGCAGTGGCTGCTACAGCGCTCATGGTGCAAGATGCTGAAAAAATTGTGTTATCACATAAATTGATAGTGCACACCTCTCATCAGGTAGGAGTCATTATGAGCAATATTTCTACTCAACATATGACTGCTTAACGCCGCTCTGGCTATGAGGCTATGTTATTAGCTACTGCTAATTTGATTCTGAAGCCAACTTCTGTTATTCATGGCCCTACTGTACATTTGCACAGGTTGCTGACACAAGGTGAATTTGAGAGTGAGGACCACGATTGCCTGACCAGAATCCAAATTTTGACTGCCTGCAGGCCAGATGTTTCTGCATCTGTCCTGGAGGAGGGGAAGGATTGGTATATATGTTTCAAGCCAAATGATAACGTGTTCTTGTGTGGATATGCTATTGTTGAATTACCTGATCGTGTAATTGAGGCATACTCTTTGACATACAAGTCAGCACAAGTTGCAGAATGAATTGCTTTAACAAGAGCTTGTCAATTGGCAAAAGATCAGCGTGTTAATATATACACTGACTCCAAATATGCATATAGCATAGTCCATGATTTTGCTAAATTGTGGGAAGAAAGAAATTTTAAAACTTCAGATGGAAAGCCAATTGCTCATAGCATTGTAGCTCATATAGCTCATTGATGCAGCACAAAAACCATCAAAACTGGCTGTTATCAAAGTAGCAGGACATGCGTCAGGAGAAACAGATGAGGTCAAAGGAAATAAATCGAAGAAATACTCTTTTGATATTGGATGCTTGCCTGGTGTGTGCTCAAACTAACAAGCACAAGGCAACTAAATACGACTCTTTACCACATCCTGAGCCATTCCAACACTTGCAAATTGATTTTACGCACATGCCTCCTTGCGGAAATAATAAATATTTGCTTGTGACTGTTGACCGATTTTCTAAATGGCCTGAACCTTTTCCGTGTAGTAGAGAAAATGCACAGACGGTAGTTAAAACTCTTGCTAAAGACATTATAGACACTAAATATGATCATCAAAGATCGACTTTATAAAGCATGTAGTGATACAGACAGAAATTGGGTTGATCTGCTGCCTGCCGTATTGACAGAAATTAGAATGTCACCATCAGCAACAACAAAGATGTCCCCATTTGAAATACTTATGGGTAGACCTTTCCCAACCCCATGGGTCAAAGGTCACGCTAGCAATTTTTCCACAGGTGACACGGAGGTGATCATCACGGATTATATGGATTCCCTAGTTAAAACTTTGAATAGCATCAATGGTGATGTGTCTCTCTCTCTCCCTCTTCCTGCAGAAAAACCCACTCATCCTTTCATTCCAGGACAACAGGTGCTGATAAAGTGTCTGAAGCCCACAAAACTGGGAGAGCCGAAATATCTGGGGCCCGCCACGGTGATTGCTGTGACGAGAACAGGGGTGCTGACTGACTTCTAACCACAGTGGATCCATGCTAGTTGACTGAAAACAGCTCCATCCCAAGGGAAGGTTCTGGTCGATGCGGAGGGGGAAGCCAGTGAGCCAAGGAAAGATCCGAAGGAAGGTGAACCAAGACGGTCAAAGAGGAGAAGAAAAAGAGTGCTAGAGATCAAGAACCAGCAATAATTATCATTGAAGCTCTCAAGCCATGATTGCTTAATTGATATTTTACCTGCTTGTGCTGACCAATGTATTTATTCATGTACAAGCTGCTGTTAGCACTGGTAATGAAACTTGGGTACAGAATGAAGAAGAACCACATGCTTTCACAGCTAATATGTGGTGGCGATTAGCCAACTACACTGCCAAATATGAAGGAAATGTTTGCTGAAGAATATTATGAATATGAAGGTAAAGAAAGTAATTGTATCTGTGTACAAGAAAAGTAATGCTGAGATTTGGGTGTGGCAATTTTGGTCTCAGCATGGAAGGAAATGGGACAGAGGGTTTTCGTCCTGTGTGGAAGCTGTATTCTCTATGTTCCTATGTTTAACATATGGGACCAGTCCCTATAAGGAATAGGTTTCTGCTGTTTATATTGAAGGGTCTTCAGGAGCTCAAGGAGAGCCTGGATGTTGGACCAGGAGAGTACCATATTTAGACTTTTTCTATATGTATCACATCCCTATAACCTGCGCTATATGATGTATTCTCTCTCTCATTGGTTAAACCTTTTCTACACCCCTTGTATTCTTTGTATATAACTACTAATCCTACATCAATTAAAATGAGATGTTACACTCTCCCTCAGCACTGATTATTTATTCAATTGTCAATACAGAAAACTGGGATGAGGCACGAAGGGGCAAAAACCTAACAATGAGAGAGCAAACTTCCGGATCATGGCCTCAACTTTGTCTTGTACATTGAAAATGGTTGTGGACGTTCATTGTAATCTGAGGTTTAGGTCATTCAGACAGGCAAAAACATCACCCAGATAGGCCAGTATTGTTAGCCACTCTTCATCATGTAAGCGGTGGCACAATTCTAAAGCATGGTCAAGAAAAAAAGTTTGTCCCTCAATTCAAACAGTTGCATCAGTACCTTTCCCCTGGACAGCCATCGAACATCAGTATGAAGTAACAGTGTGACGTGGTCGCTGCTCATTTCATTGCACAATGTAGAAAACAAACAGGAATTCAAAGGCCTTGCTTTAACAAAGTCCTTGAGCCAGCCAGGCATTGCCCTTGCGGACAACGCCTCCCTGTGGATGCTGCAATGTACCCAAGCCGCACAGAGTGCAACCGCTTGCATGTGTGTGATCACTCCACTATGCTTTTCTATCATGGCTTTCGCTCCATCAGTACAGATGCCCACACATTTTGTCCACAAAAGTCTATGTGACTTTACAAAGCCATCTAAGACATTGTAACTTCATAAATGTACCGGACGTTTATCAACAGTTGAGCTAAACCAGCTACATCAGTTGATTCATCAAGTTGTAAAGCGTAGAATTCACTGTTTTAAAACGTTTTGTGCCATATCAGCGATGCGACGTGAAACAGTATTGTCTGATGATGGCATCATCTGTATTGTTTTTTTGGCCTTTTCCCCCCAAGCATTACACCAGCGATGTCGTCAGCAGGAAGGATTAAGTTCTCCACAGTAGTATGGGGTTTTATCTTAGGCACTCTGTAGCTCACCATGTAGGATGCTTCCAGACCCTTCATATTAAATGTTTCTGATGCTGATAAAAGGGCCTCACCACTCTCGAGTTGTCTTAATTGTCTTTTGAAAAACTCTTGTGGTTTACTTGTGGTGGGATGCTTTGTTTCTAAATGCCTGCGCAGAAATGCTGGCTTCATGCAGTTATGAGAGAGTACTTTTGCACATGTAACATACTGTGGCTGGGGATTTTCTTCACTGCTAATGTATGGAAAGCCAAATTAAATATATTTCTCATCATATTTACACTTTTTCGATAGTATTTCTGCAACTTACTGTCTGTGGTGAGATGACGTATTAGCTTTGGATGTATCGCTGACAAGATCAGCCTGGTGTTCTGCTGTCAGAGGATTGTGGCTCAGCCGAGTTGCTGGGACTCGGAGTGGACCTTTTATCTGTAGTTGCAGGCCGTGTACTTTGTAGCCACTTATTCACTTTAAATCTTAGCTTATTCTAATAAGTCAAGACGTGCATTTACGCATGACACTTGAGTGGATGCATTATTTGACCGCAAAATATGGGGTAATTTGATTGGATGTCATGGATTTGACCTTTTATGACACTGCCGTTTTGTTGTTCGTACACTGGGGGGCGCATGCTTATAGCCTATATTTTGATTGTGAGAAACGTGCTCAATTAAATGTTATTTATGAGTGCGGCATAATTAAAAGGTACATTTCAATATTTTGTTCATATACCCTACATCACTTTGCATACCCCAGTTTGCAAAGGCCAAAAGAACACATGTGAGGCTTCTCTTGTGTATGAACTCTCAGGTGGTTCTTCAGGGAATCTGCCCAAAGAAAGTTTTTACATTATCATTAATTTGATATCTATAAGATACAAATCTCTCAAGTTTATTTCATGAAGGTCTGATGTATGTTCCATGTGAAAACAATGAACAAAGAAAAATACAGAACAAAAGCTTAGCTAAAAGAATTACAAGTAAAGTGACATATATTCAATATTTTTGTCAATATGTCCATATGTCAGACTAACAAATAAAATATACACATTTGTTTTAAAAACACTCAGAAATCTCACATTTTGATGTACGCTCACCTAAAGGATTATTAGGAACACCATACTAATACTGTGTTTGACCCCCTTTCGCCTTCAGGACTGCCTTAATTCTACGTGGCATTGATTCAACAAGGTGCTGAAAGCATTCTTTAGAAATGTTGGCCCATATTGATAGAATAGCATCTTGCAGTTGATGGAGATTTGTGGGATGCACATCCAGGGTACAAAGCTCCCGTTCCACCACATCCCAAAGATGCTCTATTGGGTTGAGATCTGGTGACTGTGGGGCCATTTTAGTACAGTGAACTCATTGTCATGTTCAAGAAACCAATTTGAAATGATTCGAGCTTTGTGACATGGTGCATTATCCTGCTGGAAGTAGCCATCAGAGAATGGGTACATGGTGGTCATAAAGGGATGGACATGGTCAGAAACAATGCTCAGGTAGGCCGTGGCATTTAAACGATGCCCAATTGGCACTAAGGGGCCTAAAGTGCCAAGAAAACATCCCCCACACCATTACACCACCACCACCAGCCTGCACAGTGGTAACAAGGCATGATGGATCCATGTTCTCATTCTGTTTACGCTAAATATTTTAACTTTATTATTATAAAAACTTGTGTACTAGAAAAAAAAAAGTTTGTATACATTGGTTATTTTAACCTTCAATATTATAGCAACTTACTCTTTACAGCATTAGTTAAATTAGTAAAATTAGCCATGTACTCCCAGAAAAAGCAGATTTTTCCTTCAGAAAATTATTTTTGTTTTTGCAAAAATTGAAAAATACTGTAATATGTTTACTTTTTTGACATTGCCGACCAGTAAATTCATTTGATTTTTATATATATAGTAATAAATATGCAAACAAATTTCTCTCTTTATTGACACACAAGATATCTAAAACATCTCAAGAGAAGAGAATAAGCGGCCAGTTTAAAAGCTACATGATAGTCTCTTACATCTGCGTTTGGTAAATATTTCATGAGCATCAGAGTAACTAGACACAGCAATAAAGAAAAAGTATATATCAGATACATGTCCTGCTTAAAAGTGTTAAAGACTCTTCTTCAGCTTCCTGCTAAACATGCAAGCACAAGAACATATAATAGGACATCCTTTTGTAATAATAATAATAATAATAATAAAAAAACATTCTAATAAAGTTGTTCTTTTGGACTTTAAACAGTTTTGAAAAATGAACTTTACTGCATGTTTACTGTTTCTTTGTCCTAATTGATATGGAAGAGCTAGCTTTTATTGCTCGACATATTATTGGGTCACGTTTGATGAGGGGTATTGTGTAGTTTGAAGAGGGGGCAGCATTGCATTTGAAAGGACTGGATCTGAAGATGAATTCATACATGATGTCATGATTTCAGACATTTGTTTTTTGTATGATCGAGTAGAGAAGATGAATGAGTGAATCTCTTGCCACATGGAATGCAGTGATACGGCTTCTCTCCAGTGTGGATCCTCTCATGTGTTTTCATGTTTCCTAAATGAAAGAATCTCTTGTCGCAGTGTGAACACTTGTACGGTTTATCTCCAGTGTGGATCCTCTCATGCACTTTCAGGACGCTTGCCTGACTGAATCCCTTGTCGCAGTGTGAACACTTGTAAGGTTTGTCTCCAGTGTGAGTTCTCTGGTGCAGTTTCAGTTCAGCATTTGTAATAAAGGTCTTCCCACAATCAAAGCACGTATGATTCTTCACACCACTGTGTATTTTCTGGTGTACTTTTAAATGACTCATCTGACTAAAACTCTTTCCACACAAAGAACACATGTGAGGCTTCTCTTGTGTATGAACTCTCAGGTGGTTCTTCAGGGAATCTGCCCAACGATGCGATTTAAAAGTACCTGCCTGTCTAAAACTCTTCCCACACTGATCACATGAGTACGGCTTCTCTCCAGTGTGGTATTTCATGTGTTCCTTAAGGGATCCTTTTAGTGCGAAACTCTTACCGCACTGATCACATGTGTGCGGCTTCTCTCCACTGTGAAATCTTATGTGTACTGTAAGACTCTGTTTGTACGGGAAGCTCTTCCCACACTGATTGCATGTGTGTGGCTTTTCTCCAGTGTGGATTTTCAAGTAACACATAAGGGCTCCTTTCCCTCTGAAGCTTTTCCCACACTGATCACATGTGTGTGGCTTCTCTCCAGTGTGGATTTTAATGTGTCCATTAAGGTTTCCTTTTTGTGAAAAACTCTTTCCGCACTGATCACATGTGTACGGCTTCTCTCCAGTGTGGATCCTCATGTGATTTCAGAGTTCCTGACAGACGGAAACTCTTGTCGCAGTGTGAACACTTGTGAGGTTTTTCTCCAGTGTGAATTCTCTGGTGCTGTTTCAGTTCAGAATCACTAAAAAAGGTCTTCCCACAATCAAAGCACATGTGAAACTCTTCCCACACTGATTACATGTGAAAGATTTATTGGATCTTCTTTTCAGTAAAATATTTCTTTCAGTCTGTGAGCGACTCAAAGATTTCTTTCCAGTTTTGGCATGTTTCTCTTCTGCTTCACTCAGTTCTTCACTCTCCTCCAAATCTCAAGATTCAAGAGTTTTATTTGTCACATACACAGTTATATACAGAATATACAACCGGCAGTGAAATGTAAAGGCAGTGAAATGTAAAATGAAAGTACTCTGTAAAATGAAAGTAACTCTCTAAAATGAAAGTAAAAGGTTTAATTTTCAGTAAATCATAAAAAAAAACATTTAAATGTTAACTATAGCTACTGCAAGTGAAACACGATTTACTATGAACTATGTCAAGGTTTTAGCAATTTCATGATGGATAAGTTCATCATAGCTCAAATACACACGGTCACCAGCAATGCGCTAACGGTGTCATCTTGTGGGCATATGTAGAATGACTGTTCAATTTATTTGCTTAGAAATGGTATTAAAATGCTTTCATTTGTAACTAAATTCACATGTAAAGATTGTTATTGCATCAGTGATAATTTCGTTGATGAATAATTTGTCCAAATTTTTGTCAACAACCTTTTTTCACAACTAAATAAAACAGTTTTGGATGACAAAAGCTATGATGAAAATCAATTGTGAGAAAAAAAGTCAGAATTCTGAGATAAAAAGTCGCAATTACTCTTTTTATTGAAAAAGAGGCTACAATTTGCACGAGCTCACCAAAATTGGACAGTTGAAGACTGGAAAAATGTTGCCTGGTCTGATGAGTCTCGGTTTCTGTTGAGACATTCAGATGGTAGAGTCAGAATTTGGCGTAAACAGAATGAGAACATGGATCCATCATGCCTTGTTACCACTGTGCAGGCTGGTGGTGGTGGTGTAATGGTGTGGGGGATGTCTTCTTGGCACACTTTAGGCCCCTTAGTGCCAATTGGGCATCGTTTAAATGCCACGGCCTACCTGAGCATTGTTTCTGACCATGTCCATCCCTTTATGACCACCATGTACCCATTCTCTGATGGCTACTTCCAGCAGGATAATGCACCATGATGTCACAAAGCTCGAATCATTTCAAATTGGTTTCTTGAACATGACAATGATCGATGATCATTTAAATTATCAATCAATTAATCATTCGTTAGCCTTAATACTGCAATATACGTCTACAGTAGTGGCTTATAGCCGACAGCATGACAGGGTGTGCAAATGTTCCTCACCAAATGAATGAGAAGGGTTTTTAATCTGAATAAAGTGCTAGTATGATGTGATTGATCATGTGTAAGTTTTCATAAACCAACTAAAATGTATTTACAAAAAATAAATTTTGCAGTATTACATTATGAAATGAGTTTAATACAGCTTTTAAAAATATTACTCCACGCAATCTGATCTGCTTCTCCAGCACATGCTTTCTCCTGTCATGTTTATCATGTTTATCGACCTCTTTATTTGACACGTCTAATTGAAGGAAACATGTTAACCGAGTTTTTGTTTACTAACCAAAAGAAAGTAGTATGTCCCATCAAACTGCCCAATTAATCCAAATTTGTACACCAAAGTTGTAACCTTCCCAAATAGAGATTTTATAAACTTTTGACTCGTCTCCAGAGGCCACAAGTTGGCGCAATGAGCAAAATATTAATATACTGCATTAAATAATTTATTCAAAGTAATGAAATAACAATGACTGCCTGTAAAAAAAGTGCATAACATTTAAAGTAACATTTCAAAATTAGTGCTAATCGATTAATCGCATCCAAAATAAAAGTTTTAAATATTTGCATGTATATACTGAATATATTATATATATATTACATTTTTCTTAAATACAGTATATACATGCATGTGTGTGTATTTACATATACATAAAAATTGACGTGATGACTATAACAGCAAACAGCTATCCACCTGTCACTCAAAGTGGCCACGCCCTTAATTATGCAGAACTTTAAGGCTTTATATAATGTAAACAAATTAGTAATTTTAAAAAAAATCACCCATGAAGTTGTCATGAAGGGCAAAATTAAAAGCAGCAGGCAATTCAAGCAAAGTGGCTGAGTTCAAAGGGAAGGTTGCAGCATCACTAGAGGAAAGAAAAGGTATCGTGGATACAGAAAAGGCTGGAAGCTGCTTGCCTCTGCACTCGACTTAAAGGGATAGTTCACCAAAAAATGAAAATTTAATGTTTATCTGCTTACCCCCAGGGCATCCAAGATGTAGGTGTCTTTGTTTCTTCAGTACTACACAAATGAAGATTTTTTTACTCCAACCGTTGGAGTGTTCTAGTCGTATAATGCATGTGCATGGTAACATTTTAGAGTATGAGAGCTATGAGAGTAAATAAAAACATACACATACGCATCCATATTAAATTCTGTGGCTCGTGACGACACATTGATGTCTCGATCGGTTTGTGCGAGAATCCGAACAGTATTTATATAATTTTTACCTCGAATGCGACCTATGAACAACAGCCTTCTCTGTGCGAACACTTCCGGTGGGTGAGATCAAATGTACACGATAAGATGAGCTGAAGATGAGCTGGAGCTCTACTGGAAGGAACCGTCCATACCACTATGTAAAGACCGGAAACCCCCTTAAAGCTTAATCTTGCTCAGCAATGTTTTGATTATCATAACACTAATAAGACAGAAAATGTTGTAAATTAAATTCATAGTTTCACAAAAAAAAAAAAAAATAATAATGTTAGGCAGAACAATGCATCAGTTACTTTTTCATTAATTAAATGTCTGTCATCATCTCATTTTGGTGTACCAAAAAGATTTATATTGTAAAAAATAATAATCGAATAATAACTGTAAATGTATACTAGTAATAATTGTAGATTAATATTTTAGCCTTCGATCTGTTCTGAAATAAATGCCCTTTTCTTTTTCGGTTCTAAGCAAAGCAGTGTTAAATCGGATGGATTTTGACGTCAGATATATTAGATCTGAATCCCCACCAGAAGATCAGGGGCCTGTACCATGATGGTAGTTTAACAAACTCAGGGTTACAGGATTAGTTTCGAGTTGACAAAGCCAAACCAATCTATTCAGGCTTTGTTGGTCCCATGATGCTGATCGTCAGCTTTCTCTGTCAACTCAGGCTTTGATCCTGAGTTTAGGAGTTTAGCTGTGACATCAGTAGTGAACAGCCAATCACATGCTGAGGATCAGTGATGTGACATATATTAAGAATTTAAACTATTTACACAGGAAGAAGAAAAGAGTTGCCTATGAAAGAGGACAACTTAAAGAAAAATAGTTTACGTCAATGCAAGTAAAAGTTATGAAGTTAGTTTAGTTGATATATAGAGAGAATTGAACATTTAAGCTCACATGTAGTAATTTTTATAGCTTTATTGATTTAAAAGCTTATTTGTATGACCTTTATATAGGCTATTTATATTCATTTTAACTAAGTGCCTATTAATGATTAACTAAAATGACACGTGTCATTGATTAAGGGTATAATAATTACATAAAAGATTTTTTATAATTATTATAAATACGCATTGTTAAAAGCCAGACGCTTTAGTCTTTAAAAACCATTTGCTATGAAGCAGGAGGAGTGACTTTATTTCATCAGAGGTTTGTCACTTTGCTCACAGCTGATTGGTCCGATTTCAGTTTGAGAGCTCTTATCCAGAACATAACCGGCTCCGGAGCAGGTTAGCCACGTAAGTTACTATGGAGATGAACACTGCTAAAAGCCAAACCACTTTCATGGTACCTAAAACCCAGGGTTGGCACAAACTAAGCTTAAACATATCTGGCTAGCCAGCTAAACCGGCTTCATGGTACAGGCCCCTGGTGTCCAAACCAGTAAAACATATCAACAGAAAGCCTTGTCTGGTTCCCAAAACTCTATTAACAGTCTTCTATCAGCCGGAGAGCTTGGCAGAGAAGAGCAGAAGCAGGAGACAAAGTGATAATAAAAAGAGCTGAGTTTATTGAATTATCTTAGTTGCATACGTTCAATGCTCAGATTTCCTCTGAATGTCAATGTCTCAATGCTCAGACTTGGTCTGACAAGTACAAATCCGACAAGTGTTATTATATCAAAGCAAAAACAATGGAGAAATTACTGCTTCACAACATTGTCTTGTGACGTTAAACACATTGAAATGGAGACATTCTCTTATATCTTACACACCACACAATCATAAGATAAAACAACAGCAAGCATGGCAAGAGCAAGGAAATATAAAACCATAAAATGAAAAATCAATAAGATTAAATGCTAAATAAAAATGTTTAAATGATTAAACAGCAAATGGCAATTGAATAAATGACTAATGATTATAAACTTAAATCATATATAAAAAAAAGCGGATGTACGCTTAATTCTTCTTACAATAGCTTCAAAACCATTTCATCCGTACTCAAAATCAAACAAAGCTTTCAGATCATACATCAGTCAATAATATAAACACTACAGATCATTCATTAGACACTACATCAAAATAAAAATGGAGAACAGCATCCATAACGTCACAGAAAAAGAAGTCTATTGTATAGTAAACAAATTTTGCAATTACATAAAAAGGAATCACAACTGAGTAAGGTGAATGTATTGTACTGCAGGTATAGCGTTGTAATGACTGTCCACGTCACAGGCAATGTCATCTCTTGCCAGGCAAAGGGAAAAACCCTGACGGATCCAGCCTCAACAACACTCCAGACCTTTTCCCCTTTCTCATCCTCATCCACCATCTATTACACGTATTCTTCCTCCTCTCCCTCTCAGATTGTTTCCATCCATTGTTCGAATCAACATTCAGTGCACCAGTGCACTCTGATCGGGCTTATACTTCGCACAGTTTATCACATCATCAGAAACAAGTGTGAACAAATCTGCGTCGTTGTGTGTGAGTCTTTTGTCGCTTGTATTTAGCAACACATGTTTTAGTGAGTGAGAATGTTTAAAGTTTATCAAAAAGACTGCATGAGATTTGCAAATAGTGTCTAACGGCCTAAACTTGTTAGAAAGAGGGATTTATTCGACAAATTGGTTTAGGCCACTGAGAATTTGGTTCAGTGATTGGGGTTTAGTGTCTCGCAATTGAGAAAATTGTTTACTCAAAGTTTATTAAAATGTTTAAGGTACAGGCTAATTATTAATCTCAAACCCTAAAGTGTTATCAATGTTTTATGTATTTGTTAGAATAGGTAAAACTCCATATTTTAACTGCTGAATAATAAAAGCCTAACTATTAATAAAGCTGAATAATAAGAGACTAACGATTAATCTGAAGTAATCAACGAGCAGGAGATTAATCATTCTAATAATTTGATTAATCGAATATCAAAACAATCATTAATGCAGCACTACACATCTGGAAGTACGGGATCAGAACTACTTACTATAATTTCAGGAATGCATTTTTTTTATGACCGATTAGAGTAGATAAATGAGTGAAACTCTTTCCACATGGATGGCAGTGATACGGCTTCTCTCCACTGTGGATTTTCTCATGTATTCTGCGATATTCGGACCGTTTGAATCTCTTGTCACAGTGTGAACACTTGTAAGGCGTTTCTGTAGTGTGAACAGTCTGGTGAACTTTCAGTGCGCCATCTGTAAAAAACCTCTTCCCACACTCTGAGCAAACATGATCCTTCACTCCGCTGTGTCTTTTCTGGTGTATTTTTAAGGCTGTCGCATTACGAAAACCCTTTCCACACAAATAACAGACGTAAGGCTTCTCCTTTGTATGAACTTTCCGTGGTCCCTCAGAAAATCTGGCCTAAAAAACTTTTTACCGCATTGTTCACAGTTATATACCCTTTCTCTAGAATGACTAAGCAGGTGTACTTTATAAACGCCTGATTTTATGAAACTCTTTCCACACTGGTCACATGTGTGCAGATTCTCTCCAGTGTGGGTTTTCATGTGATCCTTTAGGGCTCCTTTTCGTGCGTAACTCATCCCACAGCGATCACATGCGTGCGGCTTCACTCCAGTGTGGATTGACATGTGTTCATTAAGGGTTGCTTTATGTGCAAAACTCTTCCCACACTGATCACACGTGAACGGCTTCACTCCAGTGTGGCTCTTCATGTGTTCGTTAAGGTTTCCTTTATGTCTGAAACTCTTCCCACACTGAACACACGTATGGCTTCTCTCCAGTGTGGATTTTCATGTGTACGTTAAGGTTTCCTTTATGTGTGAAACTCTTCCCACACTGATCACATATGAACGGCTTCTCTTTAGTATGGTTTTTCATGTGAACATTAAGGTTTCCTATTTGAGTGAAACTGTTCGTAGACTGATCATATGTGTACAGCATCACTCCAGTGTGGATTTTCATGTGTACATTAAGGTTTCCTTTATGTGAGAAACTCTTCCCACACTGATCACATTTGTAAGGCTTCTCCCCAGAGTGGGTTTTTATGTGTAAGTTAAGGTTTCCTTTTTGTGCAAAACTCTTCCCACACTGATCGCATGAATACGGCTTCTCTCCAGTGTGGATCCTCATGTGATCATTAAGGTTTCCTTGATATGGGAAACTCCTCCCACATTGATCACATGAGTACGGTTTCGCTAAACTGTGTATTTTCTTGTGTTCGTCAAGCATTCTTTGTTGTGCAAAAGTCTTCCCACACTGTTCACATGTGTGCGGCTTCTCTCCCGTGTGGATCTTCCGGTGTTCGTCAAGGTTTGCTTTTATTGTGAAAATCTTATCGCACTGATCACATGTGTACGGCTTCCCTCCACGATGAAATTTAATGTGAAGATTAAGATTTTGCTCGCATGAGAAAGTCTTCCCACACTGAGGGCAAGTGAAAGACATTTTGTCTCTACTGTCCATTGAGGGACTTGAGGATATTTCTTCAGTTTTGACATGATTCTCCCCCCCTTCAATCGGTTCTTCAGTCTCCTTGTTCTCTTCTATCAGGTCTGAAATGAAAGTTAAAAAAAGTAAAAAAAAATAAAACTTTCCAAAGTTTCATTTTCAGTAAACAAGAAAAAACAAAAACAAAGAGAGAAATGTGAAAGGAAAAGGACAAGTGAACCCTAACATGAACCCATTTCAATGCATTAATTTGGGGCACATTTAATATAAATATAATATTATAGTTAAAACATGACAGGCACAAATTGCATGTTTTTAAGTGATTCACTGCATTTTACAAGTCAAGGTTGTATTTTGTACCCAATTAATGGAAAGTTACCCAAATATTAATTGCTTTAAAGCTGCAGTACAGAAGAGTACTTGGTTTCAAATTAGGATGCACCGATACCAATATCAGGCGCGATACTGCCCTCATGTACTCATACTCATTAAAATGCTCCAATGCCGAAAATGATACCATGCAGCACTTGTACAGTGTGTGTCCAAACAAAAAACACTGACAACAAAGCAAACTGAGAGCATAATGGAGATATCAGAGAAGGATGTCTATGAAGTAAATGTATCTAATTAACAGAATATTAACTCTTAAAGGCATTAGGGCTGTACCAGAATATTGAAATATCCGTTTGGTGGGTTGGTATACGATTTTCAAATTTGGGATTTGAATATTTGTTGTTTTTTTTCTCCCTTCCGCACACCTGGCATCCCCCTCGAAACGGTTCTCATTCACGCTTGAATACGTTTACACTATAAAATCTGGCGAAATACAATACTTTTTTTTACAATCATCTTATAGCCTACCCAACAGTTGAATAGGAATCCAACCTAGTTATACTTAATAAATATATTTGCTTCTTCTTAAGTGTTCCCTGCAAGGCTGCAAATGAGTATTTTCTGTCTAGAGTGCACAACTGCATGAGCTTGTATGGAAGAAGGGCATGCCTGAGCTTGCATGTTGGGTTAAGGCAGCTTAAGGTTTGACATTGGGGAATATAGTATAATAGAATCAAAATGTATTAGCCTTTTAATGGTGCGTTCACACCAGACGCAAACGATAAGTGCGAGTGATGTTAAGTCAATGCAAAGACGCGAATAGACATTCTGCGGCATGATTCGCACGAATGAGGTGGCGTGAATGAAGCGAATTGAGCGTTTGATGCGCAAATCGCTCGAGTTGAAAAATCTGAACTTTGGCAGATATACGCACTGCGTTAACCAATCAGGAGCTTGCTCTAGTAGTGACAGCAATGAGGACAAAATCATATGTGGATACCCGGAGCTGTACGATACATCTTCATAGTTTATAGAAACAGGAATAAAAAGGATCTTGCTTGGAAGAAACTGAGTGAGGAGGTCATACAATCTTGTAAGTTGTAAAAAAAACACACTTTACTCAATTTGAGCTATATATAGGGTGATTGGGACACTTTTTGCCATTGAGATGACTTGGTAAAATTAATAATTTTTTACTACTTTAAAATATCAAAACGACGGTGGGCAAGTGATGTAAATGGTGTTATGCCTGAACACTGGTAACACTGACTAATCGTAGCAAGCCTATTGCCAGTTATCATCAATCTAAATGAATTTATTGTGAAATATAGGAGCTTGTTACTGGGACGTAACAGCCGTAGTGCAGTGTCCGTTCTCGGAGCATATAAGCCCTGACCGCGTGAGGCGCGCCGCTTCTCGAGATTCATGCCTTATAAAAAATATGAAAAATATGTTCAGCCCGGTTCACCATATTCGTGTTGATTTACTACTGAAGCGCCAAAGCTCAAAAATGGTATTCTGACCAGCCCTAAAATGCATGAATGTTTAGTCAATCATTATTACATATTCGGGTCTTTAGCCCCCTGAATCTACATCTAAAACAGATGGATCTCTACCTGTCATGATGATATAAAACTCTCCTGATATTAGGGCTGGACCTGAATATTCAAATATTGGTTCGGTGGGGTGGTTTTAGATTTTCAATTTTGGAATTCAATGTTTTTTTTTCCTCACACAACTGGCATCCCCCTCTAAACGGTTCTCATTCATGCATGAATATGTATACACGATAAAATCTGCCAAAATACTCTTTTCTTACAATTATCTTATAGCCTAGCTGTTTTTAATTACCTCGTTATACTTAAATATGACGGTGATAATTTTCCCTCACCTGTCTCATTACATCGAACGCCCATCGAAACGCAATCAAAGCTCATGTCTGAATCTTCTCGCCGGCATTATTGCAGTGATCCGGTTCTCTAATACTAAACATGACATCCTTACCTCAGATTTTACCATTTCCTGACACAAAAAAAAAGTGATATGGCGGGATGAAGGTCCTTCTTTTGAAATAATACGCTGGGGTATGTTTGTGTGTAGTAGGCCTATGCATTTCCAATCTGAGGATGTTTACATCTCATTAAACATCATCCTCCGGATGCTTATTTTAAGTGACGTTTGTTCAGCTAGGTGTTAACAGCACACTGAAAACATGCATAACCGGAAGAATCGCCACAATACTTCGATGCGCACTTGCGGTATTCAATTCCTCTGTGGTATTCAGCGCTGTTTCATCTGGCTTTAAACTAATTTAAATCACTTTTTCATCACATTTACAGACGCTTGGTAGACGCTTTTATCCAAAGCGGCTTACGTTGTATTCAAGGTACACACTTTTACATTTTGTCAGTTTTTGCTTTCCCTGGGAATCGAACCCATGACCTTGGCGTTGCTAGCTCCATGCTCTTATTGTTTGAGCTAGAGGAAAGCTGTGAACATTTATGTTCTTTGCTGAATTCAAGCGCTTCTCACAGCGCTGTTTAGTGCTTGCGTGATCGAGGCCGATCAGCGAGTAAACGCATCAGCTCTAGTGAGCTTGCCGTTTGAACCGAGCAGATAAATGGTCCACGTTGCACGGTTCAATTGAGCATATAACTGAATTCATGCTACCTTTTTAATACCAATTTCATCATCTTTGGACAATAACTCAAGGTTAGTTTCACTTTAGCTTTTTCGTCGAATGGGCGTGCACTAAAAGCTGCATGCTGACTGGCTGCCGTTGCGTTTATTTCTGCAGTATGATTAGCTGTTAGATTAATCTATATCGAATAAAAATGTCCAAAGCTTATCAGCGTTATCAACATCAATCTTATCGCAATTCGAATGAAATTGGGAAATATCTGTTTGCTAAAATTAAGCCAACTAATTTTATTATTTTTTGGCTTCTCTACTCAATACTTATCAACAGGTATCAACAAGTACCAAAAATGTAAGTATTGGTATCTGACTTGTTCTGGAAAATGTGGCACCAGTGCAGCCCTAGTTTAAAATAAACAAAAATCAATCAATTCAATCAATCAGTTATTGACAAAGTACATAAAGTGTTCAAAACCGTTAAATGGTAAGCTTACAATAATGATGTATAATTGAATGGTCAGGTTTGGAAATGTCAGTTTCATGACATTCATCTTTGCGCAATGTCACGCACATAAACAAGAAGAATGCTTTTCAGAGATGGCAACAACTTACATAATCATCATAATACAAACAAGCACAACGTACAAACACCAAATAAAACATTTAACACATCATAGCACCCGTGTCTCTCTCTATTTTGGAAAGACAAGTTCTGGCTACGCTCACTACCAGAGAGAGCCCACCCCCAAAACAATGGTTTAGACAGGTAAGATCTAACATGTGATATAGTATGCAAAAGTACCCAATAAAGAAATGATTCAAAACCAAACTCTCTATTATCCTTACATAACTGCTATTGAACAATAATCGCAACAAAACCTACATAAGTTAAGTTACAGATGTAAGGCTAATAACATGAGTAACTTGCACAAGTTGAACATTTTATGTTTATGTTGTCCATAAACACATGCCCCATCAACAAATAATACACGTTTCTGTACTGCCGCTTTAACCCTTTGATGCATACGATCACACCGGTGTAATTCGAATGCTCAATAAGTCACGTGAGCTCTCATAGTTTTGCTGAGCCAGAGACGGACATGCTCTGTGCTTGTCATGCATCACAACTTTTCAGTGTTGTCAACTAGGGGCTGCCACTAATGATTATTTTGGTAATCAAGCAATCAATAGATTATTTGGACGATTGAGTAATCCGCTTTTTTTTTTTAAATAAAAGGACCCAAGCAAATAATAGCCTTTAAAATGACTTAATACACATACAATAAAAATGAAATCATATGGTTTTATAGAATAACACTGTTAAAATACATATACAATCAACTTTTGTACATTACATATTATAACAAATGCCTGGTGGTGTTGTTGTCCCACTTTGCAGCAGACCAAATGCTTGTTTAATATTGGCCAAACAGCATTTAATTCAAATGTTAATGTCTTTAATATTTGGCTGCTTCTTTACAGCCAACAAGAATATGCGGACATCAAAACGAGGGTTTAAACTTTTATTTCGAAACGGCGTTAAACAGTTTGCCATTTTAGAAACATATTGATATATTCTCCTACATTGGCGTAGGTTTATAAGCGCTTTATGTTACAAATCTGATGAAATGGTGCACATTGTGCTCCCAGTTTGACGCATACAAATGATAACTGTTCATGTGGAGCAGCATTTACTGTCCAACAAATAAATCCTGTAGACGTATTGTTCATTCACTGTTGGTTAACTAATGTGAACAAAAATTAAACCTTATTGTAAAGGTTTAACCATTTTTTACATAAAGTAAGTTGGCCATAGGAGTGTAAAATGTATTTGAAACATTAAGGAATCTTACACTGGGTCAAACTAGGCTACTGTACTGTTTGATTTATGTTGAAGTGTTTGGGACATGGCTTTTAATGGTTTGTTTTTGTAAACAAGGCTCTCAAAGTTGATTAAAAAAAAAAATTGTATTTGGATTTATCGGCCCATATATCGGTTATCGGCTTTCAAATATAAAGAATTATCGGTATCGGGCAAAATTTTCATATCGGTACATCCCTAAAGTTTTATTTCCTCACAGTTCATTGGCCACTTACTTTCACATATTCCAGGAGAAGTAAATTATGACAGCTGATATGACACATCACCATAGAAATAATAAAATTCTACAATAACGGTCGACTTAAACTCACACTGGGGTCTCAGCTAGAATATTTAAAACCTGGGTGTGAACAGGGTTAATTATGTTATTTCACAGCTCTTATGATTTTTGTAAAACTGCATTATCACTGAATATGATGAGATTTAAGCATTATAACCTTCTTGAAGAATCAAGAATAAACACCAACCTATTTGTTCTTCAGTATCTTCCTCCTTTATTCTGCAGGGTTCTGGATCATTCATGTTTTCAATGTTCGTCCTACGGGACGACGGGAATATTCCAGCGTTTACTGGTGAATCGCTGTGTGGTAGAAACCAAAAACAAATCGGTTATCAAATTGATGCTTTGATTAATTCACACCCATGTCGTTTATGCTTAGCTACAGAAAAGTAAAGTTATTCAATTAGTTTTAAAACAAATTCACATATTCTACATATCTATTGTTTACATGTTCAGCAGCTGTTAACTGTGACACTCCCTTTTATTGAGTCTTATCAGGAGATTATTTCATATAACTTCCATATGTCCATATGAAGCTACATATAGTTCAATTTACGACAGTCATAAAAATCAGACAATTAACTTGCTGGTGTTTTTTTAAAAGACAGAAATGGCTCTTTAAATAAACAGAGCATGACAAAGCAATATTTTATTGTTTGCAATGTAAAACTTTCTTCACATTTATCTGCATATTCATATTTACCTCATATATTGGATTTAACAGCTGCTGAAAAGCCTCTTAAATTTCAGAAATAGATATTAGTGGTAAAAACAGATTAACCCACAGACAAAAGAAAGGATCGATCCCTATTATTCACCCTCACAGATCATACTTTGACTTTTGATCAAGGGCATTCAGTAACAATAGCATTATTGCTCCAAACATCGAAACAATCGCACAGACCAACACACAAAAACACAATAATCGCTCAGGTCTTAATGAATTTAACATTAGTTCCTCACATCGTTTCCTGCTAGGCTAACTTAAATGTTTATTCAGTTAGCAGACGCGGAAAAGACTCACAAAAAGCTCTGTATCTGATCAAAAACGTGCAGAAACGACCCTGTAAAATACTGCTTTAACAAGCTGTGTTTTTTTATAATTGTATAAATATACGGAGCTCCGTGAACTGCTTACCTCACCTCAAAAGACTCAACGCTGTGATGGCGGTAGTGGTGACGTCTTGTTTTACGTCGGAACGCAGACACATAAGCGCATTACCGCCACCTATCGCCCGGATGGACCATGGACCCTTTCACAGACTGGGATGACGCGTTTTAACGGTCATCCGCATTATAAATACTGCAACGTTTTTATATACTGCACATATACACTCACCTAAAGGATTATTAGGAACACCATACTGTGTTTGACCTTCAGAACTGCCTTAATTCTATGTGGCACTCATTCAACAAGGTGCTGAAAGCATTCTTTAGAAATGTTGGCCCATATTGATAGGATACCATCTTGCAGTTGATGGAGATTTGTGGGATGCACATCCAGGGCACGGCTCCTGCTCCACCACATCCCAAAGATGCTTTATTGGGTTGAGATTTGGTGACTGTGGGGGCCATTTTAGTACAGTGAACTCATTGTCATGTTCAAGAAACCAATTTGAAATGATTCAAGCTTTCTGACATGGTGCATTGTCCTACTGGAAGTAGCCATCAGAGAATGGGTACATGGTGGTCATAAAGGGATGGACATGGTCAGAAACAATGCTCAGGTAGGCTGTGGCCTACCTGAGGGGCCTAAAGTGTGCCAAGAAAACATCCCCCACACCATTACACCACCACCACCACCAGCCTGCACAGTGGTAACAAGGCATGATGGATCCATGTTCTCATTCTGTTTACGCCAAATTCTGACTCTACCATCTGAATGTCTCAACAGAAATTGAGACTCATCAGACCGGGCAACATTTTTCCAGTCTTCAACTGTCCAATTTTGGTGAGCTCGTGCAAATTGTAGCCTCTTTTTCCTATTTGTAGTGGAGATGAGTGGTACCCGGTGGGGTCTTCTGCTGTTGTAGCCCATCCGCCTCAAGGTTGTGCGTGTTGTGGCTTCACAAATGCTTTGCTGCATACCTCGGTTGTAACGAGTGGTTATTTCAGTCAAAGTTGCTCTTCTATCAGCTTGAATCTGTCGGCCCATTCTCCTCTGAGGACTGCCGCATACTGGATGTTTTTCCCTTTTCACACCATTTTTTTGTAAACCCTAGAAATGGTTGTGCGTGAAAATCCCAGTAACTAAGCAGATTATGAAATATTCAGACCGGCCCGTCTGGCACCAACAACCATGCCACGCTCAAAATTGCTTAAATCACCTTTCTTTCCCATTCTGACATTTCAGTTTGGAGTTCAGGAGATTGTCTTGACCAGGACCACACCCCTAAATGCATTGAAGCAACTGCCATGTGATTGGTTGATTAGATAATTGCATTAATGAGAAATTGAACAGGTGTTCCTAATAATCCTTTAGGTGAGTGTACATATGTACATTTATAACACTATACTTTGTATTATATTGCCTTTGCATCAAATTACAACTAGTTAACGCTGCTGTTAGGGTCTTTCTACTTCAGCGGCTGTGGGAGTGATGGTAATATGTACATCTTTCTCTCTTCTGACTGCCGTTATTAATACCTCTCTATTTTTTCCCCTCTTTTTGAAAGTTGTGAAAACACTATTGTGGCGCCTTTTGCCATTTAAGCAAATAGGAACACAGAATATTTAAATGTAGTCTCTCATTCACCACTATACAAGTTTACCCAACTATGACGACTTGTGCTTGCGTCTTGAGAGAAACCTGGAAATGCGAAAAGGACACTCCTATGTTTGCCTAAATTATAATTAATGGTGATTGGGGAATAGGTCAGGGACAGAATAATTATGCAGAGTTTATTTTCTCACCTAATGAGTGAATAAAAACTTTTTGCTGAGCTCCTAGCGGTGAGATCACAAAATTGATGTGACAACATCCTCATTAGTGTGACAACAAACAGGTAGGCCGGGCATGAATCAAACAGGAAGATGACCCTGAAATACATGAACAGAGGAAAATGACAAGTGAAAAGGAGTAAAGGCCAAAGCATACTTCACTTTTACGTGCATGCGAGGGTCAGAGTATAGTGTGCGTGACATGAATTTCGGCTATCAGAAGAGTACACCTTGTACACGCAACACGGATATTTGTAAATCGCGTATGCACTTTTTTTTTTTAATTTTGGTTTGCAGTAGTATTTACATGGCTGTAACTCGTGGCGAGAGATTGCTCAAAACTGTGCATGTGTCGAACGCCTGTGTACGCTGTGATATTTAGTCAAAAGAAGCATACTTTGCAAGGCTGTGCATTCGACTGTGCGTGATACGCCGCATAAAAACAACAAAGTATACTTTCAGCTTAAGGGGAATGTTTAGGTAGCTAGCTTGAAGCCAGTGGGGCTGTCAGTAAGAACAGGTCCAGTCTAGTCAATTCAAGTATAAGTCTTTATTACACACCCAAGCAAATATTTGAATTCACAGGCAATAAGGTAATCTAATCTAAATAATACATGAGGCTACTCATACAGCTCATCAAATACACATTTAAATAACTAAAGCACATGCCTAAACAGGAAACATAGCAAGCATGAAAATAAACACTTTTAGATCAATCTTAAGTCATACGATCAATCTTTAAATATCAAAACATAGGCACTTACATGGTCAATCACACACACACACACACACACACACACACACACACACACACACACACACACACACACACAGACACAGACACAGGAGAAAACAGAATGAAAGGAGAAAAACTCAGTCATCTGCAAGGTACAGCCACATGCAACAAAAAGGAAGAAGCTATGGGCACAGGTGCAGCTAATAAAGTCTGTGAGAGAGTCCTGGTTGGCTTGAGATTGGATAGGTGGAGTTTGGGGCTAACTGGGAAATGAACCAGCTAAGAGGGGTGTGGCACTTGCTTTGAGGGTACAGCTAATGCGAGTTCAGACTGTACGATTTTCAAACTCGTTGGGTCACTGCTCTTTTCACACTGCATGACTATCTGGGGTAGCATTCAGTTGCTGCTGTGTTCACACTGCACGATGGATCGGCGACAGGAGGTTTCACACTGCATGACTTTACAATAGGAAGAATTACCATCAACTCTCTCTGGTGCGCAAACCAGAGAATCGGGGAGTCAGCTCATTGACTGATTCCCTAATCACTGCCTGACTACTGAACTAGGGAGCTGATTGAGACTATAGATTGAAACGCACCTGTAGTTTCACAACCAACCACACGTGAGATGTGACAAGGAAACAACGCAAGATCATGCGCAAGGCCAGACCAGAGATCTCGCGTGAAATTAAAAAAATATATATATATATAAAAAATGTATAAAGAAAATATCTAGCTTCCTGCAGACTAAAATATGGATTTACTTTTTTATTGAAACACTAAAGAATAAAATGAATATTGCCTGTTCTTCTCTCTGAGGAGAAGAACGTTATCTGTATGTTTTGGAGAAGGTTGCTTTAGTTGACGCTCCGCCAACTCCAACCTTGGAGAAACTTATATCTGTGTATGTGCGCCAGTATTCTGTGTTAGCTTTCCTGTAGCTCAAACAATAAGAGCGTGGCGCTAGCAATGCCAAGGTCATGGGTTTGATTCCCAGGAAAGCAAGAACTGACAAAATGTAAAAATGTGTACCTTTGAATGCAATGTAAGTCGCTTTGGATAAAAGCCTCTGCCAAATGCATAAATGTAAATGTAAATGTGTTACAGATCAGTATTGGAGGTGTACAACAGGCATCCTAAGGAGACTGACATTATGTTGTTCCAGAAAAGCTGGTGCCTGCTCCAGACCTTGAAGGTCACTACATGCCTAATTGCAGAATGAAAGCATCAACAAGTGATGTCCTAAACAGTTGTCCCCTAACAGTTTGAAGTTATTTTGACTTTGTGTTACAATTGTAATTTTTTTCTGTGTTGTCTTGTTTTTATGTAGCTGTGTCGCAAAAGCCTTATTTCCACATTTTGTATCTCTTGTGCAGAATGACGAGAGAGCTGTGTATCAGAAATGTCACGATACGATACGTATCCAGATACAGAGGCCACAATACAACATATATCACAATATGAGTCTGCACTAATATACCTCAGCAGAATTTAGTATAACTGCTGTTTATTAAACACTGCATACTATAGAGCCGTTGCTAACTATAGGCAGGGCAGGCAGTTGTCCTCTGTAGGGCCTCTGTAGCACTGTATAGGTAATGGTGTATGTCAGAGGTCTTCAACCCTGCTCCTGGGGACCCACAGTGTCCTGCAAAGTTTATTTCAACCTGCCTGTGTATTTTCAACATGTGTTCCTGAAGATCTTGATTAGCTTCACCTGTCTTTGATTAGGGTTGAGCTAAACTCTGCAGGACAGTGGGTCCCCAGGAGCAGGGTTGAAGACCTCTGGTGTAGGTTTCATGTTGACATTTGGCATTCCCCACCAAGTCCAATATTGTGATTGTTTTCTTGTTTTGTAAGCACATAAATAAGTGTACTCATTCTAATACATTTATTTTTAGAGGTCCAGCCGTGTTTGATATAGATCTGGGTCGCTAAAGACCCGAATATGTAAGAATGATTGGTGAAACGGTCATGCATTTAAGGGTTAATCTAGCTCCACTGAGCTCGGGTTTCATCATCATAACACTTCAAGGCATTATAAGAGAGTAAATGTTGTGAATTTAAAAAAAAGTAAAAGTTTATCCAAATCTGATCACTTACCTTTATCGTTCTTTTTCAATATGATTACAAAAGGAGATGTTAGGCAGAATAATGCATAAGGCACGTTTGTAACTTAGCTACTTAAATGTCCTAATTGAACTAAGGCTTAATCCTGACTTAATCTAAGCCCCGTCTGTGAAACCAGGCCTATGTGTTCTGAAATAAATGCCCTTTTGTTTTTCTGGCAAAGTTGGCGTATGGATGACTTCTGAGGAGGACAGAAAACCTGAAGGAGATTGGTCAATTCAGTTGACTCAAAGTTTATTACAAAGACATTTTCAAAAACTGAAGTGATTTCCTTGTTTTATTTATTAGTTAGAATGGATGTAACTCAACATTTGAACTATTTGCAAAAGCTGAATAAGCAAAATAAGCAATCTATTAATCGTTCTAATAATCTTTGATGAATCGACACAAAAATAATTTCAAACATGCATTTTTTTAAATGAAAGATTAGAGAAGATAATTGAGTGAAACACTTCCCACATGAATGACAGTGATACAGCTTCTCTCCAGTGTACATCCTTTTCATAGATATTGACAGTTTGATTCTCTTGACACAGAGTGAACAATTATAAGGATTTTCTAGTAGTGTGAACTGTCTGGTGCATTTTCAGTTTACCATCTGTAAAAAAAAAAAAAAATGAACAAAAATAAAAAGTCTTACTTCACTCCGAGCACATATGATCCTTCACACTCCTGTCTTTCTTGTGTAATGTTAATGCACCCATCTGACAAACTCTTTCCACACAAATAACAGATGTAAGGCTTCTCCTTTGTATGAACTTTCAGGTGGTCCTTCAGGAAACCTGCCCTAAAAATGTACTGCACTGGTCACTGTTATATAATCTTTCTCTAGAATGAGTATACAGATGTACTTTAAAAACACTTGATTTTCTGAAGCTCTTCCCACACTGATCACATGTGTACGGCTTCACTCCAGTGTGAATTTTAATGTGCATATTAAGGTTTCCTTTATGTGTGAAACTCTTCCCACACTGATCACATTTGTACGGCTTCTCTCCAGTGTGGATTTGCATGTGTTTATTAAGGTTTCCTTTTTGTATGAAGCTCTTCCCACATTGATCACATTTGTACGGCTTCTCTCCAGTGTGGATCTGCATGTGTTCTTTAAGGGTTCCTTTTAGTCTGAAGCTCTTCCCGCACTGATCACACGTGTGCGGCTTCTCTCCAGTGTGGATCCTCTCATGTATTTTCATATATTCTGACCGTTTGAATCTCTTGTCACAGTGTGAACACTTGTAAGGCGTTTCTGTAGTGTGAACAGTCTGGTGAACTTTCAGTGCACCATCTGTAAAAAAAGTCTTCCCACACTCTGAGCAAATATGATCCTTCACTCCGCTGTGTCTTTTCTGGTGTATTTTTAATACACCCATCTGACTAAAACTCTTTCCACACAAATAACAGACGTAAGGCTTCTCCTTTGTATGAACTTTCAGGTGGTCCTTCAGGAAATCTGCCCTAAAGAATGTTTTACTGCATTGGTCACAGTTGTATAGTGGTTTTCTAGAATGAGTAAGCAGATGTAGTTTAAAAACACTTGATTTTCTGAAGCTTTTCCCACACTGATCACATGTGTATGGCTTCTCTCCAGTGTGGATTCTCATGTGATACTTAAGGGTTTGTTTTTGTGTGAAACTCTTCCCACACTGATCACATGTGTGCGGCTTCTCTCCAGTGTGGCTTTTCATGTGTTCATTAAGGTTTCCTTTATGTGTGAAACTCTTCCCACACTGATGACATGTGAATGGTTTCTCTCCAGTGTGGATTTTTATGTGTTTGTTAAGATTTCCTTTTTGTGCAAAACTCTTCCCACATTGATCACATGTGTGCGGCTTCTCTCCAGTGTGTAACCTCATGTGTTTGTAAAGGGTTCCTTTTTGTGTGAAACTCTTCCCACACTGATCGCATGTGTGTGGCTTCTCTCCAGTGTGGATTTTCATGTGTTCATTAAGGTTTACTTTTTGTTTGAAGCTCTTCCCGCACTGATCACATGTGTGCGGCTTCTCTCCAGTGTGGATCCTCTCATGTATTTTCAGATATTCTGACCGTTTGAATCTCTTGTCACAGAGTGAACACTTGTAAGGTGTTTCTGTAGTGTGAACAGTCTGGTGAACTTTCAGTGCACCATCTGTAAAAAGTCTTCCCACACTCTGAGCAAATATGATCCTTCACTCCGCTGTGTCTTTTCTGGTGTATTTTTAATACACCCATCTGACTAAAACTCTTTCCACACAAATAACAGACGTAAGGCTTCTCCTTTGTATGAACGTTCAGATGGTCCTTCAGGAAACCTGCCCTAAAAAAATTATCATCACACTGGTCACAGTCATATAGTCTTTCTCTAGAATGAGTACGCAGATGTACTTTAAAAACACCTGATTTTCTGAAACTCTTCCCACGTTGATCACATGTGTGTGGTTTCACTCCGGTGTGGCTTTTCATGTGATCCTTAAGGTTTCCTTTTTGTGCAAAACTCTTCCCACACTGATGACATGTGTACGGCTTCTCTCCAGTGTGGATTTTTATGTGTTCGTTAAGGTTTCCTTTTTGTGCAAAACTCTTCCCACACTGATCACATGTGTACGGCTTCTCTCCAGTGTGGATCCTCATGTGTTTGTAAAGGGTTCCTTTTGTGTGAAACACTTCCCACACTGATCACATGTGTGTGGCTTCTCTCCTGTGTGGATTTTTACGTGTTCATTAAGGTGTTCTTTTCGTGTGAAGCTCTTTCCACATTGACCACATGTGTGCGGCTTCACTCTAGTGTGGATTTTCATGTGATTCTTAAGGTTTCCTTTCAGTGTGAAACTCTTCCCACACTGATCACATGTGTACGGCTTCACTTCAGTATGTATTCTCAAGTGATCCTTAAAGGTTCCTTTATGTGCAAAACTCTTCCCACACTGATCACATGTGTATGGCTTCTCCCCAGTGTGGCTTTTCATGTGTTTATTAAGGTTTCCTTTTTGTGCAAAACTCTTCCCACACTGATCACATGTGTACGGCTTCTCTCCAGTGTGGATCCGCATATGTTCGTCAAGGGTTCTTTTTTGTGTGAAACTCCTCCCGCAATTATTACATGTGTGTGGTTTCTCTCCAGTGTGAATTTTCATGTGTTCATTAAGGTGCTCTTTTCGTGTGAATCTCTTCCCACACTGATCACATGTGTGCGGTTTCTCTCCAGTGTGGATTTTAATGTGTTCATTAAGGGTTGCTTTTTGAGCAAAACTCTTCCCACACTGATCACATGAGTATGGCTTCTCTCCAGTGTGGATCCTCGTGTGTTCGTTAAGAATCACTTTTTGTGTGAAACACTTCCCACACTGATCGCATGTGTGCGGCTTCTCTCCAGTGTGGGTTTTCATATGTTTGTTAAGGTTTCCTTTTAATGCAAAACTCTTCCCACACTGATCACATGTGTACGGCTTCTCTCCAGTGTGGATCCTTATGTGTCCATTAAGGATTACTTTTTGTGTGAATCTCTTCCCACACTGATCGCATCTGTGCAGCTTCTCTCCAGTGTGGATTTTCATATGTTTGTTAAGGTTTCCTTTTTGTGTGAAACTCTTCCCACACTTGTCACATGTGTACGGCTTCTCTCCAGTGTGGATCCTCATATGTTCATTAAGGATTACTTTTTGTCTGAAACTCTTTCCACACTGATTGCATGTGTACGGCTTCTCTCCAGTGTGGATCTTCATATGTTTGTTAAGGTTTCCTTTTAATGTGAAAATCTTCTCGCAGTGATCACATGTGTACGGCTTCCCTCCACAATGACATTTCATATGAAGATCAAGATTTTGCTTGCATGAGTAACGCTTTCTACACTGAGGGCAAGTGAAGCATATTTTGTCTCCTTTTTTTAATGATAGACTTGGGGCTTTTTCTTCAGTTTTGACATGATGTTTCTCCCTCCCTTCAATCAGTTCTTCGAACTCCTTGTTCTCTTCTATCAGGTCTAAAATAAAAGTAAAAAAGTTTCAAAATCATTTACAAAAATCAAATAGAGAACATGTAAAAGGAAAGCAACGTGAACCCTGAGAAAACAGTAGAAAGTATAATGCATTATGATGCATTCATTTGAATTTGGTACATTTATTATCATCATCCAATTATTATTTTTAAAACATTACCTGCACATATTAAAGAGTAACCCATACTCAGAATTTGTCCTCTGCATTTAAACCATCCAAGTTAGTGCACACACATAAGGAGCAGAGAAGTGAGTAGTGAATACACACAAACAAAATACAGCACTGAATAAAGCATGTCTATGGACAAATTAAAATAGTGCAGTGGAAACGGAGTGAGCTGATGCAGAAAAGGTACATGATCTAAGTGCCCAAAACATGAGAACTGTTTATTTTAAGCTTCAAGCGAATGTATTAGCGTTTAACATACTGTCATGCGCTTTGACAGATGTGTGTGCGTCCTCAGCGCCAAACGTTCATTTTACAGGTTATATCTACTGATCTATATAGAGAACAGTTATATCCTCATCTGTAAATGCTACTAATTCACACAAGTATTTCCATTTTGCATGAAATTGCATCCTGACAGTGCGCGTTCACACCAGATGCGAATGAAGTGAATAAATCGCGCTAATTGGACGCTTGAACATTTTGAGTTTACTCGCTTCATTCACGCGTGACATTCACTTCACAACAGACGCAAATTCGTGTCATGGGAGGGGCTTCTGCCAGGCGGCTTGTCTCGTTGTGAAATGGCTGACATGGATTGTTTTAAAATACGGCGAATAAGCTCAATTTGCAGGCTTTAACTAGCTTATCTCAATAGGGTGAATTCAGAGTGATTGGCACACTTTTACCAAGTCATCTCAATGGCAAAAAGTGTCCCAATCACCCTGAAATCACCCTATGTATAGCCCAAATTAAGTAAAGACCTCTTTGTCTCACTCACTCAGTTTCTTCCAAGCAAGATCCTTTTTATTCCTGTTTCTATAAACTATGAAGATGTATCGTACAGCTCCGGGTATCCACATATGATTTTGTCCTCATTGTTGTCACTACTAGAGCAAGCTCCTAATTGGTTAACGCGGCACGAATATCCGCCAAAGTTCAGATATTTCAACTTGCACGATTCGCGCGAATTACGCGTTTTGTGCGTCAAACGCTCAATGTGCATCATTCGCGCGATTCACGCCACAGAATGTCGCTTCATTCACGTCTGGTGTGAGCGCACCATTAAACTTCGAACTTCACTGAATGAGTGCCGGAGCAGTGTGCGAACAGACAGAATGCAGTCGAGACTGAGGGATTCATTCAAAAACAAAAAGTGCAAAAACAGTGATTTAGCTGAAATATCTGCTGTTGGATGCTAAATTTAGTTTTAAAAGTCAACTTTTATTTTATGAGAGTAGTAACTGTAGAGGGACAACAGCACGTAATTTGAATATAAATTATAAGATGTTTCTACAGGATAAAGAAATGACGGTAACAGTTACTGTGTCCATAGTGTGTGTGTTCCTGCAGAACATTCCTCTTATCTTAATCATACACTGTTTGTTCGTCGGCCAGAGGAGAACTGGCACCCCGACTGAGCCTGGTTTCTCCCAAGGTTTTTTCTCCATTCTGGCCCTGAGGAGTTTTGGTTCCTTGCCACCGTCACCTTTGGCTTTTGGCTTGCTCAGTTAGGGACACCAAAATTTCAACTATATTACTGATCTGCCCGCATTGACACTATATGATAATTGAAATTAGCTGGATAACATCACCGTTTCACCAGAACAGCTGTACAGCCGAATCAAATTCTGTTGCATTATTTTCCTGTTAACAATGTGAAGCTGCTTTGAAACAATCGGCATTGACTTAACTGGTAACAGAGCTGGAGTTTGTGTTTTTGTTTTTCTTTAATATAATTTTAATGTAGGGCTTTAAACTCAATTTGCTTAGTAACTTTTGTTGCACATAATGTATAGCACAAACATACCCTAAAATTAACCATGGTTCTATTAGATAGTAAAACCATGTTTTTATTATAATAAAACCATGCTTTTGCTGTATTGATTACCATTTGTATAACCACACAAATACCATATAGTTAAACTATGGATTTGAAGCAAAACTATGGTTAATTTGTGGTTACCATTGAATTTATTTATTCATATCATTTTTGTTTTCAATGTAAAAACACGGATAATTTATGTAACAATAGATATATTCACCATGCGTGTATTCCTAGCACTCAGCTGACACAATTGTTTGATGGACAGCATTGGGCAGGATGTGGAATAGTGTCTTTTGTCAATAAAAAAAGAAGAAAAAGGACATTTTATCCGATTAATCGAAAATATAATCGACCAACTAATCGATTACCAAAATAATCGTTAGTTGCAGCACTAATTAGGTACACACGACCTGAGATGAACAAAAACAATCATTACTTCAAGTTATTGCTGCTAAAGTTGGTTCTACAAGCTATTGAATCATAGGGTGTTATTGTGAATTCTCCTCGCTTAAAAGGCCCCCTGAAATCAAAATAGAAGTTTTTAGCTTTTAGTACGAATATGTTAGCCTTAAGGTTATGAATAAGCTGGTGTGTTCCAAAACAACGACAAAATTCGCATTTAGGATATAAGCATTAAAATCTTACAGTCTCTCACTTCTGTTAAAATGGATCACAGATTTTGATGACATCATCGCAGACTTCAGCTTCTCATCACATCTTACTCACTGCACAGTCTACTTCAATTATTTTATTCCACTTTATTCTTATTTTTTACTTTTTTTCCTCTTGACTTGATTATTTATAATTCTACAGATTATATATATATATATATATATATATATATATATATATATATATATATATATATATATATATATATATATATATATATATATATATAATTTTTTTTATCCTATTTCTATTATAATCTCCTCGTGTTTTTAACTGTGAATTTGCACCGTCCATGGAGCGGACCCGTTTACATTTCACTGCCGGTTGTATATTCTGTATATAACTGTGTATGTGACAAATAAAACTCTTGAATCTTGAATGAGTCTCGATTTCTGTTGAGACATTCAGATGGTAGATTCAGAATTTGGCGTAAACAGAATGAGAACATGGATCCATCATGCCTTGTTACCACTGTGCAGGCTGGTGGTGGTGGTGTAATGGTGTGGGGGATGTTTTCCTGGCACACTTTAGGCCCCTTAGTGCCAATTGGGCATCGTTTAAATGCCACGGCCTACATGAGCATTGTTTCTGACCATGTCCATCCCTTTATGACCACCATGTACCCATTCTCTGATGGCTACTTCCAGCAGGATAATGCACCATGTCACAAAGCTCGAATCATTTCAAACTGGTTTCTTGAACATGACAATGAGTTCACTGTGCTAAAATGGCCCCACATTCACCAGATCTCAACCCAATAGAGCATCTTTGGGATGTGGTGGAACGGGAGCTTCGTGCCCTGGATGTGCATCCCACAAATCTCCATCAACTGCAAGATGCTATCCTATCAATATGGGCCAATATTTCTAAAGAATGCTTTCAGCACCTTGTTGAATCAATGCCATGTACAATTTAAGGCAGTTCTGAAGGCGAAAGGGGGTCAAACACAGTATTAGTATGGTGTCCCTAATAATCCTTTAGGTGAGTGTATATGTGATGGGAAACGATTCAGACAGTGTAAATATGCTTTCAGTTGAGGTGAATGAAGTCTGGTTTCACATTAGTTTCACGCACACACCATACAGCACACACACAGTCGAGACAAGAAAGCACAGCGCGAATCATATGCGTGAGTCGGCGCAGACAACAAAACGTATCAGACCCATTTAAATTCTGCACAGAATGCTGTATTTCAAAGCGATTTACGTGCCGTTTATGTGCAAGATAAAGTTTGTGACACAGTAAGTGTACATTTTTGTTTGTTATTAATAAGAATAACGTGATGCTCTTGATGTTTAACGATCTATTGAGTGTGACTGCACCTGTTTACACAGTGGATTAGCCCCGCTAACATCCCTGCTTGTAATGACAATGTTTACAAAGTTTATTCCGCCTGAGTGTCACATTTCTGTGTGATAATACCTTGCAACGACTGTCATAACTACTGTCTGTATTGATACAATCTAGTTTCTCCATATCATTTTTATTTCATGGCATTATGCAGCTTGTTATTGCAGCCTGATGCTTGATATTTGAGATTGATATTTCTTGGTTCATATTTTATATATTTGTGCAATTTACATATACTATATTGCCAAAAGTATTGGGACACCCCTTCCAAATCATTGAATTTAGGTGTTCCAATCACTTCCATAACCACAGGTGTATAAAATCAAGCACCTAGACATACAGACACTTCTACAAACATTTGTGAAAGAATGGGTCGCTCTCAGAAGCTCAGTCAATTCAAGCTTGGTACCGTATAGGTTGCCACCTGTGCAATAAGTCCATTCGTGAAATTTCCTCACTACTAAATATTTCACGGTCAACTGTTAGTGGTATTATAAGAAAGTGGAAGCAAAGGAAACAACAGCAACTCAGCCATGAAGTGGTAGGCAACGTAAAATGCACAGTGCGCGCAGTAGTCGCCAACTTTCTGCAGTCAATAGCTACAGACCTCCAAACTTTGTGTGGCCTTCAGATTAGCTCAAGAACAGTGCATAGAGAGCTTCATGGAATGGGTTTCCATGGCCGAGCAGCTCATCCAAGCCTTACATCACCAAGTGCAATGCAAAGCGCCAGATGCAGTGGTGTAAAGCACGCCGCCACTGGACTCTAGAGCATGTTTTGTTAATGTGCTATGGAAACAAAACAAAATGCTGATGGACAATCTTTTTAAAAACTGTATAAGAATGATGTGTCTCTTTTATAACACTCTTGACAATCTGTGAATAGGTCACCTTGCAGTTCAATTTTGAAAACGTTTTCATTGCGGAGTCCTCAATCCTCATACGCACGTGTCGGTGAAGTGGTTATGTGGCAATGTCGTTATGAAATTAGGGAAGGCAAATTAATTGTAGGTCCTAATATTAATTTAATTATAATAGCTTTATAAAAATAATATGAATAATAATAATTTAATGGGAAAACAGGGCTGGACTGGTAATCTGGCATACCCGGCATTTTCCTGGTGGGCATCCACTCTTTGGGGTTGCCATTTCCCATCATGCAGGAACAGCAGCCCATTGGTTTGTCTTTTTGAATTGACAGGCCAAAGCGAGAGAGACGTCTCCTCCTCCATATTCATAGACTGTGTCCATATTAGGCACTGTGTTGTTTTTCTGAGCACATGGCAAACTGCAAAAAGTGAATATCCGCACAGCGCTGCCGCTGACGAACGTGCACTGCGTTTCTGCTTCTCTATGAAGTGATGAACGGCACTTTGACTCCAAATTCTGTTTTATACAGTCGTGTGATATGGCAACATTACAGGCTCTGTGGTAGTGAAAACAGCCACGAGCATGTAAATACATGAACTGGAAGACGCCAATACACACAACTACAAACTTGTCAATCTAGCACAACCACACCTTTATAATAATTTACCTTGCAGCTACTAACAGTGAAGAAATGTGGTGTTTTGGAAGAAATGTATTTATTAAAAATGTTGCCATTATTACTTGCACTAAATATTGAGGAATATAAATCACTTTTATAGAGGCTGTTTTCGTATTTTTTATATGTGTTTACAATTTATTAATTTTATGACAAATTCAACAGTTTATTATTTATTTATTTTAGAAACCATATACCCATGGTAATGAGGAGCATGGTTTTACCTGTGACTACCATGATCTTACAGTTAAACTATAAATACAATTTCATTTGGGTAATTAAAGGATAATTCAACAAAACAGCTTTAAAGCCTGGATCCATGAATTAAGGACAAATCTTTTTCATGTGATGCGTTTACTCACCCTAATGTCATTCAAAACCTGAATTCATTTCTTTCTGTGTAACATAAAAGAAAATCATTTGAGTCTGCTTTTTTTTTTCTCCATACAATTTTCAAATGGTAGCCAATGGTTTGGTTGCCAACATTCTTCAAATGATCTTCTTTTGTGTTTCACGGAAGAGAAAAAGTCATACAGGTTTGGAATGACATAAGAGTGAGTAAATGATGACAGAATTTAAAAGCAGTAAATTCACTTTAATGCATCCTAGCTTTACTGTCAAGTGCATTTCTGTGTGACAAAAGTGCAATATTAAGTTTGTTATCTACATTTGCAGTAAATTCGATAATATCCATCATTATTTGTCCCTGGTCTAGTTTTATTTATTTACTCCAATTTAACCCCAGCAAAAACATTCACAGGAACTCATGGGCCGGATGGGCTGGGTTTGCCAGGGCAATTTTAGCCCCAGTCCAGCCCTGATACACGATATTATCTATCGGCATAACCTAGAACAACAAGTAACACAAAAATGTGATCCATGCATTTCAAACAGATAGAAGAATAAGACAGCACACCTACATATGCAAGTCTGTTAAAGTCAAAGTCATCTGGAAAGCTACACACCTGCTAAACATATTTTCAAGCAGTTTTGTATACATTCTAAGGGTCCGCTACACAGAATGTGCTTTTCCATTCCACTGTGAAAAAGAGAGGTGAAAAAGAGAGCCCAAGTCATATCTTAAGTGAACATAAACAGTCAAACTTTTTAACTTTAATAAAGATTAAATTAGGGGTGTGTGATATATATTGTGATATATTGTGATATATATTGATAATTGTGATTGTTGTTTTAACAATGTACAATCTGACTTGTCTGGCTATCACCAGACCAAGCTCAATATTTTAAGATTGTACATTAGTATAGAGTACATTGTTAATTAGTAGCTAGTAAATAATTAAATAATAGGCTACTTTTTAAATAGGAAACTAAAACTGCCAGTAGGTGGCAGAAAGCACTGTATTGAGTGAGTTGAATCCTTCATTCAGCCGATTCCTTTAAATTGCAAATGACTGCATTTATGAATGGGCAGTGGTGGGCTGTCAGGGCCATCAGGGCCTTCTCTGAAAATTTTTTTTTCATAATTAAATGAATGTGTCTGAAGGTGTCTAAATTCAACTCCTGTCTATTTCAGTTCATTACAATTATATTTCCAGAAAGAATGTGGTTATTTTTGAGAGCTGAGCTGTATTTTTTCCATGTCATCATCTAACACATCACAACTCCATGGACCAGCACTAGTAGTATAGCTAGCCTTCTGTTGAAGCTGCCATTTTTAACTTTGACTGACGTGTGTCATCAGCCAATCAAATTTTGTGTGTAGTGATAGAACGCCTAGAGGCCCAGCGATGTGTCGGCTCTACTCCCGCTGATGTCAACAGACGTTTGAACTTTGCCAGGTTGCGCGATCCAAGTGAAATAAGCTATGGGCGCTGCTTTCACACCTCCCATCAAGCTTCTGATTGAAAGAGGACAAAAAAAACAGAGGACTGACTAGTGTGAAGGCAGGTAAATAATGACGGAATTTATGTTTGGGTGAACTAACCATTTAAGCCCCCAAATAGAAATTGTATGACATGTATGTATGCATTTATAGTATAGTAGTACCTTAAAGAAATAAACTTTAAGAAATAAGCAGCTTTATTGAGCGTTTGTGCCTGAGATCTACATAAATCACATTTACATTTATTTACACATTTGGCAGATGCTTTTATCCAAAGCAACTTACAGTGCACTTATTACAAGGACAATCCCCTTGGATCAACCTGGAGTTAAGTGCCTTGCTCAAGGACACACTGGGGGTAATGGTTGCGGAGATCGAGCAGAAACCTTCTGCTTGCCGTTCAGTTGTTTAGCCTACTACAACACAAAAAGTAATAAAGCTACAACAAAAGTTTGCATGTAATTGTAAACATATGAAATTTGGCAAAAATGGAATGCTGACATGAATTGTAAAAGTTTTACCCTGTTTAAATGTTTTACAGGTAGTCATGCCTTGGTGAGAGCAAGCACGTGAATGTTTGGAGCAGACATGGCAGAATGATTGTCAGGGGGCCATCATCATGGTCTTCCTCATGGCTCAACGATGTCCCCATTGAGAAGAGCGAGATTATGAAGCACAGTGCAGCACGCCAACAACCTCAGGCACAAAGGCATGGCTCACCTCTAGCCGTGAAGGAATAGAGCACCAGTGTGTTTTCAGCATGCCAAAGGCTTGCTCTTACCATGCTTCATGCATGGGAGCCTACACATGGTTCTGTTTAGGCTCTCTGTACCTGATATGATGAGGATGACGTTGCACTCCAGGGCAAGGATAGCCTCGATGTCCCTTTCCCATCCATGATCATATTGCAGCAATGATACAATGATACACATGGTGGTCAGCTGCTTCATCAAAATAAAGCTGCAGAATTGGCACAGCTGTGTGAGATGGCAGTAGAATGTGGGTTTCAACGCCTGTAAATACACGATTGTTAGAACAAGTTTGAATAAAGCTTTGTTTCATGTGTAAGGATTGGTCAGCATCTATCATTATTATTGTGCGCAAGTGTGGGCTAGCAATGTTAAGTAGAGATATTCTTACATTTAACAGTTGAGTATAAAATCAAGTCTTCCACTAAAAGGAACTCTGTTCGACGCCTCTTGCGCAGACTTTACAGACATTGACGCTGAGGAAAAACCGTGAGTAGGTAGGGTTGTCGAGTTACTGATGTTATGTGGTGCACCTGTCACTCATATCTAGTATGAGATTATATACACAGTGAAAAAAGCACAATGACGGGTTAAATATCTTTGAATAAGATCCTCATAATGCACATCACACTTTTTGTGCCATTTATAAGCCTGAGGGATGAAACGAGAGTTCAATTCAACAAGAAAAAGAGGAAATCGAGAGGAGATTTAAGCCACGTTTGCTTGTGGATGAAAGATTTTGGATACAAAATAAAGAAATGAACAACATATTCAAAAGATAACGCTTTTTAAGGTTTCGTAATAAAAAGACATTTCTAAACAGTAGGTCACATTAGTAGGGTTAAAAATCTAAGAACTTCAAATCCAACCCAACATGTATTGGTTATACTGCAATCACAAAATAAACGTGGCAGCTGTTTCTTCAACAAGACCACAAAATGAGCAGTTTAATCAATGTCACTATATTTTTAGATTTTTAAACCCTTAACCTTAACTCTCAATTAAACCTATCACTCATATCTTTTAAGTTGTTGCACTTGTGATAACATCATATGGTCACATGACCATGGCAGATGATGTCTGGATTGCATTCATACTACACTTTCAGGCTATATAGTACTACACTTTTAGCGCTCATTAAGTTAGTACTTACAGAGATTAAGTACCTACTAAAGCCCCATTTTCACCAAAATTACCTGGAACAATTTGTCCCAGGAACTTTTTTCCCACAGCAACTCTCACCCCAGACCTGCTAACATGGTAATGTAGTTTCCTATCATGATCTAAAGTACTGCGGAATATTAGTCCGTGACGTAGGACTGCGTGACGACTTTCCAGTTCCCCGCTGGATTTCATTCCCGTAGTGAATAAACTTAATAAAGCTTGAACAGAAGCCTTGTCAGGTCCATTCAGTCATATTTCTTTAAACTGTCCATTGTTGATCTAATAGCTAACAACTCTTACTGCACGCACGCAACAGACTTTTAGGTTGAAATGTTCGCTGCGGAGCGCAACTAATCACCTGCGTTGAGCTTCCAATCCCACCCCGAAAGTTCTTGAACTTTTGCACTACCTGCAAGCAGAGCCGTGTTGAGGGGAAACTTACCCGAACTTTATTTAGACCCCGGTTCCTGGCGGCCGAAACACACTTCCCAAAGTCTCAGTTCCTGGGGAAAGTTCCCCTGGTTGAAACACACGGCTTTAGAGAGTTTATGTTTTGGACGGCTAACACTAATATGATGCCACCTACTGGCTGTTTTAATGTCATATATTTAGCACTTTTAATTTTTTAATAAATAAAATGTCTTACAAAGGTAAAAAATCTAGTTCAAAACCTATTGGAAAAGATAATTTCTGTCACCGTCATGTAATTGACCACCATACAGCATATGAAGAATATCAAAACTTAAGA
>CM031964.1:9922147-9975650 GCA_018749465.1 Paracanthobrama guichenoti
GTAAATGGTGTTTTTAATGAGACATGGGTTAAATCATTGACAGTCCAGTCCTTTGTCTTTAGCCCAGCGTAGACGCTTTCTGATTTGCTGGTCTGTTGTCCAGCTGAAAACCATGTCTTGCATAATGCCTGTGCGTGTGTAGTGGTTCTGGCCTGACTCAGCCAGTCCACTCTTTGTGAATCTCCCCACATTTCTGAATGGGTTTTACTTCACAATCCTTCCAGGGCAGTTATCCCCATTGCTTGTACACTTTTTCTACCAACATCTTTTCCTTCCTTCACCTCTCTATTAATGTGCTGACACAGAGCTCGTGAACAGCCAGCCTCTCTTTGCAATGACCTTTTGTGTCTTGCCCTCCAGCAAGGTGTCAATGGTCGCCTTTTGAGCAAACTGTCAGGTCAGCAGTTCCTCCTCATGATTATGTGGCCTATAGATCTAGGACTGAGAGACCATTTCAAAGGCCTTTGCAGGTGTTTTTGAGCTCATCAGCTGATTAGAGTGTGGCATTGAAGTGTATCTTCAATATTCAACCTTTTCTCACAATATTCTAATTTTCTAAGATACTGAAGGTGGATTCTCAGTTGTCGTTGCCATAATCATCAAATTAAAAGAAATAAACATTTGAAATGAACAATCTGTGTGTAATTAATGAATATAATATAAGTTCACTTTTGAATGGAATTAGTGAAATAAATCAACTTTTGATGATATTCCAATTATATGACCAACACCTGTATTTCCCCTGTGTCTCCAGAGATCGATTAGTCAGTGGATATTTAATACCGTGGTGATTGGCTCACAGCTTTTCTCTAAGCTTTTCTGTATGCTTCTTCATGTTTTAAAGGAACATGGATCATAGACAAATAACCTAGATATACAGAGTGCTGATTTGACCAACAAATCATTCAAAATGGTTAACTTATTTGTTTGTGTGTGTAAATCTGTCACTATGGGAGCTAGAGAAGAGAGAATTCTAAGCATCCTAAATAGTATGGGAGATTAGAAGTGTGTGTCCCAAAAGGCAGTATGTTGAAAAAGAAAATGCCAAAGCACTAATATTTCTGTGTGTATCTGAAAGTACAGGGATAATGACTTGATACACCAAAAGATGGTGTTTTGAAAGGGAGAAAGTAAGACATGATTGACATTTAATATGACTTGATTAAGTCCCACTTCACATCACTGGTTGCCATAGAAATAGTCAGTGTCTAGAGATATGTGGTCCAGCCTGAAAGTCATTATATGTTTTATGAAGCTTTGGGGGAATGGGCAGAAACAACATTTATTAGGAACTGTTGGGACTTGTTGTGCTGATATGTTCTGTGAGTATAAGCAGATTCCAGGATTTCTGTTCAAATGAAATGGACTTTAGCTGTAAACGCCTGAGAGGCGCATTCTGAGGTGTTGCAATATAGCTCTATGAGTGAACTGACTTTCCCTGCCGTTAAAACTTGCTCATATGGATTTCTGACAAGGTTACAATTATATTTATCAATCACACTATCCTTTGTCTCTAATGTTCTTTGGTGTTATTTTAGTTCATATTAGAGGGGGTGGGGTATAAGGCATTGATTGTTAAAGTTTATATGGTACAGTAACTGGTTTATTATCAGTTTGACAAATTTCATATTTCAGTTCATGTTTTAGCATTTGAATTTGATCTTATCCAGTATCGATTTATTTGGATAACACTGTGTAACAGTAGCTATACATGTTAATTTTCTCAAGAAAAAAATTCCTCAACCAATGCTAAATATACAGGAGCCCTGACTGAGGCTTTATTAAAGGTTAAAATTTAGTAAAACTTCATAAAATTATTGGCAGTTATCTTATATACACACAACTGTTTTGTGTGTACAAACAGCCTATGTTTCACTAGTAACAGCAGTCTTCATTGGTTTAAATAAAACTGAACATGCGCTAATATATAAACTGTCTAAAGGACATCAAAATATCATATAATACAAATAAAAGTTGACTTTTTAATTTACTTAAGAAAATGAGAGAGCCTGAAAGTGTGTCTCATGCCAAATGCGTGAGGAGTTGGGCAGCCCTGTTTTAAGATGTTAAACATTTTACCAGCCAAACAGGATTAAAGATCCAAAGCCAACAAATACACCCATGTTTGTGTTGTCTGACATGATAACTGACACACGGCTTATGTAGCAGACAGAGCAAACATACAAGTCCACTTCAGGCTGCATTTCCATGCATCATAGTTTCAAGTAGATAGTAGAACCACTACAACAATAGTCTTACCATCAACCAGGCTCCACAGGGGCTTTCTACACCGACTCAATGTTTATAGTTCCTATAACTGGTTGTCGGAAACTGTGTTTGACCCTTTCGCCTTCAGAACTGCCTTAATTCCCATGTGGCATTGATTCAACAAGGTGCTGAAAGCATTCTTTAGAAATGTTGGCCCATATTGATAGGATAGCATCTTGCAGTTGATGGAGATTTGTGGATGCACATCCAGGGCACGAAGCTCCTGCTCCACCACATCCCAAAGATGCTCTATTGCTGAGATCTGTGACTGTGGGGGCCATTTTAGTACAGTGAACTCATTGTCATGTTCAAGAAACCAATTTGAAATGATTCTGAGCTTGTGACATGGTGCATTATCCTGCTGGAAGTAGCCATCAGAGAATGGGTACATGGTGGTCATAAAGGGATGGACATGGTCAGAAACAATGCTCAGGTAGGCCGTGGCATTTAAACGATGCCCAATTGGCACCAGGGGCCTAGTGTGCCACAAGAAAACATCCTCACACCATTACACTACACCACCACCAGCCTGCACAGTGGTAACAAGGCATGATGGATCCATGTTCTCATTCTGTTTACGCCAAATTCTGACTCTACCATCTGAATGTCTCCAACAGAAATCGAGACTCATCAGACCAGGCAACATTTTTTCCAGCCTTCAACTGTCCAATTTTGGTGAGCTTGTGCAAATTGTAGCCTCTTTTCCTATTTGTAGTGGAGATGAGTGGTACCCAGTGGGGTCTTCGCTGTTGTAGCCCATCCGCCCTCAAGGTTGTGCGTGTTGTGGCTTGCACAAATGCTTTGCTGCATACCTCGGGTTGTAACGAGTGGTTATTTCCAGTCAAAGTGTTGCTCTTCTATCAGCTTGAATCAGTCGGCCCATTCTCCTCTGACCTCTAGCATCAACAAGGCATTTTCGCTCACAGACTGCCACAGATACTGATGTTTTTCCTTTTTCACACCATTCTTTGTAAACCCTAGAAATGGTTGTGCGTGAAAATCCCAGTAACTGAGCAGATTGTGAAATACTCAGACTGCCCGTCTGGCACCAACAACCATGCCACATCTCAAAATTGCTTAAATCACCTTTCTTCCCATTCTGACATTCAGTTTGAGTTCAGAGATTGTCTTGACCAGGACTACACATCCTCAAATGCATTGAAGCAACTGCTATGTGATTGGTTGATTAGATAATTGCATTAATGAGAAATTGAAACAGGTGTTCCTAATAACTCAGGGTGAGTGAGTGTACATTTATTAAATATAATCTCATGAATATTTATATTTAATTGTTATGGTTAATATGTTATATGATAAGTGTAATGACATTAACATGTATATTTATATTTGGTATGATATCTTGCAAATTATTTATTATAAATTGTTGTTTTATAAGAAAATCACATGATCACATATTTATTTATAGCCTTTGCTTTGCCTTTGCTGGAACACCTGTGTCACAGGGTCATGTAACAAAATTTAGTAATAATGTCTAATTATGCCATATTTTACAGTCTGATTACATACAAAGACTTTTGAACACCTTAATAACTCCATAGATGATTGTAGTTTTTCTGGGCAAGCACCACAAGTTTCTAGTTTCAATAATATATCCAAAATGCTGCAATGTAACAGAAGAAAGAAAAAAAAGAAAGATGGATGCTGAATTATAGAGGTAAGTGGTTATGGCACAGTCAAAGTTACAGCCTCATTCTTTAAGTATGATTCACTACAAGCTTGGCACATCTATTTTACAATAGTTTCTTTATTGTATTAGGTATCACAGTAGTTGTCCCTTAGCCACCCTCTTTGTTATCTTGGCTGTGAATATGGTCTTGTCCTGGAAAATGAATTTCGCCTTTACTCTGAGGTCCAGACTGGAGCAGGTTTTCTACCAAGTGATGTCTCTGTACATTGCTGCATTCATCTTTCCTTGATCCTGATTAGTCTCCCAGCACTGTTGCTGAAAAGTAATCTCACAGCATGATGATGCTACCACCATGCTTCACTGTAGGGATGGTATTGGATGGTCTGAGAGTGGGCACAACCTAGGCTCTTTTGGCACACCCAGTTTGGCTGACATGTGCCTTTTACTGAGGAGTGGAGCTTCTATCTGGCCACTCTACCATGGATGTCTGATTGGTGGAGTGCTGCAGAGATGGTTACTTCTTCTGGAAGGTCTTCCTCTAAAGAGAGAAACGCTTGGAGATCTGTCAGAGTGACACTGTGGTTCTTGGTCACCTCCTGACTAAAGCCCTTCTCCTCGACTAATCAGTTTATTGGGTGTTGCAAGCTTCCCAAAGAGTCCTGATGGTTCCAAACTTCTTCCATTTTACAGATGATTCAAGATTCAAGAAAACACAAGGAAGAAATTATACAGAAATAGGATATAAAAAAGTACTTCTATATATATATATATATATATATATATGTATATATCTGTAGAATTATAAATAATCAAGTCAAGAGAAAAAAAGGTAACAAATAAGGATAAAGTGGAATAAAATAATTGAAGTAGACTTTGCAGTGAGTAAACTGTAGACTTATAAATATGTGGTTAACAAATGTATAAAGAGTATAATGTGCAAACAGGTTTATAACAGGTTGTTACACAGTAACAACGAGAACAGAAAGTGCAGTGCAATGTCAGTGTATCGATGTTTATCCTGACGTGAAGTCACGTGATGTTAAGTGACTGAGTTCAGGAGTCTGATGGCCTGGGGAAGAAGCCCTCCTGAGTCTCTCAGTTTTGGCCATCAGGCTTTCGGAAGCGCTACCAGATGGCAGCAGCGTGAAATGAGGGTTTGCAGGGTGATTAGAGTCCTTGATGATCTTAGTAGCTCTACCTTTGCAGCGCTTGGTGTAGACGCCCTGCAGAGACGGAGAGCTGACCCTGAGATACGCCGATAAGCGCACTACTTTTTGCAGGGCTTTGCGGTCATGACTGGTGCTGTTCCCATACCACGCCAGATGCACTGAGTTAAAACACTTTCTATCGCCCTAAATAGAAAGTTTTCAGGATAGCTGGTGAAACCCTGAATTTCTCAGCTGGCGCAGGTGGTACAGTCTTTGCCTGGCTTTTTTCACCTGTGTCTGAATGTGAGCAGTCCAGGTCAGGTCCTCGGAGATGTTTACTCCCAGGTACTTGAAGCTGCTCACTCTCTCTACTGGTGACCCGCTGATCATGAGGGGGAGTATGTCCGCTGCTGCCCCTTCCTGAAGTCCACAATCATTTCTTTGGTCTTGCCAACATTCAGAGAGAGACAGTTGTCCTGGCACCATGATGTTAGATGCTCCACCTCGCCCAAGTATGCCGCCTCATTGTTGTTGGAAATGAGGCCCAGGACAACAGTATCATCAGCAAATTTGATGATAGAGGTGGAGCTGTGTGGACAAACAGTCATGCGTAGAGAGAGAGTAGAGCAGGGGCTCAGGACACAGCCCTGTGGAGCTCCCACACTCAGGGTGATGGAGGTGGAGGTGGACTGGCCTATTCTCACCACCTGAGGCCTGCCAGTGAGGAAGTCCTCAATCCAGTGGCAGAGAGAAGGATTCAGGCCGAGATCCAGGAGTTTGGAGGTTAGCTTGGTGGGAACTATGGTGTTAAAGGCTGAGCTATAGTCAATAAATAGCAGTCTTACGTAGTTCCCACTTTTGCTGTCGATGTGAGTGAGGGAGGAGTGGAGGACATGAGAGATGGCATCTTCAGTCGATCTATTGGGACGATAGGCAAACTGAAGAGGGTCCAAAGTGTCAGGAATGAAGGCGCAAATGGTGTTTTTAATGAGCTCTCAAAGACCTTCATGACTATAGACGTGAGAGCCACTGGACGATAGTCATTTAGGCAAGAGGGTTTACTGTTCTTAGGGACAGGGATGATGGTGGATTTTTTTTGAAGGAGGTGGGGACCACAGATGTAGCGAGGGACTCATTAAAGATAGATGTAAACAACCCGGTGAGCTGATCAGCACAGGACCGCAGAACACGACCTGAAATACCATCCGGCCCGGCAGCTTTCTAACGCCCACACGCTTGAGTGCTCTCCGTAACTTCATCCTCCGAGACAGAGATCACGTGATTGTTGCTGCTCTGAGTAATTTCTCTGCAACGCGCCACTTGGCGGAGTCGCTGCTGACGCGTTACAGTCAAAGCGAGCGTAGAAAGAGTTTAACTCGCTCACGAGCAACGGATCAACGCTTTTTACATCTGCAGAGGATTTAGATCCAAAGTCAGCTGAACTCGGCCGAACATGTCCCAGCCACATCCTCCAGAGCTGCCTGTAGCGCGTTCTGGAGTGGGGTGACTAACGCTTAACTTCTCCGCCTCACCGGGGTTCCTGGAGGAGCTTTTGTTTGTATTCGGAGTGAGGAAAATGGCGGCATGATCCGACGGCCAAACGCTGAAGTGACCGCGCTTTATAGGCGGCTCTTAAACGGAGAGTAGCAGTGATCCAGTGTGTTTGCTCCTCGTGGTGGGCAGGAGACGCGTTGATGAAAGTTTGGCAGGACTTTCTTTAGGTTTGCTTTTGTTAGAAATCGCCCGCGACAAAATGAATGCCGCTGGCCGGATGTTGGTTTATGACGCCGCTGGCAACATCATGAAGGCCAGATAAAGCCAGCGCTGTGTCTGCCTGTGCGTGGATGTAAACGGCGGTCGCGATAACCGCAGAAAACTCCTCGCAGATAGAATGGACGGCAAATGATTGTTAAATGTTCCAGATGAGGCGAAGCAGGACCGCGAGAGAATGGTGATGTTCCTGGATCGCACTCATTTCTTGTTGATCATGAAACACACTCCACCGCTTTGGATTTACCGCCCGCTGTTCTGTCCATCCGAAAACAGAGAAGTTCTCCGACGGCGCCACAGCTGTGTCCGGGACCGCGGGCGTGAGCCATGTTTCGACAAACAAAAGATGTTACAGTCTCTCATGTCCCGTTGAAAACTTATCCTGGCTCTAAGATCGCCCATCTTATTATCCAAGGATTGAACATTTGCTAGAAGAATGCTCGGGAGAGGAGGTCTGAATGCCCTTTTCTCAGTCTGTTACGGATACCAGCTAGCGTTTCCCACGGTGTTTCTTTGTTCTACGCCGCTGGCTCTGTCCATTGTTCAACTCGGCGTTGCAAGAATCTCAGATGGCCACAGAGGATCGGCGAAAGTGTCCTGAAACAGTCCAGTGTAGAGGTAACCAATGTCCAAAAGAGTTTTGCTGTCGTAGTAGATCAATGCAGATGATAAGTTTGTAAAACTGAGAGTAAAAGAAAGTAAAATAGTAAATAAAAGCACAGTTCGTGGAGCGACCTGAACGGGCGCATCAAACACAGCGGCGCCATTTCAGCAAGTCTGGAGGCCACTGTGCTCATTGGGACCTTCAATGCTGCAGAATTTTTCTGTTCCTTCCCCCAGATTATGTCCAATCAATTGAATTTACTACAGGTGGACTTCCAATCAAGAAAAATCTCAAAGATGATCAGTGGAAACAGGACGCACCTGAGTGCAATGTTGAGTGTCATGGCAAAGGCTGTGAATACTTAAGTACATGTGATTTTTATTTTTTTATAAGTTTGCAAAGATTTCAAATAAACCTCTTTCACCTTGACATTATGGGGTATTGTTTGTAGAATTTTAGGGAATATAATGAATTTATTCAATTTTGGATTAAGGCTGTAACATAACAAAAATATGGAAAAAGTGAAGCTCTGTGAATACTTTCTGGATGCACTGTAGATGGCGAAGTCCAGGTGTAACCGGTCTTACTCAACCTGCTCCGAGCGGATTTAAAACGTAGTTTCCAGTTTGAAGGAGGGCATGCTAACAAGGATGCTAATGACGCTAGTGCCTTTTGAGGCCAGGGAAGTGAAGTTTACACGCCGCAGCTCTTACTGAAATATAATTATGTATTTCTGTTCAGTTAGTGACATTGGGCATCAACCACACGACAAATGCTATAATACTTTTTCGTGATACCGATTACTTCTTTCTAATAACGTATTAGATACTAATACACAGGTATCGCTTGAATGGAGAGCCATGCTCTTTATATAATGATAATGAAGTGGTTATGTCATGTACTAGCAGGGGCTTCAATGACATCCAGTCAAAACTTGACCCATCATGGAAACTGTTTCATCCGCCATGATAGATTGATATCCTTACAGGTGTGTTAGCAGACAGGGTTAAATTTAAATGCACCTCCTTCAGCAGACGTGTGTGTGTGTGTGTGTGTGTGTGTGTGTGTGTGTGTGTGTGTGTGTGTGTGTGTGTGTGTGTGTGTGTGTGTGTGTCTGTGTCTGTGTCTGTGTGTGTGTGTGTGTGTGTGTGTGTGTGTGTGTAAGAGGAAGAAACATAAATAAATTAAGTTCCATTATGTCATGGTCATGTGATTGACTTCTGTTTCTCTGCTTTCTCTTGATTGTGGCTCAGGCTCTAGAGGCTTTACAGGATGTGGTGGAAAACTGACTTAAACCCATAAAGAGGAAATAAATGATGGAGCTCATGTGGCAAAGTGAAAAGAGTGAAAAGTGGGAAACTGTTTGCTGGACTGACTAGATATCTCTGCAACTATTACAATAAAGCTAATCAATTCTCCGTACACCATTTTTGTTGTTCCGGTTAATCACGTGGCCACGACTAGCAACTGCATGTGTTAAACCAATTGCAAATGCACAGTAAACATTGTATTTGGGAAATTGTGGTTCAGTAAGAGTTAGATCATACGACCACAAGACCAAAGAGCATACAAACTGACCATGATCACAGATACACAAAAGAAAATCATTAAAATTTAAAACATAAAAGTTTAAAAGTTTAAAGTTTTAAAGCTAGGCAAGTTTACATGGAACATGGAAAGTTAATATATATATTGTTTTGTTAACGTGTCAGCCTTCAAAGAGTCTTAACCTAAAGACTGTGTGTGTAGGCTTTTTAAACAACAGATACAGCACTGTTAGGACTTCCCACTGGAAATCCTGCAATGCACAAGATACCCTACCAGAACTTCCTGTTTAGTTCACACCCATCATTTTTCTATGGTCCATAAATCTCCATGGACCACTGGGTCACTCACCTACAAAATATATCAATAAACAAGTCATTAAAAAGTACACATATACAGTTATTGCAGTATTGTCAGTATACAGCATTGATTACAGTATTTAGTATAAAATATTATTAAACGACATGATTATCACAAAAAAATATTTTGTATTGATGCTTTTGCTTTGAAGCAATTGTGCAGAAGGCCTCTTGTTTTAAATGGAGAATGAACATGAGCTACTGTGTGCCTTTATTAGCAGCTTGGTTTCAGAGTCAGAATGATACGTGTGGTCAGAAGTCAGAACTATTTAGGTCAGTGTAGGGTCTCAAGTGTTTTTTGTTGTTGGTTGAATGCTACAGGTGGTATTTTTGGTGTACCTAAGAGTGCACTCGAGTGTTAGTGTGTGTGTAAGGTGTATGAGTGGGTGAAGAGCTGCTTCTGCACAAAAGCGCTTGAAACTCCTTAACAGGCCTCTGCGCCTCTTTTTAGTGACATTTACTATGGAACATTTCTTAGCTGCTTGTGTGATGCAAATCCTGCCAAAATAAATATGTCTCAGAACGTCATCTGTATTAAAGTGAATGCACCGAGTCAAGCTTTTATTTCAGAACAAAAAGACTGAAAGCCTCAGTTGAATGATCGCATTTTTGGTCCTTTATGATTGTGAACCAGGTGTGAACTGAGATACAAAGATGTTTTAGGTTTTAGTAATACACAACAGAGCAAATACGCATAAAGCTGCTCAAGGTGTGTTTATACAAATATGGAAACATGATACAGCTTCACCATCATCGTTCTAGCCATTGCTGGTTTTGAATACACCCATTTGATCAGGATGGTCATGTGACCTAAAACTGGTGAAGATTTAAATTTTTAATGTAGCTTGTCATAAATTTTGGAGAGAAAAGCAGTGTCAAATCAGTTGAATGTAATAGTCGATGGTGGCGTTAGTTTGAGTTTGACAGCCACTGTGAGATTGGCATGGCAGATTATGAACAGAAAACCTTTCACTGCTTGGCCACTAACTGTATGTAAATGATTGAAATAAAAGTAGCAGCATTGTAAGGCTACTACAATTTTGTTTCATGTTGTTTTAGGTTAAAACTGAACGGATGTCTTAAGGCCAATTCATTGCACCGACATGCCGATCAACAGCAAGACACTTTGTTGGGTTTGGTGCTTGTTTTTGCAGATTGTTCAACATGCTCAGTCGTGAGAAAGTTGACACAGATGTTGTCTCAGAGGTGTAGGAAATGGTGGCCTACCAGAACCCAAGGTTTCGAAAGGAAAACCCTCTAGATGTTAACTGAGAAGAACAAGACTGTTGGTCTAGGGTCGTACATTGGCACTGTTTTTAATAGCATGCTACCATTAGCGTTGGTCTGCACTTGTTATTGCCAAATGAATTTGATGAAATAGCGTTTGTAAGGTGTTGGAATCAGTGTTGGGGTAACGCATTACAAGTAACTTGAGTTGCGTAATCAGATGCATTACTTTAAAATTTACAACATAATATCTGAGTTACTTTTTCAAATAAGTAACACAAGTTACTTTGTTTTTCCATTTATTGACTGACAGCTCTCTTGTTCCCCTGGGAGTAAGTGCAGTGACGTTGTGTGTGAACATGATGGTTATTGATGGATATTGTGAGCTCTAAATGTGAGCATTTACTCATCTTACTTGCCAAAAAGGTTCAGGTTTCTCAAAATGAATAAAATCTGTAAAATGAAAAATTAGAATACGCAAACCTCCAATAATTAAATATGTTGGTGACTGTCCGCCAGAAATGTGTGGCAATCAGAAGGCAATCTTTATCCATCAATCCTGGATATACTCCTAGACACTATTTGCATCAAGTTTCATCCTTGCAGTGTCTGCTGTGCCTCACACTCATCACTATTTGCATATCACACGGGTTCTTTAGAACAATGATAGAGTTTTGAATACACAACAAACCAATATAATATTAGACAACTATTGTGTGCAAGCTTCACATAAATGTGTTTAAAGATGTTCATGAGGAGAGCTTCCCAGACAAACCCTGGATCCTCCCATGATTTCCTCATTACATAAACATATCATCATTCACTGGCACCAACATCTTGAAAACACTTCTTGGAAACCTACTTTCGACAAATGCATAATGTCAAGAATAAGAGCGCTATAAAAATGAATTGATTACAGTGTTTTTTTTTTTTTTTTTTTTTTTTTTTTTTTACAAATTATTCAATAAAGTAATAGCTTGAAGCAACAAAAAATATGATCAGAATATACTGCTGACAGATATTGAGAAAAAGAGTGTGTGTGTGTGTGTGTGTGTGTGTGTGTAGTCCACGCCTATAGATCCTTTATCAGAACTCAATATGTGAGCCTTGTAGCCTCGTTTAATTCTCATATGGATATATTTTGTTACTGAAGATGTGATGTGAACTACACATGTGAACGGAAATTCTTTTCCTAACCGGAGTACCGGATCGCTGAAATGGTTTTTCGCACGCACTCGATTATTCTCGTCATGTTTGGCTGTATATCGTCGAGTTGTGAAGAAGTTCATAAAATGATTCACAGCGCATCTTTCTTCTGTCTGAGTTTACTGCTATCGAGTGGTAAGTCATCCTTTAAAATAACAAAACTGTCATGTTTCTATTTTATGTTTATTTGTGATGGGACAATTCCAAACAGTGTATGCTATTAGTTTGACCCTTTCCGTGGTGTTCATTATTTAGTGCAATCATTTGCTTAATCTTGCTCATTCATATTTTATTTGATCTTGAATGTTTTATATTTTCCTAAAGGGAGCTTCTTTTCTCTCCAGGTGTGTTTGCTGATCCAGATGAAGTGAAGTCAGTGTCAGTGACTGAGGAGATTCTGTCACTCTAAACTCTGATGTTACTGAAGTACAGAGAGATGATCAGATACTGTGGATGTTTGGACCCAAAGAGACTCGAATCGCTGAAATCTATAAGCAGGACATTGATATGTTTGACAGTAATGAGACATTTGGAGACAAACTCCAGATGGACAGTCAAACTGGATCTCTGACCATCAGAAACATCAGATCTGAACACACTGGACTTTATAAACTAGAGATCCGCAGCAACAGAGGAAACTCAAACCAGAGATTCAATGTTACTGTCTATGGTGAGTAAATGATTCTCATGATGATTGAGACTGATGACACTCAAAAATAAAACTTCTCATTCATCTGGTAATTCATAAGTAGCTATTTAATAACTGACAAATGTGAGATGGAAACCTATTTTCTACAGTCAGTTTATTTATCAATTGTTAATGTGCTTTTGCACTTCCTGAAGGAGATACCAGTGCTTACAAGCAGAACAATAGTGTTGATGTTTTAGCAATGATGGTTAGAAAAGCTGCAAACCCACATTTAGAGAGAAGAGAAATGAATACTAAAATGCACTTTAGATTAATAAACTTATGGCAATCATATTCAAAACATATCATAATACAGAATCCAAATCAATATGCAAATATAACAGAATGTTTTTTGAAAACACCATTAAAAGTCAAAGAGAGATTAAAAAAATAGCACAAAAAAGATAACAACAAAGGTAGAGTCTCTATGTTGAGCAGTTCATGAGCAGATGTCAATTATTTTTATATTTTATATTTCCCAGCTCGCCTACCCGCTCCTGTAATCACCAGTAACTCCTCAAACTGTTCATCATCATCATCATCATCATCATCATCAGTGTCCAGTTGTTCTCTGGTGTGTTCAGTGTTGAATGTGAGTCATGTGACTCTCTCCTGGTTCAAAGGAAACAGTTCATTGTCCAGCATCAGTGTGTCTGATCTCAGCTTCAGTCTCTCTCTACCTCTGGAGATTCAGTGTCTGGATGATTCCTACAGCTGTGTGGTGTCTTATTCATTCACCAACCGGACTACACAGCTCAATAACACTGATCTCTGTCATCCATGTCCAGGTATCACAATATATCTTATCCTCTAATTGTGTTAAATTAATCAAAATTGTGCGTTTTATAGCTTTTATTTATGAGCTTTGTGCTCATATATATGGTAATATATGTTCACTTCATTAAAGTGCCCCATTATGGATTTTAAAAATTACCTTTCATGTAGTGTGTACGTGTGTTACATAGTTCTAAATGAATGAAAACATCCTGCAAAGTTTTAAATCTGAAAGTGCGCCTTATGTGACGTTATTATCTCTCAAAAGTAAGAGTCGACTCTGAATCAATTGAACGAATCCTAAGCCGTTTCTGCTGTGACATCAAGGCAAAACATTAGCATATTGACCATCCACTTATTGCGCGTACATATTGTATTTAATATACTCACGTTATTACTGTCTTAATGAAATAATGCTGTAAATGCGCTGTTATTGACACAGTTCCCACATGTGCACCACAATAAATTCAAACCACACACACACAGGTTTGTTGATGGACGCACACTTGTTAATGCTTACGGTGAGGAATTATAGTTGAAACATCTCATAATGTACCTCAAACTGAGTAGCATCACTGAGAAACGTCCTGCTCAGGGTTCGGGTTGAATAACTAGGTCTTCCAGTGTTTCATCATCGATTCGGACTCGCGCAGGGTATAAAATCGACGTCATCATTACTGTCTTTACAGTGTGTACTATCGCTGAGCTTTCGGAAGCCTCCGGACGGAGCTGAAGATCAGTTAGTGAAGTTCCTAAACTTAGGGAGGAGCGAGCCCATATAATCTTCCAATCAACAGCCAACAGCCATACAGAGTATATAAGCAGCTGCTTGCCTCTCCTCAGTCTCTGTTCCAGCATCCCACCACCTCCACAAACTCCACCTTTATCATAGGTACCTTGCCCTACATAATCATATCCTATATTTAGTCACTGTGGAAGTATATCAGAGCTCGAGTTGTAGCTGCTTCATCGAGCCCCATAACAGTGGACAGCAAGCCAAATAAGTTTAACCTAACATCTTAAGATCTTATATGGGCAAACAAACTCGTTAATGGTAATGGTCAGTGGTGTAATGTAATAATACTGTCACGGTTGTGGGTGCAGAGAAGAGGCGAGGACTCTAGAGCAGAAGAAAGGGTGGTTTTATTAAATAACAAAATAAAACAAACACAAAGGAAAAAACCACAAGGGGGAAACTCAAACAGACTGTAAAACATACAAGGAACCAGGAGAACAAAACGCTAGGCACGGAACAACCGGCAGGAACAAAAGACAACGAACCAGCAAACACAAGGAGACTAAATAGGGAACAAACAAGGCAGGTGATGAGGGAGAACAGGCGGGGCAAATTAATCAAGCACATGGCCAGAAATGACAAAATACAAAAAAATGTGCTTACACAAGACAAAACAGACATATGACAAATACTTTGTTACAGCACTTGAGTATTTTTTGGAGAATCTGTACTTTACTTAAGTTTTTATATTTCTGTCAACTTTTAGTTTTACTCCACTACATTTCCTAAATAAAACATATACTTTTATCCCGATACATTTCCCAAATGATTTTCGTTAGTTACTACAAAATAAAGTCGGAAGAGACTTCAAGCAAGCATGTGCAAAAAGTGCTTGCATACAATCATGTTGATTTCTACGAGCACCATACATGACGTGCAAGAAAAAAAAGTAAACCGTGCCCATGATTTACTATTTAGTTCTCGATTTATAATCATGCGCACATTTAGCAAATCGAGGAAACGAATTACTAAATCGTGGCGCATGATTTATAAATAGAGGAGCTAATTGCCTACCAGTTTTTTCTGCATGTGTGGGTCTCCGTGATTTCATTTTCCGGTTGCGTCCGTTGCTGAGCGGCTGAAAGGGCGCGTTGTCATTATACAGTACGAGAGCGGCCTCTAGAGGCCAAATAAAACTCACTGATGGCTCATGGAGTTTGTTTTGACACGTGACGGGAGGCCGCGTGCTGTACAGAGCGACACTTTAAAACTGATTTAAAACATAGACAACAAAACGGTATGTTATACAGTACACTAGAGTACATGTTTTCATATCACTATAGAGTAATTCGTTTGTTGACTGGATGAACAGCAGTATGTTTGCCATCAAGGCTGAGAGGATGCTAACATTAATAGTACCTCAAGCATCCTCATCATGCAGCCGACATAAATCGATTTCAGTTCTTTTTAATCGCCGCTGTAACACATACTTTGAATAGATAATCAAGTGTTCTAAATTAGAAGCAAATAACGCCTGAAAGTATACATATAATATTCAGTCTAATTTCAATGCTATGCCTTTGTGTGTAAAGATGGCCAACTTTAAGCATGACTGTTTGGATTTATATTAAATGGTAAGTAACACTTTACAATAACAGTCCATTTGTAACATTAAATAAGGTTGATTTCAACATTTACATCTTAACATTTTAAAGTTGTCGCTTGCATTAGTTAATACACTATGAATTAACATGAATAAACATTTAACCATTTTTTAATTCAAATAAAACAAAAATGGAACAAAATGGACAATCTTGCTGCTCAAACTGTGTATAGAACAATTTTTTTGCTTCTTTGTATTTTGTGTTTACTTATACTTTTACTTTCAATACTTAAGTATATTTAATATAAAAAATACTTTTCATACTTATATTATATTCTAAACAGTGACTTTTACTTCTACCAAAGTCATTTTCTGGTAAGATATCTATACTACTATTCATGTATGGCTTTTAAGTACTTTATCCACTGGTAATGGGCGCTGCACGTGGTAGACCAGTCACAATCAGAGCAGAGTAGGCTCGCAGAAAGAGCTGATTCATCCATCGAGTCATCTGAGAATCATGGAACATTGTGATGATGTAGTACAGAGCCCCACACGACATGCAAGGAAAAAAAAGTAAATCATGCGCACAATTTACTATTTCGTTCCCTAGATTTATAAATCGTGCGCATGATTTAGCCTACTAGTTTTTACTGCATGTCATGTGCAGGGCTCCATAGATGTGCAATGTACATTATGAGAAAATAAAACTGTTTTTTTTTACCTTTGATGCATGTAAACCTGAGACCTCCAAAACTAAATTAGCAAATTTTAAAATACCATAATAGGGGCACTTTAAATATGTTCTCGCCTATTGACAGTTCTTTTTGTTAGCAGATATTATCATATACAAATGTTTATCTTAAGTCTGTTGGCAGTTTAAAAAAATGACATATCTTCTGTTTGTCCCACCCAAACATCCTGTTTCAATAGGAAATACATGAACTTAGTGAAACAAATGGTATTTTTAATATTTGTAAATATAAATTATGATCTTTAAAGTAAAGCCCAGATAGATAGTTGTTGAGCTGCTGTATAGATAAATGATAAATTAACTAAATTAATATCAACGCTGAACTTACTTAAGCTGGACAATGTCACTATTTTGGCTGCTGTACAGCCAAAACAAACTTTGTAGCATTATTTTCCTATCACTGTAAAGCTGCTTTGAAATAATCTGTACTGTTAAAAGCACTATATAAATAAAAGGTGAATTGACTTTATAGTAGAATCTTTATCACAGAGATCAAAATATTCAAGTACTTTAGTTAAACACCTGCTTATTTGAAACCTAACATGTTAAATCATATTTCATAACCATAATGGTTTGTTTAAAGTTTCAGCTGTATTATATTCATTATATTCATGTGCATTACAGCAGTGGACCATCGTTCAAGTTTCATGATGGCAATACTGTTACTCTAGCGCTGCTGGTGGTCATGGCTGTAGTCGGAGGTTTGATGTACCACAGAACATGTAAAAACAGGACACAAAGGCAAGTATTGATATGAATATATATACATTTCAAGTTCAACACTATGAAACTTTTTTGTGCTCAATATTTACAAAATGTATATAATGAGTACATCATAATCCATTTTCCAAACCATGATTTGTCTTATCCTGAATCACTATGGTACACTTATAATAAGTGTTTATATTCTGACTAATCCGGTTTAATCCGGTTCGGGTCGGAACCACTGCGGAGTAGTCCAGTACCTGCGTGACTGGCCATAGACATAAACAGAGAGAAGTAGCTCCGCTGCAGTGTTCTTTTCGCAAGACTCATGCAGTTCTGTTTGTTAACAGCTAGAGCGCCAAAAGTTACCTATAGTGTTGCTTTAATTAAATGTATTTTGTTTTATTAAATGTATGATTTTATTAAAACAGTTTATACTGATGAAGAAGAGATGCATTATGCTGATCCAACATTCTCTACACATCCGCTTCAGAGTTCGGTAAGATACTGTATATTTTATTACTGTATGAACTGTGCCTGTTTTTAATATGTAAACTTCCTCGGCTTCTTTAAATTACTGTTGTCAATTGTGTGTGTGACTGAGAATGTGCTGACATGCATCTAAGGCCTGGGACACACTAGATGATTTTCAAATCTTAATCGATTTTAAAACTGTGGAGATCACAGACATAAAGGCAGTTTCAACCGATTTTTAGCATTATAATCCTCCGAATGCACACGGAAGACTTGTCTCAACCGCGACACCACACACCTCTCGATTGTAGTAACATTTTCACAGTGAGACGAGATCTCACGGAGACTTCAAACAGGACTTGAGAAGAAAAACAGATGGAGGATGATCAACATCGTCAGCTAGTTCTCCTGGCGTGAAGAAAAACAAAGGAGAAAAAAAGTATACGGGCGATTTTCATTCTCAATATTCCACGTTCGTGGCATGTTTGTGGCTGCCAAGTTTCAGCTATAGAGGCATGCAACATCTGGTTGGTGAAGCTTGTTTACTCTCATTGGCTATCGTGAACCGGCGAACATTTAAAAGACTTTAATCAAATAAATACAAAATGAAAGTAAGAACACAAACTCAAATGTAAACAAAACACAACATAAATCCACGCCTGGTCCTCTCTCGCCCTTCACTGGTGTCGCTTGTCCTTATATGCCTCCGAGCTCCTCATGAGAGGACTCCAGACTCGAGGTGACATTCATTCTCAATCACACACTGGTCTCGCCGCTCCTCCCACATCTCTCGCCGTCTACCTCGCCACATACCCCTATCGCCCCTCGCAGGCCGGGGGGTACACCCGAGACGGTGCCTACTCCTCGGGCCTCCATCTCCATGTCTCCCGCGCCTGGGGTATGGACAGACGAGACGGAGACACAGAGAGCGACAGGACGAGAGAGTGGAGAGAGGGGAAAATAAAAATTCTGGTCCGCTTCGCAGACACACTGCTGCTCGGTCCTCAGCCAGCCAAGAGGCTCTTCCTCACGGTGCCATGCGATGGTACTAGACGCCAGTGACAGCTCGCTCCTCCTCTGCCCCTGGCGGCCGGGCGGTGGCTCTTCCGGTTGAGGGCAGCCGCAGCGAGTCCTGTGAGTCCTACACTCCCTGCTCCTCCCCTAAATGGCGGCGCCAGCGACTCCTGCGCTCCCTCTCGGACGGCGGCTCCAGCACCATCACCTTGGCAGCCACTGCGGTCTTCATCCATCCGCACTGCCCGAACTCCTCGGCACCTCGATCCCCTCAGCAGCCCGACAGCTCACGGGTTTTTGGCACCAATGTAACAAAGCTCAGAGATTTAAGGAGGAAGGAGGCGGGAATCAGCTAACATTTAAAAGACTATTTATCAAATAAATACAAAAATGAAAGTAAAAACTTGCAGGTGACGCTTCATTCTCAATCACGCACCGGTCTCGCTCACTCCTCCCACATCTCTCGCCGCCTACCTCACCACAATCAACATATTTGATAGTTACAATTTGGGATCGTGTGGGCGCCACCACGATAGGGAGCAGTAAAATAATCGTAATGGCACCACTTGATTGAGAAGTTTTTGTACAAAAAGTGGTTTATGCGACAAACATTGAATTGGGCCACGCCCCGGATCGCTTGGGGGGTGCAAATCGGGCTCAAAATCAGGCTTAAAATCTTCAAGTGTGTGGCAAGCCCTAGACGCCAAAAGGTTTTTATCACTCATTTGAGGGAATTACAGCTGTTATGTTACATGAACTGCCTCTCACTTTGGTATGGCTTGTGTTTTTTAACCTTCTTGACCTGATTTTTTTATTCTGGTTCTGTTTTCTTGCAGGAGGTCGTTGCAGAAGATCACACAGTGTACTCAACTATTAAGACATGAATTTAAGATTCAACGTTTTTATTGTTATACTGGAGGTCAATGCCATGAATTTTGGCAGTTCACCAAATCTGATCACTTTGACATCATTAATGTTTACTCTGTTTCATTACATTTCATTTAGAGCAGCTAAAGTTAAAGTCTGGTGTCAGATTAGTGAGGTCATTTTTGTTAATGTGTCTTTTTGTTTCACTCCACATTTCATAATATCAGTCCAGTATTAAGATAAAGAATATATCAATATTAAAGGGACGGTTTCTGAAGGTGGCCTCTGCTAGATATTGTTGTTAAAAGTGTAACAACAATATCTTGTTGTTTCTAGAGTTTCTTGTTGCTTGGTTCAGATATACTTTGTGTCATTTATTATGTATAAGTTTCATATTTTGTTATAATTTTTGGGTGTTTTAGTATGTTTATTTTTTCATATGTTTTATATATTTTATTTTATTATTTTTTCATTTGGTAATTTAGTTCTGTGTTAGTTTGATATTTGTTTCTTTGGCCTTTGTTTACACCTGCAGTTGTGCTTTCACTGGTGTTTAAAGATGTTTAAAAGTCATTGGTGTTTCAGTTTACGCTATGTCTCCACCTCATCCTGTTTCCAAAAAGCACTTAGAAAATGATAATATAAGTGTAAATTGTCATTTCTTTATGACTTTGAAATTAAATGGGTTTTTTTCACTGAAATGAGACAGCCTAAATGATGTATGGGGCTGACAATTGCGACCCTGGAGAACGCAGCCTTCACTCTCAGGAAAAAAAGGTACTGGGGCGGTACCCTAAGGTACAAAAGTGAAAAGGTACATCTTTGTACCTTACTCACCCCTAAATGGTACATATTAGTACCTTAAAAGGTACATATGAGTACTTTAAGAGTGCGATTAATACCTTAAAGGTGCATATTAGTACCTTTCGGTTTTGTACCTTAGGGTACTGCTCCAGTGACAGCAATGTACCTTTTTCCTGACAGTGTTCGGGAAATCAGACATATGTGCCCTCCTGCTAATGTTTTCATGCTAACATTTTAAGATCATTATTAATGGCCACATAACTGAACAGATATTCTACTGAAAGATTGTTTGTTCATAAGTTTGAGAGAACTTTGCTGTAACGTTAACCAACTTTCTGAGAATGTCCCCTCTTAGCGTGGTTGTAGTTTCTCTTTGTTCTGGAACAGAGGAAACTATATACTCCAGCATAATTTGAGACACAGATTAAAGTTCACTGATAAAAATCTTACATGTCAGCAGAATTCTTTTGTGTGTTTTAAAACCAGAAGAGGAAGAGCTCAACTGAAATAATTTGACTGCTGTCTTTTGCATATCCAAATAGTCCTATGACAAACGAAGACACATTTGCATGCACAGCAAGTTTAGTGAGTATAAAACAAGCTAATGATCACTGAAAAAAAAAAAAAAACAACACACACACACACACACATATATATATATATATATACACACACACATACAAACATTTGTGTGTGTATGTGTATATATACACTTACCTAAAGGATTATTAGGAACACCATACTAATACTGTGTTTGACCCCCTTTCGCCTTCAGAACTGCCTTAATTCTACATGGCATTGATTCAACAAGGTGCTGAAAGCATTCTTTAGAAATATTGGCCCATATTGATAGGATAGCATCTTGCAGTTGATGGAGATTTGTGGGATGCACATCCAGGGCACGAAGCTCTGTTCCACCACATTCCAAAGATGCTCTATTGGGTTGAGATCTGGTGACTGTGGGGGCCATTTTAGTACAGTGAACTCATTGTCATGTTCAAGAAACCAATTTGAAATGATTCAAGCTTTGTGACATGGTGCATTATCCTGCTGGAAGTAGTCATCAGAGAATGGGTACATGGTAGTCATAAAGGGATGGACATGGTCAGAAACAATGCTCAGGTTGGCCGTGTCATTTAAACGATGCCCAATTGGCACTAAGGGGCCTAAAGTGTGCCAAGAAGACATCCCCACACCATTACACCACCACCACCAGCCTGCACAGTGGTAACAAGGTCCATGTCCATCCCTTTATGACCACCATGTACCCATTCTCTGATGGCTACTTCCAGCAGGATAATGCACCATGTCACAAAGCTCGAATCATTTCAAATTGGTTTCTTGAACATGACAATGATCGATGATCATTTAAATTATCAATCAATTAATCATTCGTTAGCCTTAATACTGCAATATACGCTCACAGTAGTGGCTTATAGCCGACAGCATGACAGGGTGTGCAAATGTTCCTCACCAAATGAATGAGAAGGGTTTTTAATCTGAATAAAGTGCTAGTATGATGTGATTGATCATGTGTAAGTTTTCATAAACCAACTAAAATGTATTTACAAAAATAAATTTTGCAGTATTACATTATGAAATGAGTTTAATACAGCTTTTAAAAATATTACTCCACGCAATCTGATCTGCTTCTCCAGCACATGCTTTCTCCTGTCATGTTTATCATGTTTATCGACTTTTATTTGACACGCCTAATTGAAGGAAACATGTTAACCGAGTTTTTGTTTACTAACCAAAAGAAAGTAGTATGTCCCACAAACTGCCCAATTAATCCAAATTTGTACACCAAAGTTGTAACCTTCCCAAATAGAGATTTTATAAACTTTTGACTGCGTCTCCAGAGGCCACAAGTTGGCGTAATGAGCAAAATATTAATATACTGCATTAAATAATTTATTCAAAGTAATGAAATAACAATGACTGCCTGTAAAAAGTGCATAACATTTAAAGTAACATTTCAAAATTAGTGCTAATCGATTAATCGTGATCCAAAATAAAAGTTTTAAATATTTGCATGTATATACTGAATATATTATATATATATTACATTTTTCTTAAATACAGTATATACATGCATGTGTGTGTATTTACATATACATAAAAATTGACGTGATGACTATAACAGCAAACAGCTATCCACCTGTCACTCAAAGTGGCCACGCCCTTAATTATGCAGAACTTTAAGGCTTTATATAATGTAAACAAATTAGTAATTTTAAAAAAATCACCCATGAAGTTGTCATGAAGGGCAAAATTAAAAGCAGCAGGCAATTCAAGCAAAGTGGCTGAGTTCAAAGGGAAGGTTGCAGCATCACTAGAGGAAAGAAAAGGTATCGTGGATACAGAAAAGGCTGGAAGCTGCTTGCCTCTGCACTCGACTTAAAGGGATAGTTCACCAAAAAATGAAAATTTAATGTTTATCTGCTTACCCCCAGGGCATCCAAGATGTAGGTGTCTTTGTTTCTTCAGTACTACACAAATGAAGATTTTTTTACTCCAACCGTTGGAGTGTTCTAGTCAGATAATGCATGTGCATGGTAACATTTTAGAGTATGAGAGCTATGAGAGTAAATAAAAACATACACATACGCATCCATATTAAATTCTGTGGCTCGTGATTTACACATTGATGTCTCGATCGGTTTGTGCGAGAATCCGAACAGTATTTATATAATTTTTACCTCGACGCGACTCTATGAACAACAGCCTTCTCTGTGCGAACACTTCCGTGGGTGAGATCAAATGTACACGATAAGATGAGCTGAAGATGAGCTGGAGCTCTACTGGAAGGAACCGCCCATACCACTATGTAAAGACCGGAAACCCTTAAAGCTTAATCTTGCTCAGCAATGTTTTGATTATCATAACACTAATAAGACAGAAAATGTTGTAAATTAAATTCATAGTTTCACAAAAAAAAAAAAATAATAATAATGTTAGGCAGAACAATGCATCAGTTACTTTTCATTAATTAAATGTCTGTCATCATCTCATTTTGGTGTACCAAAAGATTTATATTGTAAAAAATAATAATCGAATAATAACTGTAAATGTATACTAGTAATAATTGTAGATTAATATTTTAGCCTTCGATCTGTTCTGAAATAAATGCCCTTTTTCTTTTTCGGGTTCTAAGCAAAGCAGTGTTAAATCGATGGATTTTGACGTCAGATATATTAGATCTGAATCCCCACCAGAAGATCAGGGGCCTGTACCATGATGGTAGTTTAACAAACTCAGGGTTACAGGATTAGTTTCGAGTTGACAAAGCCAAACCAATCTATTCAGGCTTTGTTGGTCCCATGATGCTGATCGTCAGCTTTCTCTGTCAACTCAGGCTTTGATCCTGAGTTTAGAGTTTAGCTGTGACATCAGTAGTGAACAGCCAATCACATGCTGAGGATCAGTGATGTGACATATATTAAGAATTTAAACTATTTACACAGGAAGAAGAAAAGAGTTGCCTATGAAAGAGGACAACTTAAAGAAAAAATAGTTTACGCCAATGCAAGTAAAAGTTATGAAGTTAGTTTAGTTGATATATAGAGAGAATTGAACATTTAAGCTCACATGTAGTAATTTTTATAGCTTTATTGATTTAAAAGCTTATTTGTATGACCTTTATATAGGCTATTTATATTCATTTTAACTAAGTGCCTATTAATGATTAACTAAAATGACACGTGTCATTGATTAAGGGTATAATAATTACATAAAAGATTTTTATAATTATTATAAATACGCATTGTTAAAAGCCAGACGCTTTTAGTCTTTAAAAACCATTTGCTATGAAGCAGGAGGAGTGACTTTATTTCATCAGAGGTTTGTCACTTTGCTCACAGCTGATTGGTCCGATTTCAGTTTGAGAGCTCTTATCCAGAACATAACCGCTCCGAGCAGGTTAGCCACGTAAGTTACTATGGAGATGAACACTGCTAAAAGCCAAACCACTTTCATGGTACCTAAAAAACCCAGGGTTGGCACAAACTAAGCTTAAACATATCTGGCTAGCCAGCTAAACCGGCTTCATGGTACAGGCCCCTGGTGTCCAAACCAGTAAAACATATCAACAGAAAGCCTTGTCTGGTTCCCAAAACTCTATTAACAGTCTTCTATCAGCCGGAGAGCTTGGCAGAGAAGAGCAGAAGCAGGAGACAAAGTGATAATAAAAAGAGCTGAGTTTATTGAATTATCTTAGTTGCATACGCTCAATGCTCAGATTTCTCTGAATGTCAATGTCTCAATGCTCAGACTTGGTCTGACAAGTACAAATCCGACAAGTGTTATTATATCAAAGCAAAAACAATGGAGAAATTACTGCTTCACAACATTGTCTTGTGACGTTAAACACATTGAAATGGAGACATTCTCTTATATCTTACACACCACACAATCATAAGATAAAACAACAGCAAGCATGGCAAGAGCAAGGAAATATAAAACCATAAAATGAAAAATCAATAAGATTAAATGCTAAATAAAAATGTTTAAATGATTAAACAGCAAATGGCAATTGAATAAATGACTAATGATTATAAACTTAAATCATATATAAAAAAACGGATGTACGCTTTAATTCTTCTTACAATAGCTTCAAAACCATTTCATCCGTACTCAAAATCAAACAAAGCTTTCAGATCATACATCAGTCAATAATATAAACACTACAGATCATTCATTAGACACTACATCAAAATAAAAATGGAGAACAGCATCCATAACGCCACAGAAAAAGAAGTCTATTGTATAGTAAACAAATTTTGCAATTACATAAAAAGGAATCACAACTGAGTAAGGTGAATGTATTGTACTGCAGGTATAGCGTTGTAATGACTGTCCACGCCACAGGCAATGTCATCTCTTGCCAGGCAAAGGGAAAACCCTGACGGATCCAGCCTCAACAACACTCCAGACCTTTTCCCTTTCTCATCCTCATCCACCATCTATTACACGTGATTCTTCCTCCTCTCCCTCTCAGATTGTTTCCATCCATTGTTCGACCAACATTCAGTGCACCAGTGCACTCTGATCGGGCTTATACTTACCCGCACAGTTTATCACATCATCAGAAACAAGTGTGAACAAATCTGCGCTGTTGTGTGTGAGTCTTTGTCGCTTGTATTTAGCAACACATGTTTTAGTGAGTGAGAATGTTTAAAGTTTATCAAAAAGACTGCATGAGATTTGCAAATAGTGTCTAACGGCCTAAACTTGTTAGAAAGAGGATTTATTCGACAAATTGGTTTAGGCCACTGAGAATTTGGTTCAGTGATTGGGGTTTAGTGTCTCGGCAATTGAGAAAATTGTTTACTCAAAGTTTATTAAAATGTTTAAGGTACAGGCTAATTATTAATCTCAAACCCTAAAGTGTTATCAATGTTTTATGTATTTGTTAGAATAGGTAAAACTCATATTTTAACTGCTGAATAATAAAAGCCTAACTATTAATAAAGCTGAATAATAAGAGACTAACGATTAATCTGAAGTAATCAACGAGCAGGAGATTAATCATTCTAATAATTTGATTAATCGAATATCAAAACAATCATTAATGCAGCACTACACATCTGGAAGTACGGGATCAGAACTACTTACTATAATTTCAGGAATGCATTTTTTTTATGACCGATTAGAGTAGATAAATGAGTGAAACTCTTTCCACATGGATGGCAGTGATACGGCTTCTCTCCACTGTGGATTTTCTCATGTATTCTGCGATATTCGACCGCTTTGAATCTCTTGTCACAGTGTGAACACTTGTAAGGCATGCTTCTGTAGTGTGAACAGTCTGGTGAACTTTCAGTGCGCCATCTGTAAAAAACCTCTTCCCACACTCTGAGCAAACATGATCCTTCACTCCGCTGTGTCTTTTCTGGTGTATTTTTAAGGCTGTCGCATTACGAAAACCCTTTCCACACAAATAACAGACGTAAGGCTTCTCCTTTGTATGAACTTTCCGGTGGTCCCTCAGAAAATCTGGCCTAAAAAACTTTTTACCGCATTGTTCACAGTTATATACCCTTTCTCTAGAATGACTAAGCAGGTGTACTTTATAAACGCCTGATTTTATGAAACTCTTTCCACACTGGTCACATGTGTGCAGATTCTCTCCAGTGTGGGTTTTCATGTGATCCTTTAGGGCTCCTTTTCGTGCGTAACTCATCCCACAGCGATCACATGCGTGCGGCTTCACTCCAGTGTGGATTGACATGTGTTCATTAAGGGTTGCTTTATGTGCAAAACTCTTCCCACACTGATCACACGTGAACGGCTTCACTCCAGTGTGGCTCTTCATGTGTTCGTTAAGGTTTCCTTTATGTCTGAAACTCTTCCCACACTGAACACACGTGTATGGCTTCTCTCCAGTGTGGATTTTCATGTGTACGTTAAGGTTTCCTTTATGTGTGAAACTCTTCCCACACTGATCACATATGAACGGCTTCTCTTTAGTATGGTTTTTCATGTGAACATTAAGGTTTCCTATTTGAGTGAAACTGTTCGTAGACTGATCATATGTGTACAGCATCACTCCAGTGTGGATTTTCATGTGTACATTAAGGTTTCCTTTATGTGAGAAACTCTTCCCACACTGATCACATTTGTAAGGCTTCTCCCCAGAGTGGGTTTTTATGTGTAAGTTAAGGTTTCCTTTTGTGCAAAACTCTTCCCACACTGATCGCATGAATACGGCTTTCTCCAGTGTGGATCCTCATGTGATCATTAAGGTTTCTTGATATGGGAAACTCCTCCCACATTGATCACATGAGTACGGTTTCGCTAAACTGTGTATTTTCTTGTGTTCGTCAAGCATTCTTTGTTGTGCAAAAGTCTTCCCACACTGTTCACATGTGTGCGGCTTCTCTCCTGTGTGGATCTTCCGGTGTTCGTCAAGGTTTGCTTTTATTGTGAAAATCTTATCGCACTGATCACATGTGTACGGCTTCCTCCACGATGAAATTTAATGTGAAGATTAAGATTTTGCTCGCATGAGAAAGTCTTCCCACACTGAGGGCAAGTGAAAGACATTTTGTCTCTACTGTCCATTGAGGGACTTGAGGATATTTCTTCAGTTTTGACATGATTCTCCCCTTCAATCGGTTCTTCAGTCTCCTTGTTCTCTCTCTATCAGGTCTGAAATGAAAGTTAAAAAGTAAAAAAATAAAACTTTCCAAAGTTTCATTTTCAGTAAACAAGAAAAACAAAAACAAAGAGAGAAATGTGAAAGGAAAAGGACAAGTGAACCCTAACATGAACCCATTTCAATGCATTAATTTGGGGCACATTTAATATAAATATAATATTATAGTTAAAACATGACAGGCACAAATTGCATGTTTTTAAGTGATTCACTGCATTTTACAAGTCAAGGTTGTATTTTGTACCCAATTAATGGAAAGTTACCCAAATATTAATTGCTTTAAAGCTGCAGTACAGAAGAGTACTTGGTTTCAAATTAGGATGCACCGATACCAATATCAGGCGCGATACTGCCCTCATGTACTCATACTCATTAAAATGCTCCAATGCCGAAAATGATACCATGCAGCACTTGTACAGTGTGTGTGTCCAAACAAAAAAACACTGACAACAAAGCAAACTGAGAGCATAATGGAGATATCAGAGAAGGATGTCTATGAAGTAAATGTATCTAATTAACAGAATATTAACTCTTAAAGGCATTAGGGCTGTACCAGAATATTGAAATATCCGTTTGGTGGGTTGGTATACGATTTTCAAATTTGGGATTTGAATATTTGTTGTTTTTTTTCTCCCTTCCGCACACCTGGCATCCCCCTCGAAACGGTTCTCATTCACGCTTGAATACGTTTACACTATAAAATCTGGCGAAATACAATACTTTTTTTTACAATCATCTTATAGCCTACCCAACAGTTGAATAGGAATCCAACCTAGTTATACTTAATAAATATATTTGCTTCTTCTTAAGTGTTCCCTGCAAGGCTGCAAATGAGTATTTTCTGTCTAGAGTGCACAACTGCATGAGCTTGTATGGAAGAAGGGCATGCCTGAGCTTGCATGTTGGGTTAAGGCAGCTTAAGGTTTGACATTGGGAATATAGTATAATAGAATCAAAATGTATTAGCCTTTAATGGTGCTGTTCACACCAGACGCAAAACGATAAGTGCGAGTGATGTTAAGTCAATGCAAAGACGCGAATAGACATTCTATGCATGATTCGCACGAATGAGGTGGCGTGAATGAAGCTTAATTGAGCGCTTGATGCGCAAATCGCCGAGTTGAAAAATCTGAACTTTGGCAGATATACGCACACTGGCGTTAACCAATCAGGAGCTTGCTCTAGTAGTGACAGCAATGAGGACAAAATCATATGTGGATACCCGAGCTGTACGATACATCTTCATAGTTTATAGAAACAGGAATAAAAAGGATCTTGCTTGGAAGAAACTGAGTGAGGAGGTCATACAATCTTGTAAGTTGTAAAAAAACACACTTTACTCAATTTGAGCTATATATAGGGTGATTGGGACACTTTTTTGCCATTGAGATGACTTGGTAAAATTAATAATTTTACTACTTTAAAATATCAAAACGACGGTGGGCAAGTGATGTAAATGGTGTTATGCCTGAACACTGGTAACACTGACTAATCGTAGCAAGCCTATTGCCAGTTATCATCAATCTAAATGAATTTATTGTGAAATATAGGAGCTTGTTACTGGGACGTAACAGCCGTAGTGCAGTGTCCGTTCTCGGAGCATATAAGCCCTGACCGCGTGAGGCGCGCCGCTTCTCGAGATTCATGCCTTATAAAAAATATGAAAAATATGTTCAGCCCGGTTCACCATATTCGGTGTTGATTTACTACTGAAGCGTCAAAGCTCAAAAAATGGTATTCTGACCAGCCCTAAAATGCATGAATGTTTAGTCAATCATTATTACATATTCGGGTCTTTAGCCCCCTGAATCTACATCTAAAACAGATGGATCTCTACCTGTCATGATGATATAAAACTCTCCTGATATTAGGGCTGGACCTGAATATTCAAATATTGGTTCGGTGGGGTGGTTTTAGATTTTCAATTTTGGAATTCAATGTTTTTTTTTCCTCACACAACTGGCATCCCCCTCTAAACGGTTCTCATTCATGCATGAATATGTATACACGATAAAATCTGCCAAAATACTCTTTTCTTACAATTATCTTATAGCCTAGCTGTTTTTAATTACCTCGTTATACTTAAATATGACGGTGATAATTTTCCTCACCTGTCTCATTACATCGAACGCCCATCGAAACGCAATCAAAGCTCATGTCTGAATCTTCTCTGCCGCATTATTGCAGTGATCCGGTTCTCTAATACTAAACATGACATCCTTACCTCAGATTTTACCATTTCCTGACACAAAAAAAAAGTGATATGGCGGATGAAGGTCCTTCTTTTGAAATAATACGCTGGGGTATGTTTGTGTGTAGTAGGCCTATGCATTTCCAATCTGAGGATGTTTACATCTCATTAAACATCATCCTCCGGATGCTTATTTTAAGTGACGCTTGTTCAGCTAGGTGTTAACAGCACACTGAAAACATGCATAACCGAAGAATCGCCACAATACTTCGATGCGCACTTGCATGTATTCAATTTCTCTGTGGTATTCAGCGCTGTTTCATCTGGCTTTAAAACTAATTTAAATCACTTTTTCATCACATTTACAGACGCTTGGTAGACGCTTTTATCCAAAGCGCTTACGTTGTATTCAAGGTACACACTTTTACATTTTGTCAGTTTTTGCTTTCCTGGGAATCGAACCCATGACCTTGGCGCTAGCTCCATGCTCTTATTGTTTGAGCTAGAGGAAAGCTGTGAACATTTATGTTCTTTGCTGAATTCAAGCGCTTCACAGCGCTGTTTAGTGCTTGCGTGTCGAGGCCGATCAGCGAGTAAACGCATCAGCTCTAGTGAGCTTGCCGCTTGAACCGAGCAGATAAATGGTCCACGCTGTACGGTTCAATTCGAGCATATAACTGAATTCATGCTACCTTTTAATACCAATTTCATCATCTTTGGACAATAACTCAAGGTTAGTTTCACTTTAGCTTTTTCACGAATGGGCGTGCACTAAAAAGCTGCATGCTGACTGGCTGCCGCTATGCTTATTTCTGCAGTATGATTAGCTGTTAGATTAATCTATATCGAATAAAAATGTCCAAAGCTTATCAGCGTTATCAACATCAATCTTATCGCAATTCGAATGAAATTGGGAAATATCTGTTTGCTAAAATTAAGCCAACTAATTTTATTATTTTTTGGCTTCTCTACTCAATACTTATCAACAGGTATCAACAAGTACCAAAATGTAAGTATTGGTATCTGACTTGTTCTGGAAAATGGGCACCAGTGCAGCCCTAGTTTAAAATAAACAAAAATCAATCAATTCAATCAATCAGTTATTGACAAAGTACATAAAGTGTTCAAAACCGTTAAATGGTAAGCTTACAATAATGATGTATAATTGAATGGTCAGGTTTGGAAATGTCAGTTTCATGACATTCATCTTTGGCGCAATGTCACGTACATAAACAAGAAGAATGCTTTTCAGAGATGGCAACAACTTACATAATCATCATAATACAAACAAGCACAACGATATAAACACCAAATAAAACATTTAACACATCATAGCACCTGTGTCTCTCTCTATTTTGGAAAGACAAGTTCTGGCTACGCCACTACCAGAGAGAGCCCACCTCAAAACAATGGTTTAGACAGGTAAGATCTAACATGTGATATAGTATGCAAAAGTACCCAATAAAGAAATGATTCAAAACCAAACTCTCTATTATCCTTACATAACTGCTATTGAACAATAATCGGCAACAAAACCTACATAAGTTGGTTACAGATGTAAGGCTAATAACATGAGTAACTTGCACAAGTTGAACATTTTATGTTTATGTTGTCCATAAACACATGCCCCATCAACAAATAATACACGCTTGTACTGCCGCTTTAACCCTTTGATGCATACGATCACACCGTGTAATTCGAATGCTCAATAAGTCACGTGAGCTCTCATAGTTTTGCTGAGCCAGAGACGGACATGCTCTGTGCTTGTCATGCATCACAACTTTTCAGTGTTGTCAACTAGGGGCTGCCACTAATGATTATTTTGGTAATCAAGCAATCAATAGATTATTTGGACGATTGAGTAATCCGCTTTTTTTTTTTTAAATAAAAGGACCCAAGCAAATAATAGCCTTTAAAATGACTTAATACACATACAATAAAAATGAAATCATATGGTTTTATAGAATAACACTGTTAAAATACATATACAATCAACTTTTGTACATTACATATTATAACAAATGCCTGGTGGTGTTGTTGTCCCACTTTGCAGCAGACCAAATGCTTGTTTAATATTGGCCAAACAGCATTTAATTCAAATGTTAATGTCTTTAATATTTGGCTGCTTCTTTACAGCCAACAAGAATATGCGGACATCAAAACGAGGGTTTAAACTTTTTTTTTTGGAAACGGCGTTAAACAGTTTGCCATTTTAGAAACATATTGATATATTCTCCTACATTGGCGTAGGTTTATAAGCGCTTTATGTTACAAATCTGATGAAATGGTGCACATTGTGCTCCCAGTTTGACGCATACAAATGATAACTGTTCATGTGGAGCAGCATTTACTGTCCAACAAATAAATCCTGTAGACGTATTGTTCATTCACTGTTGGTTAACTAATGTGAACAAAAATTAAACCTTATTGTAAAGGTTTAACCATTTTTTACATAAAGTAAGTTGGCCATAGGAGTGTAAAATGTATTTGAAACATTAAGGAATCTTACACTGGGTCAAACTAGGCTACTGTACTGTTTGATTTATGTTGAAGTGTTTGGGACATGGCTTTTAATGGTTTGTTTTGTAAACAAGGCTCTCAAAGTTGATTAAAAAAAAATTGTATTTGGATTTATCGCCCATATATCGGTTATCGGCTTTCAAATATAAAGAATTATCGGTATCGGGCAAAATTTTCATATCGGTACATCCCTAAAGTTTTATTTCCTCACAGTTCATTGGCCACTTTACTTTCACATATTCCAGGAGAAGTAAATTATGACAGCTGATATGACACATCACCATAGAAATAATAAAATTCTACAATAACGGGTCGACTTAAACTCACACTGGGGTCTCAGCTAGAATATTTAAAACCTGGGTGTGAACAGGGTTAATTATGTTATTTCACAGCTCTTATGATTTTTGTAAAACTGCATTATCACTGAATATGATGAGATTTAAGCATTATAACCTTCTTGAAGAATCAAGAATAAACACCAACCTATTTGTTCTTCAGTATCTTCCTCCTTTATTCTGCAGGGTTCTGGATCATTCATGTTTTTCAATGTTCGTCCCACGGGACGACGGGGAATATTCCAGCCGCTTACTGGTGAATCGCTGTGTGGTAGAAACCAAAAACAAATCGGTTATCAAATTGATGCTTTGATTAATTCACACCCATGTCGTTTTGCGCTTAGCTACAGAAAAGTAAAGTTATTCAATTAGTTTTAAAACAAATTCACATATTCTACATATCTATTGTTTACATGTTCAGCAGCTGTTAACTGTGACACTCCCTTTATTGAGTCTTATCAGGAGATTATTTCATATAACTTCCATATGTCCATATGAAGCTACATATAGTTCAATTTACGACAGTCATAAAAATCAGACAATTAACTTGCTGGTGTTTTTTTTTAAAGACAGAAATGGCTCTTTAAATAAACAGAGCATGACAAAGCAATATTTTATTGTTTGCAATGTAAAACTTTCTTCACATTTATCTGCATATTCATATTTACCTCATATATTGGATTTAACAGCTGCTGAAAAGCCTCTTAAATTTCAGAAATAGATATTAGTGGTAAAACAGATTAACCCACAGACAAAAGAAAGGATCGATCCCTATTATTCACCCTCACAGATCATACTTTGACTTTTGATCAAGTGGCATTCAGTAACAATAGCATTATTGCTCCAAACATCGAAACAATCGCACAGACCAACACACAAAAACACAATAATCGCTCAGGTCTTAATGAATTTAACATTAGTTCTCACATCGTTTCCTGCTAGGCTAACTTAAATGTTTATTCAGTTAGCAGACGCGAAAAGACTCACAAAAAGCTCTGTATCTGATCAAAAACGTGCAGAAACGACCCCAAAAATACTGCTTTAACAAGCTGTGTTTTTTTTATAATTGTATAAATATACGGAGCTCCGTGAACTGCTTACCTCACCTCAAAAGACTCAACGCTGTGATGGCGGTAGTGGTGACGTCTTGTTTTACGTCGGAACGCAGACACATAAGCGCATTACCGCCACCTATCGCCCGGATGGACCATGGACCCCTTTCACAGACTGGGATGACGCGCTTTAACGGTCATCCGCATTATAAATACTGCAACGTTTTTTATATACGCACATATACACTCACCTAAAGGATTATTAGGAACACCATACTGTGTTTGACCTTCAGAACTGCCTTCCAATTCTATGTGTGCACTCATTCAACAAGGTGCTGAAAGCATTCTTTAGAAATGTTGGCCCATATTGATAGGATACCATCTTGCAGTTGATGGAGATTTGTGGGATGCACATCCAGGGCACGGTAAGCTCTCTGTTCCACCACATCCCAAAGATGCTTTATTGGGTTGAGATTTGGTGACTGTGGGGCCATTTTAGTACAGTGAACTCATTGTCATGTTCAAGAAACCAATTTGAAATGATTCAAGCTTTCTGACATGGTGCATTGTCCTACTGGAAGTAGCCATCAGAGAATGGGTACATGGTGGTCAAAGGGATGGACATGGTCAGAAACAATGCTCAGGTAGGCTGTGGCCACCTGAGGGGCCTAAAGTGTGCCAAGAAAACATCCCCACACCATTACACCACCACCACCACCAGCCTGCACAGTGGTAACAAGGCATGATGGATCCATGTTCTCATTCTGTTTACGCCAAATTCTGACTCTCTACCATCTGAATGTCTCAACAGAAATTGAGACTCATCAGACCGGGCAACATTTTTCCAGTCTTCAACTGTCCAATTTTGGTGAGCTCGTGCAAATTGTAGCCTCTTTTTCCCTATTTGTAGTGGAGATGAGTGGTACCCGTGGGGTCTTCTGCTGTTGTAGCCCATCCGCCTCAAGGTTGTGCGTGTTGTGGCTTCACAAATGCTTTGCTGCATACCTCGGTTGTAACGAGTGGTTATTTCAGTCAAAGTTGCTCTTCTATCAGCTTGAATCTGTTGGCCCATTCTCCTCTGAGGACTGCCATGATACTGGATGTTTTTCCCTTTTTCACACCATTTTTTTGTAAACCCTAGAAATGGTTGTGCGTGAAAATCCCAGTAACTAAGCAGATTATGAAATATTCAGACCGGCCCGTCTGGCACCAACAACCATGCCACGCTCAAAATTGCTTAAATCACCTTTCTTTCCCATTCTGACATTTCAGTTTGGAGTTCAGGAGATTGTCTTGACCAGACCACACCCCTAAATGCATTGAAAGCAACTGCCATGTGATTGGTTGATTAGATAATTGCATTAATGAGAAATTGAACAGGTGTTCCTAATAATCCTTTAGGTGAGTGTACATATGTACATTTATAACACTATACTTTGTATTATATTGCCTTTGCATCAAATTACAACTAGTTAACGCTGCTGTTAGGTCTTTCTACTTCAGCGGCTGTGGGAGTGATGGTAATATGTACATCTTTCTCTCTTCTGACTGCCGTTATTAATACCTCTCTATTTTTTCCCTCTTTTTGAAAGTTGTGAAAACACTATTGTGGCGTCTTTTGCCATTTAAGCAAATAGGAAACACAGAATATTTAAATGTAGTCTCTCATTCACCACTATACAAGTTTACCCAACTATGACGACTTGTGCTTGCGTCTTTGAGAAACCTGGAAATGCTAAAAGGGACACTCCTATGTTTGCCTAAATTATAATTAATGGTGATTGGGGAATAGGTCAGGGACAGAATAATTATGCAGAGTTTATTTTCTCACCTAATGAGTGAATAAAAAACTTTTTGCTGAGCCCTAGCGGTGAGATCACAAAATTGGATGTGACAACATCCCTCATTAGTGTGACAACAAACAGGTAGGCCGGGCATGAATCAAACAGGAAGATGACCCTGAAATACATGAACAGAGGAAAATGACAAGTGAAAAGGAGTAAAGGCCAAAGCATACTTCACTTTTTACGTGCATGCGAGGGTCAGAGTATAGTGTGCGTGACATGAATTTCGTCATCAGAAGAGTACACCTTGTACACGCAACACCGGATATTTGTAACCGCGTATGCACTTTTTTTAATTTTGGTTTGCAGTAGTATTTACATGGCTGTAACTCGTGGCGAGAGATTGCTCAAAACTGTGCATGTCGAACGCCTGTGTACGCAGATAACGAGTCAAAAGAAGCATACTTTGCAAGGCTGTGCATTCGACTGTGCGCATACGCTCGCATAAAAAACAACAAAGTATACTTTCAGCTTAAGGGGGAATGTTTAGGTAGCTAGCTTGAAGCCAGTGGGGCTGTCAGTAAGAACAGGTCCAGTCTAGTCAATTCAAGTATAAGTCTTTATTACACACCCAAGCAAATATTTGAATTCACAGGCAATAAGGTAATCTAATCTAAATAATACATGAGGCTACTCATACAGCTCATCAAATACACATTTAAATAACTAAAGCACATGCCTAAACAGGAAACATAGCAAGCATGAAAATAAACACTTTTAGATCAATCTTAAGTCATACGATCAATCTTTTAAATATCAAAACATAGGCACTTACACATGGTCAATCACACACACACACACACACACACACACACACACACACACACACACACACACACACACACACACACACACACACACACACACAGACAGACACAGGAGAAAACAGAATGAAAGGAGAAAAACTCAGTCATCTGCAAGGTACAGCCACATGCAACAAAAAGGAAGAAGCTATGGGCACAGGTGCAGCTAATAAAGTCTGTGAGAGAGTCCTGGTTGGCTTGAGATTGATAGGTGGAGTTTGGGGCTAATCTGGGAAAATGAACCAGCTAAGAGGGGTGTGGCACTTGCTTTGAGGGTACAGCTAATGCGAGTTCAGACTGTACGATTTTCAAACTCGTTGGGTCACTGCTCTTTCACACTGCATGACTATCTGGGGTAGCATTCAGTTGCTGCTGTGTTCACACTGCACGATGGATCAAGCGACAGGAGGTTTCACACTGCATGACTTTACAATAGGAAGAATTACTATCAACTCTCTCTGGTGCGCAAACCAGAGAATCGGGGAGTCAGCTCATTGACTGATTCCCTAATCACTGCCTGACTACTGAACTAGGGAGCTGATTGAGACTATGGATTGAAACGCACCTGTAGTTTCACAACCAACCACACGTGAGATGTGACAAGGAAACAACGCAAGATCATGCGTGTGCGCCAGACCAGAGATCTCGCGTGAAATTAAAAAAAAAAATATATATATATAAAATGTATAAAGAAAATATCTAGCTTCCTGCAGACTAAAATATGGATTTACTTTTTTATTGAAACACTAAAGAATAAAATGAATATTGCCTGTTCTTCTCTCTGAGGAGAAGAACGTTATCTGTATGTTTTGGGAGAAGGTTGCTTTAGTTGACGCTCCGCCAACTCAACCTTGGAGAAACTTATATCTGTGTATGTGCGCCAGTATTTCTGTGTTAGCTTTCCTGTAGCTCAAACAATAAGAGCGTGGCGCTAGGCAATGCCAAGGTCATGGGTTTGATTCCCAGGAAAGCAAGAACTGACAAAATGTAAAAATGTGTACCTTGAATGCAATGTAAGTCGCTTTGGATAAAAGCCTCTGCCAAATGCATAAATGTAAATGTAAATGTGTTACAGATCAGTATTGGAGGTGTACAACAGGCATCCTAAGGAGACTGACATTATGTTGTTCCAGAAAGCTGGTGCCTGCTCCAGACCTTGAAGGTCACTACATGCCTAGTTGCAGAATGAAAGCATCAACAAGTGATGTCCTAAACAGTTGTCCCTAACAGTTTGAAGTTATTTTGACTTTGTGTTACAATTGTAATTTTTTCTGTGTTGTCTTGTTTTTATGTGGCTGTGTCGCAAAAGCCTTATTTCCACATTTTGTATCTCTTGTGCAGAATGACGTGAGCTGTGTATCAGAAATGTCACGATACGATACGTATCCAGATACAGAGGCCACAATACAACATATATCACAATATGAGTCTGCACTAATATACCTCAGCAGAATTTAGTATAACTGCTGTTTATTAAACACTGCATACTATAGAGCCGTTGCTAACTATAGGCAGGGCAGGCAGTTGTCCTCTGTAGGGGCCTCTGTAGCACTGTATAGGTAATGGTGTATGTCAGAGGTCTTCAACCCTGCTCCTGGGGACCCACAGTGTCCTGCAAAAGTTTATTTCCAACCTGCCTGTGTATTTTCAACATGTGTTCCTGAAGATCTTGATTAGCTTCACCTGTCTTTGATTAGGTTGGAGCTAAACTCTGCAGGACAGTGGGTCCCCAGGAGCAGGTTGAAGACCCTGGTGTAGGTTTCATGTTGACATTTGCATTCCCACCAAGTCCAATATTGTGATTGTTTTCTTGTTTTGTAAGCACATACAACAAGTGTACTCATTCTAATACATTTATTTTTAGAGGTCCAGCCGTGTTTGATATAGATCTGGGTCGCTAAAGACCCGGATATGTAAGAATGATTATGAAACGGTCATGCATTTATGGGTTAATCTAGCTCCACTGAGCTCGGGTTTCATCATCATAACACTTCAAGGCATTATAAGAGAGTAAATGTTGTGAATTTAAAAAAAAAAAAAGTAAAAGTTTATCCAAATCTGATCACTTACCTTTATCGCTCTTTTTCAATATGATTACAAAAAGGAGATGTTAGGCAGAATAATGCATAAGGCACGCTTTGTAACTTAGCTACTTAAATGTCCTAATTGAACTAAGGCTTAATCCCTGACTTAATCTAAGCCCTGTCTCAGAAACCAGGCCTATGTGTTCTGAAATAAATGCCCTTTTGTTTTTCTGGCAAAGTTGGCGCGTCTGGATGACTTCTGAGGAGGACAGAAAACCTGAAGGAGATTGGTCAATTCAGTTGACTCAAAGTTTATTACAAAGACATTTTCAAAAAGCTGAAGTGATTTCTTTTGTTTTATTTATTAGTTAGAATGGATGTAACTCAACATTTGAACTATTTGCAAAAGCTGAATAAGCAAAATAAGCAATCTATTAATCGCTCTAATAATCTTTGATGAATCGATTACAAAATAATTTCAAACATGCATTTTTTTTAAATGAAAGATTAGAGAAGATAATTGAGTGAAACACTTCCACATGAATGACAGTGATACAGCTTTCTCTCAGTGTACATCCTTTTCATAGATATTGACAGTTTGATTCTCTTGACACAGAGTGAATAATTATAAGTGATTTTCTCTAGTGTGAACTGTCTGGTGCATTTTCAGTTTACTCATCTGTAAAAAAAAAAAAAAAAAAAAAAATGAACAAAAATAAAAAAGTCTTACTTCACTCCGAGCACATATGATCCTTCACACTCCTGTCTTTCTTGTGTAATGTTAATGCACCCATCTGACAAAACTCTTTCCACACAAATAACAGATGTAAGGCTTCTCCTTTGTATGAACTTTCAGGTGGTCCTTCAGAAACCTGCCCTAAAAAATGTACTGCACTGGTCACTGTTATATAATCTTTCTCTAGAATGAGTATACAGATGTACTTTTTAAAAACACTTCCCAGATTTTCTGAAGCTCTTCCCACACTGATCACATGTGTGCAATGGCTTCACTCCAGTGTGAATTTTTAATGTGCATATTAAGGTTTCCTTTTATGTGTGAGGGGAAACTCTTCCCACACTGATCACATTTGTACGGCTTCTCTCCAGTGTGTGGATTTGCATGTGTTTATTAAGGTTTCCTTTTGTATGAAGCTCTTCCCACATTGATCACATTTGTAATGGCTTCTCCAGTGTGGATCTGGGTATGTGTTCTTTAAGGGTTCCTTTTTAGTCTGAAGCTCTTCCTGCACTGATCACACGTGTGCGGCTTCTCTCCAGTGTGGATCCTCTCATGTATTTTTCATATTCTGACCGTTTGAATCTCTTGTCACAGTGTGAACACTTGTAAGAGGCGTTTCTGTAGTGTGAACAGTCTGGTGAACTTTCAGTGCACATCTGTAAAAAAGTCTTCCCCACACTCTGAGCAAATATGATCCTTCACTCCGCTGTTCATCTTTTCTGGTGTATTTTAATACACCCATCTGAATAAAACTCTTTCCCACACAAATAACAGACGAAGGCTTCTCCTTTGTATGAACTTTCAGGTGGTCCTTCAGGAAATCTGCCCTAAAGAATGTTTTACTGCATTGGTCACAGTTGTATAGTCGTTTACTCTAGAATGAGTGAAAGCAGATGTAGTTTAAAAACACTTTGATTTTCTGAAGTTTTTCCCACACTGATCACATGTGTATGGCTTCTCTCCAGTGTGGATTCTCATCGTGATACTTAAGGGTTTTGTTTTTGTGAAACTCTTCCCCACACTGATCACATGTGTGCGGCTTTCCAGTGTGGCTTTCATGTGTTCATTAAGGTTTCTTTTATGTGAAACTCTTCCCACACTGATGACATGTGTGAATGGTTTCTCTCCAGTGTGGATTTTTATGTATTTGTTAAGATTTCCTTTTGTGCAAAACTCTTCCTACATTGATCACATGTGTCACAGCTTCTCTCCAGTGTGTAACCTCATGTGTTTATAAAGGGTTCTTTTTGTGTGAAACTCTTCCCACACTGATCGCATGTGTGTGCTTCTCTCCAGTGTGGATTTTCATGTATCATTAAGGTTTACTTTGTTTGAAGCTCTTCCCGCACTGATCACATGTGTGCGGCTTCTCCAGTGTGGATCCTCTCATGTATTTTCAGATATTCTGACCGTTTGAATCTCTTGTCACAGAGTGAACACTTGTAAGGTGTTTCTGTAGTGTGAACAGTCTGGTGAACTTTCAGTGCACCATCTGTAAAAAAGTCTTCCCCACACTCTGAGCAAATATGATCCTTCAATTCACAGTGTCTTTTCTGGTGTATTTTTAATACACCCATCTGACTAAAACTCTTTCCACACAAATAACCAGACGTAAGGCTTCCTTTGTGGCGAACGTTCAGATGGTCCTTCAGGAAACCTGCCCTAAAAAAATTATCATCACACTGGTCACAGTCATATAGTCTTTCTCTAGAATGAGTACGCAGATGTACTTTAAAACACCTGATTTTCTGAAACTCTTCCCACGTTGATCACATGTGTGTGGTTTCACCGGTGTGGCTTTTCATGTGATCCTTAAGGTTTTCCTTTTTGTGCCAAAAACTCTTCCCCACACTGATGACATGTTATACGGCTTCTCTCCAGTGTGGATTTTTGTGTGTTCGTTAAGGTTTCCTTTTTGTGCAAAATTCTTCCCACACTGATCACATGTGTACAGCTTCTCTCCAGTGTGGATCCTCATGTGTTTGTAAAGGGTTCCTTTTTGTGTGAAACACTTCCCACACTGATCACATGTGTGTGGCTTCTCTCCTGTGTGGATTTTTACGTGTTCATTAAAATTCCCTTTCTTTGTGAAGCTCTTTCCACATTGACCACATGTGTGCGTGCTTCACTCTAGGGTGGGATTTTCATGTGATTCTTGAGTTTTCAGTGTGAAACTCTTCCCTACACTGATCACATGTTATCACGGGCTTCACTTCAGTATATGTATTCTCAAGTGATCCTTAAAGGTTCCTTTATGTGCAAACTCTTCCCACACTGATCACATGTGTATGGCTTCTCTCCCAGTGTGGCTTTTCATGTGTTTATTAAGGTTTCCTTTTTGTACAAAAACTCTTCCCACACTGATCACATGTGTACATAGCTTCTCTCCAGTGTGGATCCCGCATATGTTGTTTCTGGTATAGTCAAAGGGTTCTTTTTGTGTGAAACTCCTCCCGCAATTATTACATGTGTGTGGTTTCTCTCCAGTGTGAATTTTCATGTGTTCATTAAAGGTGCTCTTTTCTGAGTGAATCTCTTTCCCACACTGATCACATGTGTATCTTGTTTCTCTCCAGTGTGGATTTTAATGTGTTCATTATTGGGTTGCTTTTGAGCAAAACTCTTCCTACACTGATCACATGAGTATGGCTTCTCTCAGTGTGGATCCTCGTGTTCGTTAAGAATCACTTTTGTGTGAGAAACACTTCCCACACTGATACGCATGTGTGCTGGCTTCTCTCCAGTGTAGGTTTTCATATGTTTGTTAAGGTTTCTTTTTAATGCAAAACTCTTCCCACACTGATCACATGTGTACGGCTTCTCTCAGTGTGGATCATTATGTGTCCATTAAGGATTACTTTTGTGTGAATCTTCTTCCCACACTGATCGCATCTGTGCAGCTTCTCTCCAGTGTGGATTTTCATATGTTTGTTAAGGTTTCCTTTTTTGTGTGAAACTCTTCCTACACTTGTCAAGCATGTGTACGGCTTCTCTCCAGTGTGGATCCCGCATATGTTCATTAAGGATTACTTTTTGTCTGAAACTCTTTCCACACTGATTGCATGTGTACGGCTTCTCTCCAGTGTGGATCTTCATATGTTTGTTAAGGTTTTCCTTTTAATGTGAAAATCTTCTCTTGAGTGATCACATGTGTACGGCTTCCCTCCCACAATGACATTTCATATGAAGATCAAGATTTTGCTTGCATGAGTAACGCTTTCTACACTGAGGGCAAGTGAAGCATATTTTGTCTCCTTTTTTAATGATAGACTTGGGGCTTTTTCTTCAGTTTTGACATGATGTTTCTCCCTCCTTCAATCAGTTCTTCGAACTCCTTGTTCTCTTCTATCAGGTCTAAAATAAAAGTAAAAAAGTTTCAAAATCATTTACAAAAATCAAATAGAGAACATGTAAAGAAAGCAACGTGAACCCTGAGAAAACAGTAGAAAGTATAATGCATTATGATGCATTCATTTGAATTAAGTACATTTATTATCATCATCCAATTATTATTTTTAAAACATTACCTGCACATATTAAAGAAAGTAACCCATACTCAGAATTTGTCCTCTGCATTTAAACCATCCAAGTTAATGCACACACATAAGGAGCAGAGAAGTGAGTAGTGAATACACACAAACAAAATACAGCACTGAATAAAGCATGTCTATGGACAAATTAAAATAGTGCAGTGGAAACGGAGTGAGCTGATGCAGAAAAGGTACATGATCTAAGTGCCCAAAACATGAGAACTGTTTATTTTAAGCTTCAAGCGCAATGTATTAGCGTTTAACATACTGTCATGCGCTTTGACAGATGTGTGTGCGTCCTCAGCGCCAAACGTTCATTTTACAGGTTATATCTACTGATCTATATAGAAACAGTTATATCCTCATCTGTAAATGCTACTAATTCACACAAGTATTTCCATTTTGCATGAAATTGCATCCTGACAGTGCGCTGTCACACCAGATGCGAAGATGAAGTGAATAAATCATGCTAATTGGACGCTTGAACATTTTGAGTTTACTCGCTTCATTCACGCGTGACATTCACTTCACAACAGACGCAAATTCGTGTCATGGGAGGGGCTTCTGCCAGGCGGCTTGTCTCGTTGTGAAATGGCTGACATGGATTGTTTTAAAATACAGTGAATAAGCTCAATTTGCAGGGCTTTAACTAGCTTATCTCAATAGGGTGAATTCAGAGTGATTGGCACACTTTTGCCAAGTCATCTCAATGGCAAAAGTGTCCCAATCACCCTGAAATCACCCTATGTATAGCCCAAATTAAGTAAAGACCTCTTTGTCTCACTCCACTCAGTTTCTTCCAAGCAAGATCCTTTTTATTCCTGTTTCTATAAACTATGAAGATGTATCGCATACACGCTCCCGGGTATCCACATATGATTTTGTCCTCATTATTTGTCACTACTAGAGCAAGCTCCTAATTGGTTAACGCGCACGCGAATATCCGCCAAAAGTTCAGATATTTCAACTTGCACGATTAGCGCGAATTACGCGTTTTGTGCGTCAAACGCTCAATGTGCATCATTCGCGCTGATTCACGCCACAGAATATCGCTTCATTCCGCGTCTGGTGTGGAGCGCACCATTAAACTTCTCAACTTCACTGAATGAGTGCCGGGCAGTGTGCTTAACAGACAGAATGCAGTCGAGACTGAGGGATTCATTCAAAAACAAAAAGTGCAAAAACAGTGATTTAGCTGGAAATATCTGCTGTTGGATGCTAAATTTAGTTTTAAAAGTCAACTTTTATTTTATGAGAGTAGTAACTGTAGAGGGACAACAGCACGTAATTTGAATATAAATTATAAGATGTTTCTACAGGATAAAGAAATAGTGAAGTAACAGTTACTGTGTCCATAGTGTGTGTGTTCCTGCAGAACATTCCTCTTATCTTAATCATACACTGTTTGTTCGTCGGCCAGAGGGAGAACTGGCACCCGACTGAGCCTGGTTTCTCCCAAGGTTTTTTTCTCCATTCTGGCCCTGAGGAGTTTTTGTCTCCTTGCCACCGTCACCTTTGGCTTTTGGCTTGCTCAGTTGGGGACAGCCAAAATTTCAACTATATTACTGATCTGCCCGCATTGACACTATATGATAATTGAAATTAGCTGGATAACATCACTGCTTTCACCAGAACAGCTGTACAGCCGAATCAAATTCTGTTGCATTATTTTCCTGTTAACAATGTGAAGCTGCTTTGAGAAACAATCGGGCATTGACTTAACTGGTAACAGAGCTGGAGTTTGTGTTTTTGTTTTTCTTTAATATAATTTTAATGTAGGGCTTTAAACTCAATTTGCTTAGTAACTTTTTGTTGCACATAATGTATAGCACAAACATACCCTAAAATTAACCATGGTTCTATTAGATAGTAAAACCATGTTTTTATTATAATAAAACCATGCTTTTGCTGTATTGATTACCATTTGTATAACCTTCACACAAATACCATATAGTTAAACTATGGATTTGAAGCAAAACTATGGTTAATTTGTGGTTACCATTGAATTTATTTATTCATATCATTTTTGTTTTCAAATGTAAAAACACGGATAATTTATGTAACAATAGATATATTCACCATGCGTGTATTCTAGCACTCCAGCTGACACAATTGTTTGATGGACAGCATTGGGCAGGATGTGGAATAGTGTCTTTTGTCAATAAAAAAGAAGAAAAAAGGACATTTTATCCGATTAATCGAAAAATATAATCGACCAACTAATCGATTACCAAAAAATAATGCGTTAGTTGCAGCACTAATTAGGTACACACGACCTGGAGATGAACAAAAACAATCATTACTTCAAGTTAATTGCTGCTAAAGTTGGTTCTACAAGCTATTGAATCATAGGGTGTTATTGTGAATTCTCCTCGCGTTTAAAAGGCCTCCTGAAATCAAAAAATAGAAGTTTTTAGCTTTTGAAATGCTAATATATTGGCCTTAAAGGTTATGAATAAGCTGGTGTGTTCCAAAAAACAGCAAACAAAATGCGCATTTAGGATATAAGCATTAAAATCTTACAGTCTCTCACTTCTGTTAAAATGGATCTGAGATTTTGATGACATCATACATGAACTTCAGCTTCTCATCACATCTTACTACTGCACAGTCTACTTCAATTATTTTATTCCACTTTATTCTTATTTTTACTTTTTTCCTCTTGACTTGATTATTTATAATTCTACAGATTAATATATATATATATATATATATATATATATATATATATATATATATATATATATATATATATATATATATATATATATATATATAGTACTTTTATATATCCCTATTTCTATTATAATCTCCTCGTGTTTTTAACTGTGAATTTGCACCGTCCATGGGCCGGACCCGTTTACATTTCACTGCTTCGGTTGTATATTCTGTATATAACTGTGTATGTGACAAATAAAACTCTTGAATCTTGAATGAGTCTCGATTTCTGTTGAGACATTCAGATGGTAGATTCAGGAATTTGGCGTAAAGCAGAATGAGAACATGGATCCATCATGCCTTGTTACCACTGTGCAGGCTGGTGGTGGTGGTGTAATGGTGTGGGGATGTTTTCCTGGCACACTTAGGCCCCTTTAGTGCCAAGGTGGGTACGCTTTGAATGCCCACGGCCTACATGAGCATTGTTTCTGACCATGTCCATCCCTTTATGACCACCATGTACCCATTCTCTGATGGCTACTTCCAGCAGGATAATGCACCATGTCACAAAGCTCGAATCATTTCAAACTGGTTTCTTGAACATGACAATGAGTTCACTGTGCTAAAATGGCCCCACATTCACCAGATCTCAAACTGTGTAGAGCATCTTTGGGATGTGGTGGAACAGAGCTTTCGTGCCCTGGATGTGCATCCCACAAATCTCCATCAACTGCAAGATGCTATCCTATCAATATGGGCCAATATTTCTAAAGAATGCTTTCAGCACCTTGTTGAATCAATGCCATGTACAATTTAAGAGCAGTTCTGAAGGCGAAGGGGTCAAACACAGTATTAGTATGGTGTCCCTAATAATAATCCCTTTAGGTGAGTGTACATATGTGATGAAACGATTCCAGAACAGTGTAAATATGCTTTCAGTTGAGGTGAATGAAGTCTGGTTTTCACATTAGTTTCACGCCTTTTACCGCGCCTTACACACAGTCGAAGATGAAAGCACAGCTGTATGATCATATGCGTGAGTCGGCGCGAGACAACAAAATGATATCAGACCCATTTAAATTCTGCACAGAATGCTGTATTTCAGCGATTTACGTGCGTTTATGTGTACAAAGATAAAGTTTGTGACACAGTAAGTGTACATTTTTGTTTGTTATTAATAAGAATAACGTGATGCTCTTGATGTTTAACGATCTATTGAAAGTGTGACTGCACCTGTTTACACAGTGGATTAGCCCCGCTAACATCCCTGCTTATGTGTGACAATGTTTACAAAGTTTATTCCCGCTTCAAGTGTCACATTTCTGTGTGTGATAATACCTTACAACGACTGTCATAACTACTGTCTGTATTGATACAATCTAGTTTCTCCATATCATTTTTATTTCATGGCATTATGCAGCTTGTTGTATTTGCAGCCTGATGCTTGATATTTGAGATTGATATTTCTTGGTTCATATTTTATATATTTGTGCAATTTACCATATACTATATTGCCAAAGTATTGGGACACCCCCTTCCAAATCATTGAATTTAGGTGTTCCAATCACTTCCCGTAACCACAGTGTATAAAATCAAGCACTGGAACATACAGACACTTCTACAAACATTTGTGAAAGAATGGGTCGCTCTCCAGAAGCTCAGTCAATTCAAGCTTGGTACCGTGCGAGTAGGTTGCCACCTGTGCAATAAGTCCATTCGTGAAATTTCCTCACTACTAAATATTTCACGGTCAACTGTTAGTGGTATTATAAGAGAGTGGAAGCAAAGCGAAACAACAGCAACTCAGCCACCACCATGAAGTGGTAGGCAGCGTAAAATGCACAGTGCGCAGTAGTCGCCAACTTTCTGCAGTCAATAGCTACAGACCTCCAAACTTTGTGTGGCCTTCAGATTAAGCTCAAGAACAGTGCATAGAGGAAACTTCATGGAATGGGTTTCCATGGCTGAGCAGCTCATCCAAGCCTTACATCACCAAGTGCAATGCAAAGCGCCAGATGCAGTGGTGTAAACATCGCCAACACTGGACTCTAGAGCATGTTTTGTTAATGTGCTATGGAAACAAAACAAAATGCTGATGGACAATCTTTTTAAAAAACTGTATAAGAATGATGTATCTCTTTTATAACACTCTTGACAATCTGTGAATAGGTCACCTTTGCAAAGTTCCAATTTGGAAAACGTTTTCTATCGCGAGTCCTCAATCCTCATACGCATGCGTTAATGGTGAAGTAGTTATGTAGCAAATATCGTTAGGGGGGAGTAGGGAAGGCAAATTAATTGTAGGTCATAATATTGAATTTAATTATAATAGCTTTTTATAAAAATAATATGAATAATAATAATTTAATGGGAAAGCATGGGCTGGACTGAGTAATCTGGCATGCCCGGCATTTTCACCAATGAGCCGCTTTACTTTTTAAGGTTGCCATTTCCCCATCAAGGCAGGAACAGCAGCCCATTGGTTTGTCTTTTGAATTGACAGGCCAAAGCGAGAGAGACGTCTCTCCTCCATATTCATAGACTGCATGTCCATATTAGGCACTGTGTTTGTTTTCTGAGCACATGGCAAACTGCAAAAAGTGAATATCACTTTTAAGTAGCTGCGGCTTGATTTAACGTGCACTGCGTTTCGCTTCTCTATAGCGATGAGCGACCTTTGACTTCCAAATTCTGTTTTATACAGTGCGTGTGATATGCTTGTATTACAGGCTCTGTGGTAGTGAAAACAGCCACGAGCATGTAAATACATGAACTGGAAGGCGCCAATACACACAACTACAAACTTGTCAATCTAGCTTTACCACACCTTTATAATAATTTATGTACAGCTACCCCAACAGTGAAGAAATGTGGTGTTTTGGAAGAAATGTATTTATTAAAAAATGTTGCCATTATTACTTGCACTAAATATTGAGGAATATAAATCACTTTTATAGAGGCTGTTTGCATTATTTTCTGTGTGTTTACAATTTTATTAATTTTTATGACAAATCTAACAGTTTATTATTTGTTTATTTTAGGAAACCATATGCCCGTATTAATGAAGAGCATGGTTTTACCTGCTTGACTACCATGATCTTACAGTTAAACTATAAATACACAATTTCATTTGGGTAATTAAAGGATAATTCAACAAAACAACCTTTAAGCCTGGATCCCATGAATTAAGGACAAATCTTTTTCATGTGATCGTTTACTCACCCTAATGTCATTCAAAACCTGAATTCATTTCTTTCTTTCTGTGTAACATAAAAGAAAAATCATTTGAGTCTGCTTTTTTTCTTTCATACAATTTTCAAATGGTGGCTAATGGTTTGATTTGTAAATATTCTTTCAAATGATCTTCTTTTGTGTTTCATTTGAAGAGAGAAAGTCAAGGTGTGTTTGGAATGACATAAGAGTGAGTAAATGATGACAGAATTTAAAAGCAGCAAATTCGCTGCACAATGCATCCTGGCTTTGCTGTCAGAGTGCATTTCTGTGTGACAAAAGTGCAATATTAAGTTTATTATCTGCATTTGCAGTAAATTCGGAGAATATCCATCATTATTTGTCCCTTATCTAGTTTTTGTTTATTTACTCCAATTTAACCCCTAGCAAAAACATTCACAGGGAACTCATGGGCGGATGGGCTGGGTTTGCCAGGGCGAATTTTAGCCCCAGTCCAGCCCTGATGCTGCGATGTTATCTATCGGCATAACCCTAGAACAAATAAAGTAAATACAAAAATGTGATCCATGCATTTCAAACAGATAGAAGAATAAGACAGCACACCTACATAAGTACCAAGTCTGTTAAAGTCAGAAGTCATCTGGGAAGCCACACACCTGCTAAGCTTATATTTTCAAGCCAGTTTTGTATACATTCTAAGGGTCCTGTTTACACAGAATGTGCTTTTCCATTCCACTGTGAAAAGAGAGGTGAAAAAGAGAGGCCCAAGTCATATCTTAAGTGAACCATAAATAGTCAAAACTTTTAATTCTTTTTAATAGATTAAATTGAGAATTGTGTGTGATATATATTGTGATATGTTAGCAGTATATATTGATAATTGTGATTGTTGTTTTAACAATGTATTAATTTTGGCTTGTCTCAGCTAATACCAGACCAGCCTAATATCATACGATTAAACAACAATCTAGAGTGCTATCGCAATATCTGTGCGCGCCCTATTAATCTTTTTATTGATAGACTGACTTCGCTGGAATATGAAACTAGTCTTTCACCACTATCTTTCTGAAAGAAATGTATTGAGTGAGCACATTCTGGCAATGAATGTATCCTTTACATTGCAAACTAACAGCTGTTTGGCATGGTAATATGGCTTTTCAGTGTTTGAGGCCTTCTTAACAATTTTGCGCTATAACAGTGACCAACAATCTTGTGTTTCTGTCTAAATTGAAATGCTGTCTAGTTATTTCCCTTTTTGGCTGTTGCTGTTGTTCCAGGAATTGTGCCGATAGTGTATCGTGTATCTGAGGCTGGACTGGAGCAAGAACATCATCTGGCACATCACAACTCCATCGACTCGTAATTCCTGATGTTCTTGAGGTGAAACTTCTGACTGAACAAGACAGTATTCTTATAAATCATTACTCGCTCAACGTAATAATTTCAAACATAATCTTGACTTTTTACTGATATAACGCGTGAAAGGCACAGAAGATCATTTGGCTCTAGTGTCTGATGTCAACAGACTTGACCACCATTTGAAAAATTGCGCGATGGAAGAAAAAAAAGCTATGGGCGCTTGGTCACAGCTCCCATCTGGCTTTTATATTGTACGCAAGACAATTCGGGTGAATGACTGACCAGAATTGATGGCGATGAAAAAATTTGTCACTGAGCTTACTTGCTCAGTTGAATCCAGCCATTTGCCTGCCAAACAGGAAATTGTAAGGACATGTATGTGTGCATTTATAGGTGTAGAAGTACATTAAAGTAATAAACTTTAAGTAATAACCATGCTCACTGGGCCCTTATAGCTGAGTTTCACATAACCTCAATGAAAGTAATTTACACTGTTTAAGAGGTGATAATAAAAACAGCTAAATCTGAAAGTGCATAAATCTGAAAGCTAATCACCTCTATCAACCTGGAGTTATATTCTCAGTATTTAGTGCGAAGTAACAGTAACGGTTGGTTTCAGCAATGCATTTGACTTCCAAGCCCTGCATTTCTTCAGCTGTTGATCTTCACCAAAGTGCATTGCTAACAAAGGTAATGATTTGTCTTTAGACCATTTAATTTGCCAGTTGTGTTCGTCTCTTCCAGTTCAAATGTAATGCTGACAATAACTGTAAAAAGCTTTCTACCGCAGAGCCTACAATGTTCTTAATATCTGCGACTTTGCTAAAAGCAGAATTGGAGTACAAGTACGTTCTAAGCAGAAGCGCGCAGTACCAGAATCGGCGACGCGCTCATCATGGTGTTCGCACGCGGTTTACAATTAACTCAACGCAGTCATAACTCAGACGTAGATCTATGAGCTGTGGAGGGAGAAGGCTCCAACTTTGAAAAGACAAGCCGGTGACTCGCGTTCTACGCTGATCAAATAACAGGACCCCAAAGAGTAATGACTGAATACCAAAGGCAATTGCAGTCGGCACCTGTTTCATCCCCGATAAATACACATTATTCTGTTATTTAGGGCTATTATGGTAAATTGTGTCCAGGACCTGAACAATTTGCCTTTCTAATTTCTAGCGACGATGCCACCTTCTGCGACTGCGTCTTCATAACGAACCCGAACTCGCAATAACGTTTTCAAGTATTTTGCAGATGCTTCATCAAAATACGGGTGACGAGTTGTTGTATGAAGGAGCACATCATTCTTACTGCAGTTTTTACTCCTGTCAACATTTTGTTTTGTTTCAACAACATTGAACAAAGCGTACTTTCAAGCTCGACCAATGGCCAAAGACTATCCTGCTCATTGTGCTTTAGTATGCGCCGATGATGTCGGAAGCACGGATAGCTTTCATTCGGCCGTTGACCCATGTAAAATGAAGCTCTGCATGCGCTGGGCTAATGACAATACGCCGGAAGGTCACTGTAACTGTGACTGCTTGAAGACCACTGCGTGCTGTACTGGGCGCTTTTACTAAGTAGCTTTGGTGCTGACGATCGCGCTAACACTATACCGCCTTTGACGTTGTATCTTGTGTGGCGCGAATAATTTTATTGCGGGTAAACGGCTTTTACGTACTGCTTTGTGACTGATGCTCATGAGCGTTGTCTTTCTGTGTTGTAAGCCTGTGCCTTTATGTCTGGGAGTTCAACGTTTGCCTGGCCGACATGAAGACACCTGATTCGGTGAGATTTGGAAAGTCGTTTCCCAGCGGCGTATAGCCAACATTGATACGAAATGCAAACGCGAACGAAGTCTTCAAAAGATAACGTTCAGCTGTCAGCATCGAGACTTTGCAGTAACAGCTGCGTCACATTAGTATGGTTAAAACCTAAGAATGACAAATGAACTCCAACAGGTATCAGCTGCAGACGTCAATGACCCTTGACATTGGTTGCTGGTTCTTCAACAAGACCACGAAATGAGCAGTCGAAGCGAGAATGACACTAAACATTTTATAATTACTAGCTGAGAATAGCGAGGAACTATCCCTATTGACTCATAGCTTTTATGCGGTTGCACTCGTGATAAGTTAGCTTTGGTCGCTCGTCCATTTAAGTAACGAAGCAAAAATACGCTTACTATATTTTTAAGCACTTTCAGGCTCTTAAGTACATAACGACCGTCTTAGCGTTTTATTACGTTAGAAGCACTGCGAGATTTTAAATACCTGCGTAAAGCCACTTTGTTCTTCACCAAAATCGGCTGGAACGTGTGTGCTCGCAGGCACTTGTCGACAGTAATGAGCACTCCTCATTCCTGTTGCTGTGCAAATCTTAAGCTGCGCTCACTAAAGTATTGAGGAACACCAGTACGTAACGATGGATCATGCGACGCATTTTCCAGTTCCCTCAGAACTGCCATTAAATGTGCGTATACATTGATTCAACAATGGAACCTTGAAGCAGGTCCATTTGAAATATGTTTTTAAACGCTATTAATGGGATGGCATAGCTTGCGGATGATGGGTGCACGGATGCGACGCGGCCGTTTAGGCCGTCCCAAATGCCTGACCCGGAGTTCTGGATGGCCGTGTTGCAGCGGTGAGCTTTCACCCTCATATGTTCGAAATCGGTTTGAAATGATTCCGACACTTTTAGAGTCATGGTTGCGGTGGGAACTCTGCTGAGCTCAGTCCTATCGAGACTCGGTATGTGTCGTCGAAACGGACTCTCCCATGGTCCCTAGTTCCTGGGGAAAGTTCGCGTGGCGGAAACACGGCTTTAGAGAGTCATGCTTTGGACGGCCAATGACTCATTAACAGTGATGCTACCTACTGGCTGTTTTAATGTCACATTTAAAGTAATTTTTAATTTTTTTAATAAATAAAATGCCTTTACAAAAGGTAAAAATCTATTCAAACCTATTGGAAAAGATCATTTCTGTCACCGCTATGAATTGACCACCATACAGAATATGAAGAATATCAAAAACTTTAAGAGTCAGCTGTCCATGGCAGTCCTAAACCTGCCAAGGTACCAACAATAAATGCTCAGCAAAATATAGTCTATTTTATCTAATTTTCGCTATTGATAAAATACCAGAAAATCTTGAGAAGTCCCCTTTTTGGCAATATCACACACCACTAGGATAATTTTTTTTTTTTTTTTTTATGTATACAGTGATATTTACATTTAATTACTTTATTCAAATTCTGTTAACTACTGTTAGATCTACTTGAAAACCACTGTTTATTTAATATGTATATTTGTTCTATTATGTTTATTTGCTTGTTCTTATTTTACATTATTATATCGATTTTTCATTTGTATTGTCTCTGCATTCCATGTAAAAAGTCTAAAAATTACTAGCCAATGGTGACTCAAGCTTGCAGTGGTCTGTAGAGGGTTGATAGCTGAGGCTCAACTCAATGTAATCATAGAAACAATGGTGCTGTAACTTGCAAATTCACACCTTTTCTGTACTGCAGCTTTAACTATGTATATTTTAACTACAATCACTGAATCTGATGAGCTGCTTTAAGTTTTATAACCTTACTGAAGAGTCAAGAATATGCACCAACCTTCTTCAGTATCTTCCCGCTTTATTCTGAAGGGTTCTGGACCACCTATTTGCTCTCTTCTCAGTCTCTTCCCGCTTTATTCTGAAGGATTCTGGATCACCTATTTGTTCTTCAGTCTCTTCCTCCTTTATTTTGCAGGGTTCTGGATCATTCATGTTTTCAAAGTTCTTTCACAAACTTCTTCACTACGGGATGATGGGGAATATTCCAGCGCTTACTGGTGAATCGCTGTGTGGTAGAAGCAGAAACAAATCAGTTATCAAATTGATGTTTGTGGGTT